>CAWUFW010019303.1:0-190878 GCA_963921515.1 Calotriton arnoldi | reverse complement strand
TCCTTGTGGGAGGGGATTTCAATTCGATTGTATCCTATAGTCTCGATCGCTGGCCCCCTAACAATTTGCCGCCTTCGCTTACACAGATACATAATTTCATGGAAGCAATGGGACTCATAGATACATGGAGGGCACATCACCCTATGGAACAACAATATACATTTTATTCAGGCGCCCACCGCAGCATGTCCAGAATTGACTATGTGATCACACCAGCGGATCAGCTAGAGCAAGTCACTGAAGTGAGACATCTAGCAAGGGGAATATCAGATCACTCGCCTACCTGGGCCCTGATAGAAGTGGGGGAGCCACAGATTGGAAGAGTGGCCCCAATAAACCCATGGTACCTTAAGGTTCCCATGCTAAAAGAAAAGCTAGTGAAAGAAATCGATCTTTATTTCAGTGAAAACGAAGATTCTGTAGAATCTTCCCAGACACTATGGGAGGCCTTTAAAACTGTAATCAGGGGCCATGCTGTCTCCCTGATCGCAGGCACCAAGAAAGAAAAGCAGGTAGTCATGGAAAGTCTTGAAGCAGAAATACTGGAACTGGAAAGTCAATTAAGGGTATCCAACTCGTACGAGGTCAGACACTCCTTGAAATTGAAGACAAAAGAATACGTGGCCCAAGCCTCAGATGCTGCAAAAGCACAATACAGGGCAACTCTCAGCACAATATATGATGTGGGGGATAAGGCCGGGAAATTATTACCACGGTTGGACCGAAGAGAGCTAGCTAACAGAGTGGTGGTGGAACTCAGCGACGATTTTAATAACATGCACACTGAGCCACAAGAAATTGCGAACATATTTGGTAACTACTATGACCAACTTTACAGATCCCAAACTACCTATACGGAAGAGGACGCGGATGCATTCCTGAAAGATATTTCCCTACCCACGCTCTCTGATGAAGATCGAAACGAATTAGAGCAAGAGCTAGTCGATGCAGAGGTAGAAAAAGCAATACAGGACTTGAGCTCGGGCAAGGCAATGGGCCCATACGGCTTGCCTATTGAACTGCATAAACTCGCCCCCAGCAGACTCGTACCCTATCTTACAACTTTGTTTCATGAGAGCCGAGAGGTGGGAACTCTCCCGTTGGATCAGAGAATAGCAACCATAGTAGTGATTCACAAAAATGGTAAACCTAAAAACAAAAGCTCCTCTTACAGACCGATATCACTGCTTAACGCGGAGGCAAAAATCCTAGCTAAAATACTAGCTAACCGCCTACTACCAGTTATTACTAAATTAGTTCACCCGGACCAGTCCGGCTTCATGCCAGCCAGAAGCACTACTCTTAATCTGAGACGACTGTATGGGGTGATAGCTAGAGTGAATGCAATACGCGAAGACGCAGTGGTGGTATCCTTGGATGCCGCCATGGCGTTTGATACGATTGAATGGCCCTATATGTACTCGGTTTTGAAGAAGTTGGGATTTGGCCCGAGCTTCCTGAGCTGGATACACCTACTGTACAAAAACCCGTTGGCTCAAGTAGTGGTCAATAACCGAAGATCCCCAATGTTCGCACTAGGGAGAGGAACCAGACAGGGTTGCCCTCTTTCTCCACTGCTTTTCGCCCTTATGTTGGAACCATTAGCAATGTGGATAAGGAAAGATCCTGTTATTAGGGGACTGAAATGGGCTGAGGAGTGGGAGGATCGTATATCATTGTATGCTGATGATATACTGTTATATCTGGCGTCACCCAGTGCCTCCCTAAATAGAGCAATGGATATCTTTATGGCTTTTGGAAAGTGCTCTGGCTATAGCATAAACTGGTCCAAGTCGGTCATCTATGTCCTGTGCGGCAATCCGCCTACACTGCCGCGCGGTATCAATATCAGTGAAGTCAAATTAGATTTGAGATACCTGGGGTTCCATGTCTCGAAGGATCTCACCCTCTTCTACGAACAAAATCTTATGCCCCCCTTTCAAAGACTAAGATCTGATGTTAAACATTGGGAAACTCTTCCGCTGTCCCTATTGGGGCATGCGGCATTGTTCAAAATAATGGCCCTGCCGTGTTTCTTATACGTACTACAAAATTCGCCTTGCTAGGTCGGAGCAGACTATTTTAGATCCATAGAAAGGGCCCAGAGGCGGCTCCTGTGGGGTGGTAAGCTACCCAGGATATCCATTCAAAAACTCACTCGTGGGTGGTATGATAGAGGGATTGCGCTCCCCGATATTAAGCGATATTACTGGGCTTCACAACTAGCTGCAATTAACCAATGCACTTATAGGCCCCCTGGGGATCCAGGATATCAAATGGACAGGTGGCTTCTTTCAGGGGGAGACTTCACAAGGGTGTTATATACCACACCCACGAAATTGACACTGACTGGCCCCACAATGCATGTGGTACAGGTCTGGCGGGCGGCTATGAAAAGCTTGGCTTGGGAAGGGAAAATAACACGCGCCACCCCTCTCTGGGATGCAGAGGCTTTTGGTAACCTCAGGAAGACCAAGGGCTTTGACCGATAGGATCTAATCGGCATCTCTAGGGTTGGAGATCTTTGGAAAGCGGGAGATGTGGTCACCTTTACCCAACTACAGAAAGAATACGACTTGGCCAATACTGAATATTTTAGATACATGCAGATTAAACACGCATTACAGACGACAATAGTCGCGGGAGAGACGTTACCTGAATCCTCCCCACTAGAAGATAGAATCTTAGAGGGATACATGCCAGAAAAAGCCATTACTTTGACTTACAAGAAGTTAATTAATAATATGTCAGATCCTCTTCTTTGCCTCCGGTCCAAATGGGAACACGATGTAGCGGGGTTGGAAGACGAAGAGTGGCTTGAGGCACTTGCATTCCCTAGGGAGGTAGCTATCTCATCTAGGCTGAGACTGATACAATTGAAGGTGCTCCACAGGATCTATCTTACAGGGTCGGCAATGGTGAAGATGGGCTACAGAATGGAACCGGGATGTACTCGAAAGTATGGTCAGGAGGGAACCTTTATCCATACACTCTGGGAATGTACATATTTACAGGTGTACTGGTCCGAGATTACGGAATGTATGGCAGAAGTGATGGGCTGTGAGATTGACTATAATATTAAGCTGTGCCTTCTGAATATATGGGGCCCCACTGATCTCAACACCAAAGAGAGAACATGAGAGACACTTGGTATGGCAATTGCAAAACGTAACATTGCAAGATTGTGGGGGAAGCAGGGTCCACCGGCCCTCACTGAATGGAAAAACGACCTGGACTAGTGTATGTTGACAGAGAGAACGGTGTATGAATGTAGAGGGTGCCCCAACAAGGGGTCGCAGATCTGGGAGAAGTGGAATAATTACAGGGGAGAAATTTGCGAGCCCCCGGGGCAGAGATATGGGGATATCCCATTGTAGACCAACGAGTCAACTTGATAAAATGTATTATCTGAAGTTGTAGTCAAACTCCGTGCTTTTGAGGAAAGTCAGCAATGTGTACACTCTTGTTTGCTACTGTTTGTATGATGTATAAGATGTGTGAACTTGTCATCAATACAAAGAAATATTTTAAAAAAAATAACACCAAAACGTAATAAATACAATACTCCCAAACCTCCTTGAACTATTCACACCTCACACAAACGTTCAGCCCAAAGCCCTCATGCCTTGCTTCATTCTTCCCTCTTCCACTCACTGCCCTCCTTCCATATGCCCAGTCTCTCCTTCACTTGCCCTACCAAACACCCTCCAATGAAACTCTTTGACCTGAACGATGAATCCCGCACACCATCTTCTTTCACCTGTGCTTCCCCCCCCGAGCGGTGGATACACCCGTATGTGACTCTCCACCCCCCAAAATAGCGCCAACCAGGAAAACCCCGCAGGGCGTTTTACTGCCCCTGACTGTGCCTTTACCAATTCAGTGATATGTTCTCCTGCACCAGATTTTTCATTCCACAATTTGCTCAGCACATCCCTCAACTCCATCATGTAATAATGCGCATTCCCCAGCTGTGAAAGGTGCACCTTATCACCTCAGAGAAGACGCTGCTCCTCCTCTTTTATACCCCCATGCGTTACCACTTTAATGACCCTAGCAATGTAAAATACCCTCATGGCTCTGTTGAGCTTTCTCTGAGCCTTATCAATTGCTGCGTATTTCAATGCCCCCCTCCAAACTCTGCGTGCCACTAGTTCAGTCCAAACCAAACACGTCCTTGAATAGTTCGTCTTGATTGCCTCTAAGTCCCTCTGCACATTCTGACGCAGTGTCAAACCAGATAATTGAACCAAATCGTTCTTACTCAGATAAACCAGGAGCATGACCGAGCAACCCCTCTGCGGAACCATCTTTGTCAACCACAGCAATAAATTGCCCCAGTGCATCCCACCTTTACCCCCCAGAGCACCTCGTGTTGGCTGCTAGGCAATCCCAGATTTCATCCATACACTTGCTGGTCTGCATACTTTACCGCCTAGTATATTAAACAATGTCCCCCAATCCAGGTCATCGGCTTACTCCCCGGACTGCTCACGCACCCTGCAGTAGAGAGAAAAGCAATTAATACTGACGACACTCCCTGGACCCACTCTTCACAGAGGCCCCCAATCACTTCTGCACATAACGCTCACAGCACCTCAATTTCCACCTGCCAATCTGATGAATCTGACCCCAATCCCATCCCAAGCACACAGCTACCGTTGCAGCCCCAATCCTAAAGGAATGTGTTCTAAAACTGGCTGGACACTTACCTATCCTGCGCAAGCCCATGCGCAACACTGCCAGCAATTGGAAAGCTGTACCACTACTTTCCCCTTCATGGCAAAACACAGACAACTACCGATGCCCTGGCCACTCTCAAAACATGTGCCATTACCGCACAGGACACCCACTTGTCTCTCCCAGCTTGATCCACCTTGGATCGCCCCAGCCAAATACCCATTCACCCCTGATCCAATCACTCGACCTCATTCAGCACCTGCAAGTCTCAAGCTGACCCCAAAAGTTCAGACACAACAAAAGTGCTCAAAAACATCCAAAGCATGCATAACTGGAAAATAGACACCTTAAAACGCTTGTAACAACAGACAACACCACCAACAAGTCTTGTAACAACTCAAATATAATTGCATCCCTCAACGCAGACCTCACCACTCCCCTCTCCCTGCCCGACCCCTTCTGAACTCGGTTCAGAATCTCGGCCCTTGCTGGATCAAAGCCCCAGTACAATTTTCCATAGAACGAAACACCCGCCAACTTGCTCGCTATGGTCATGGGTGATAAACCTTTATCAATACAATACAAAATGTAACAATCTCCCCTCAAGCTCCTTGTGAACCTGTGTCAACTACTCCAGTGAGGGTCCCTCAAACCACCCAAACCTGCTTCATACCAGACAGTAGTTCCTTCTAGTGGGCTCATCCAAAGATTTCTCCACCACACCCAATACTCTCACTCCCCCAGGCCCAAATGTCTGCAGGTAGCAGTGTCTTGACTTCCTCTGCTCCTGGCACCAGTCTGCGAAATCGATGCCACTGCGAACGAGATAATGAGTCTGCTATATCATTGTTTACTTAATCCACAACAAAGAAGGGAAGAGTGATTGAGCCTTTCCTGGTTCTCTCCAAAAATTATACTACTCACTCTACGAGAAGGACATGTAATCAGGAGTAATAAATAAAAGATTATATTACCCACTAGGAAGTGGGCAAAACGGTCCCACACTGGTTAAAAATAATAACAGGAAAGAGGAAAGCACAAGCCATCACCAAGCCATAAGAAGGAGGCAAGCAATTATAGTGTCAAAGTTACCTCTAGCAGTGACAAACCAATTTGGGAATCCCAAAGGGTTGTAAATACTGCCCTCACCCACTCAATGAGCAGCATACTTCATCATAGGGCCGCTGCGACTCCCTGACGCAGACCAACTCCCAGGGAGGAGCGCAAAGAAAAAGAGAATATAGAAAAGAAAGAATTCGATAGATTGGGATCCCTAATGCAGAGAAAAAATTCTAAACTGTCCTGTTATTATTTTTTAACCAATCTTTTATTTATTACCCCTGATTACATGCCCTTCTAGTAGAGTGAGTAGTATATCATTGCTTACACCTGGCACATGCTTAGCCTTGAAAACAATGTTCAAATGCAAACAACCCAGCATGAAGCTCCTCAACAAACGCAGCACTCTCAAATCTCTCGCCTTTTGTCTGTTCACCAAGTCCACCACTGTCATGTTGTCCACATTGAACATCACCGTCCTGTTCACCAATTTACTGCCCCACACCTACAATGCCCTCAACAGAGGGGAAAACTTAAGAAAAGCGATGCTACGTCCTTGACTCAACCAATGTACCGGCCACATTTCTGCCCACCACCTCCCGTCCCAAAACAATCCGAAAACCAAAAAATATGGACCTGCCATACTGTGTTCGCCTCCAAAAAATGCATAGACACTCCAGTGAAGTCTTCCAAGAAGCTCTTCCATATGCAAAGGTTAGTCCTGACAGCCAATGAGATCCGCACCCTGTGATGACGCAACACCGCCTGACATAGCCATGCCCAGCCGTCTGCAAAAGGTCCGACCGGCCCTCACTGCTCTGCAGGAGAAATTAAAAAACCTGAGCCGTTTCTGTACCATTTGCATATCAATTCTCCTTTCAGCAATCATAACTCGCAGGAAACCTTGGATCTCCTGCACCTTCGCCTGGGGCAACCTTGCCACCAAGTGCACAGTGTCCAGCTCAATGCCCAGGAATTCAAGAGCTCTCCAGGGCCCTCTGTCTTCTCTGGGGCCAAGGGCACCCAAAAGACCTGGGACATTGACTCAAAATGTTGAAACTTCCTAAGGCAGTCTCCAGAGGCCTCCCTGCCCATGAACAGAAAATCATCCAAGTAGTGAGACACTTCCCGATGCCGGCTTGACTTAGTGAAAACCCATTGCTAGAATGTACTAAAAGCCTCAATCAACGCACATGAAATGGTACAACCCTTGTTGAGCTTTGGGAGCGCTAGCACTCGGTGTAGGGAGGGCTGGTGCAGACCCCCACCTGTTTGGGCCAACCTCCAGGGGCCGTATTGCGCCCTGTCGGCATCACCACTTGTCTACCAGTCTCCCGCCCAGCTGCATCAACCTAGAGGGTCCCCAGCACCACGGGGCCCCTGAGCCCCATCAGCTACCTGCAAGCTTGTGTCTGGTTCCTGCCCTTCTGGCACCCAAAGCCAGCATCCTCCTGTCCCCTGATCCTCACCCCTCCACCCTCGCTCCACCACAGTTGGGACTGGATATCCCCCTCTGCAGGGCCCTGGCGCAGTGCAGCCTCCCTAGCCCTGCACATGTGCTCCCATTGCTCCTCTCTTTTTTTAATCAGGAAGCGCTGCTCCCTGATTCAGGCTACAATGTCTACTCCCTGCCTTTTGCTAAAAGCAGCAGGCCCAGGTACCACAGTTCACTAGTCCCCATGGGTTCATCCCTGCTGCTGAAATGGGGATCATGCCCATCCCCCTCCCCCACCATGGCCTGTGGCTTCCACCAATGCAGGCTTATGTCTTTTGGACGAGAACTCAAAAGACACACAAATGATGGATGGAATGTGGAAAAAATGAAACATTCACCCCCAGTCAAGAGATCTGTGTTAAATCCATTGTTCCTTTGCTCACCATGCCATCCCAGTTTAGACCCAGCCATATGCAAATCAGTCTTGACCCTGCTTCTCATAGCAACAGTCCATCCTGAACTGCCAAGCTAGGTCCTCCCTGGCCAGAAACAAGCATCCTGGGGCCAGTTTTGTGGTATCATCCCTCATCAGCCAGGCTAGCTTGAATCCAGTGGCACACTGAACTTGGGACCCCCGTCTGGTTATACCCGGCACACTTAGGGAATGCAAGCAAAAGACACACATATGATGGACAGAATGCGGAACAAATCAAACATTCACTCCCAGTCAAGAGATCTGGGTTAAATCCATTGTTCTTTTGCTCACCATGCCACCCTAGTTTAGACCAAGTCAGATGCAAATCAGTCTTGACCCTGCTCCTCATGGGAACAGTCCAGCCGGAACTGCCAAGCTGGGTCCTCCCTGGACCAGAAACAAGCATCCTGGGGCCAGTTTTGTGGTATCACCCCTCATCAGCCAGGCTAGCTTGAATCCAGTGGCACACTGAGCTCGAGACCCATGTCTGGGCATACCCGGTGCACCTAGGGTGAGAAAGCAAAGACACACAAATGATGGACGGAATGCGTAACAAATCAAACATTCACCCTTAGTCAAGAGATCTGGGTTAAATCCATTGTTCTTTTCCTCACCATGCCACCCTAGTTTAGACTCAGTCATATGCAAATCAGTCTTGACCCTGCTCCTCGTGGGAACAGTCCAGCCAGAACTGTCAAGCTAGGTCCTCCCTGGACCAGAAACAAGCATCCTGGGACCAGTTTTGGGGTATCAGACCCCCTCATCTTGTTGTGTTTTCTATGTTTGCTCTAAGTGGCCAAGAGTATGCCCATATTTGGGTCCCTTGTTCGCTGTGGCTCTGGATTCAAGCTAGCCTGGCTGATGAGGGGTGATACACCGAAACCAGTCCCAGGATGCTTGCTACGTTCCATGGAGGACCTAGCCTGAGAGTTCGGGCTGGACTGCTCCCATGAGGAGCAGGATCAAGACTGATTTCCATATGGCTGGGTCCAAACTGGGGTGGCATAGTGAGCAAAATAACGATGGATTAAACCAGATCTCTTGACAGGAGGTGAGTGGATGAAAAGTTTCAGCATTCCATTAATCATCTTGTTGTTTTTGTTATGTCTTTTGGAGGCTTGGCTCTTTGTCCCAGCCACTCCTGTGTCACCACCCCCAGGGGCGGATCTGGCCGACAGGTCCAAAGGCCACACATCCCCTGGGGGCTCAGGAGCCTGCTGGTCACAATCCGGCAACTTGCACATAGGCACGACCAACGGTAATGCAGGCCCCGCCCTCTCGCTGGCCTTGCGGGCCACCAGCCCCTGTTCACCATCATTTAACCTAGTGAGGAGGCTGCTGCGCCTCCCTGCTTTCTTGGCAGATGCAGTAACAAACTACAGGAGGTAGCCCATAAACCCTGTAGAGACCAGGGCAGATGTGTGTAACATACAACAGTGTCTCAGAGGGTATTGTTTGTCAGACAGTTTCTAAGGGAGCACAAGTAATTGCTACAAGCATGGAAGGGAAAACAGGGAGACAATAATTCGCAAAGACAAAGATATACTTTTGTATATATTTCATCATATATTTAAAGTTAAAGAAAGCACTGAGTTACATTAAATGGCATGTAACCTGTGTTATACTGTGCACAAGTGCTCGTGAAATTGTTAACAGCGCAAGTGACACATGAAGAAGTATGTACAGCAGACACGGGGCGCAAACAAAACAAATTATATACAAGATGTATTCGTTGTAGTACCCATACAGTAAATGGAATTAAATACAAAGTAATTTAAATGCGAAAACACGAGAAAAGGCGCTGTAAGTTTCGCTGTAAAAGTCGACGGCGTTTCGGCCTATATGAAATGTTAGGCCATCATCAGGACCAGGTTACAGGTAGTTACAAAACAGTGTTGCTGCGATCGCGGAGGAGGCGAGGTGGTCTCAAGCGGAAGGCTGTAGGGATCCAATAATTAAACAGCGGAGGGGAGCCCCTAGAAGAAGTGGGTCCAGGCGGGGAGAAACTGTGATCAAACCAGCGGTTTGGTGGGAGGCATCAAGGCGCGACCAATAGAGTGGATCAAGGCGTGTTCTAATCGGGAATCCGATTGATGCGGGCCGAGGCGGGCGCATGGAGTAGATCCCTGGGTATGAAAGGAGTGTACAGGCGGCGTGAGTCAGGCGTCCAATTAGTAAAGGCGCGTGTTGATCGGGGATACGATTACTGCGGGCAGAGGTGGGTGCATGGAGTGAATCCCAGAGTTAGAAACGTGCAGGCGGCGTGAGTCTTGGCAGATGCAGCATGACCCTGTGCATTCCTTCCGCGCCCCGCCCCAGCTTATCTGACACTCCCCAACAGGGGAGAGCAAGCAACCACTGCTGCGCCCACACTGCCCGACACGGCGCGCGTCGGGTGCTGCAGCCTGACCCAAGCCTGGTCGAGTACGCCTAGCCTGAGGAGATCGGCCCTACCTGCTGTGCTGCACCAAGAGTGTGCAGAGCAGCCCTCACCGCCTCATTATCTGTGCCGGCCATGCCGCCCTGAAGACTCGAACAAATACCTGCAATAAAGGCCTCCCTAACTTTTCAGTTTCAGGTAAACCTTCCCTGTGGTGGTAGGAGTCAGGAAGAGGTTGGACCCGCCCTTCCTGACTCTTTTATACTTACTAATTAACCTGCTCTCCCCCCCAACTCGCCTATCCTGCCCTATGCCCTGTTACCATTGCACGAAGCCGGGGAAGACTAGTCTGCGACTGTCACTTCCCCGGGGGCCACCAGAGTAATACAACTGGTGCTCATTTGAAATGCTCCAATATCTTCAAGTCGAGGTAGCGCTGCAAAAAAGGCCAGTGTTTTAAACTCACGAGCCGTATTTCTTAGAGTACAAGGTATCATATTGTCTCAGAGGTGATTCCAAATATTTCTTGTAAGGAGTTTCCTCACACATACTGTTTGGTCCTCCAGCTGACATTTGCAACTAGGCCGCACAAATACATAGTTTGGTTCAAAAGATCAAAGACAACAGGAAGGTATGACACTCCCAGCAGTGGAGGCCCATAAACAAGAAACACAAAACATACTCCTTAAATGAGCATTTGGGCTACTTTTACCTCCTTCCTTAACATGTCACAGAGATCGTACAGAAAGAACTATTTGTGCCCCATAAACAATTGTCCGGTTGTAATTACCAAGAAAAAATGGCACAGCTTGTACTGGCATTTTTATGTTCGTTTTCTTAGCACGCAGTTGTGGTCTAGCATGCCCCAACAAGCTCGGGGTGTTAACCAGTAACCAGGAAGACGCTCATGTTGCAAAGGACAGCTGGGTTAATGATTCAGAGCCTCCAGCACAAAGATAAGCCTCTGGCAAGGGGTCGTACAGCCTGCGGAACTGGTTGGGGCACTGCCGAGTGCGCTCAGCTGAGGAGAAACGCGCCTCAGTTGTGTTAGCCTTGGTTACAGCACGGCGGCGCTGGAGGAAGGGAGGGCCCGCGCAGGGGTTTACACTACTTTGTACTTCTTGAAATTCAGGAATTTCAGGTTAAAGCCCTTAAGTATGGATTGCTGTTTTTGTAGCCTGAAGGGGAGGCGGGATCAAGCCTTCTGACGGGTCTGTAGTTAAGCCAGCCAGCCGCTATTCAACACAGCTGTGTGTCCAAGAGCACAGTTTAGTGTAGTGCTGTGAAAGACGAGAGGCTCAGGGCAGACCGCACAATGATGGGGTCCCCTGCAGTATGTGAAGAGGGGCCCCTGAGTCTCCCATATCTCACAGATATTCGTTGACCTTGGGCTGAGTGGGGCCCCTTGAAGGTTTGGGAGTTCCTGAAGGGTTGGGGGCCCCCAGCGTTGCAGGGGCTGAAGGGGCCTGCATTGCGCCCCAGGGGAGGATTGCAGGGTTGCCAGTGAAATCACAATTCATCAGCCCCCTTTCGGAGCGGAGGGTGCTTGTTTCAGGCAGTGGCGTAGCGAAAATAATGGGCCCCGTGTCGAATATGGTGAGCGGCTCCTGCCACTTCCATATCTCACAGTAATTCTTAGGCATTGGGGTGAACGAGGGACCCCCTTAAATGTGGGGTCCCCCCTATGCCACAGGGGCTGCAGGGGCCTGCGTTACGCCCCTGGTTACCAGGTATGTCATGGTTGACCACAGCAATCTGTATCATCAGAAACGTTTGCTTGCTTAGCATCAGTTTTGACCAACTGGGAAACAGGCAGGGGTGATACATAAATTGTAGCTCCACTGTTATTGGACCTCAGAGTCACGCTAGTGGTGTACCACCAACCACAATTGCTGTGATGACGCAAGAATGACCATGCAAGCATCGCAGCGTCCTTAGCCTTAACTGGATACCTTGCATGTTGATGCAAGTGACCTGTTGCAATTCTTTGCCAGCAACCAGGCTGCAGGGTGAGGCAAGAATTTCATCCACCTGACTCCGAAGCATTAGATCTTATTGGCGAGGTTCTGGGCTAGCGTCTACTGTTGCTTTGCTATAAATTCAGGATTGTAAAGCTCTTGCTGGCATAGAGTCCTTTCTGTTCCACTTGTTGTCATTCACGAACTGTGGGGAGGTGCACCTAGAAATTAATTTGAGCCGGTGGTTGCAGGTGGGGGACACCAGCACCCTTTTTGGGGACTGGGACTTATTTCTAATCACCAGATTTAGAATCAGAACAAGAGAGAGAAAAGCAGCGAAGGGGAACGAAGGAGGACGAGACAGACAAAAAAAGAGCAATAAAAGGAGAGAGCAGTGGTTAAAAGGAGTGAGACATAGGGGCAGGTAGTGTATACTGGTGGGTGAAAGAGGCATGAAGGGAATTCAAGACTAGATAGCCTTAGTAGTAGGCAATCGCAACATTCAGCAGCAGTGATGGTGGGATTCTGAGAAAAATGTGGACCCGTAGTTATTATTTTACAAATTAAGTCCAGAGTGCACCGCATATGAAGGAAGAACTCTCTGCATGGCTCACTTAGTATATCCAGTAACATTGTGTTAAAAAAGGAGCTAGCACCAAAAAGAAGCGCAATCTGATGACCTAGATTTTATTGTCGTCCTTCTGATAGCCTTGGTACTCCTGAGTGTACAGCCTTTCATCCTTCTGAACTCGATAAAATGAGTACCATTGAGTGGGTAACAATAAACATGTTATTCAGCGCCGGATTACCCTTCTGGGTGAACGTGTGCTTTACAAATACACATGTTATGTTATGTTAGGTGCAAAAGGAATGTCCATTACATACCAAACAGTGAACAAATTGGGCTATGGGCAACTTTCTTGCTGTGATCCATCCAAACTACCAGAATAGCTGGACAAGAAAATGTAATGCCACCCTTGCATTGTAATCCATACATGACTCTGACACAACCAGAAACTTGATGAGTTTCCTGCAGGTAGCACCTCGAAGCTAGTCTAGAATACTTGCTGGTTTATTTCTATTTTCGGTTTTAAGAAAAGACGCCCTAACAATCAAAAAATATTTAGTCAGCCTCCTATACAAAGCTTATATAAAAGCCTTTCATAAAATCCTAAACAGTTATTTAGATACAACAGAAAAGAAATCATACCAAATAAACATACATTACGTTTTCAGATGCCCTCCTCTGTAGTGGTGTTTGATACAATGTCTCCTGCCTAAGTGTCCACTCATGCACGCCAGCGGTGGGTCAACACAGCTTAGAACATCATTTTGTTTCTAGACTCTCACATTTTCTCAGAATCCATTGACCGTCACAAACTTTCAAAATAGTTAAGTGGATTTAGATAAATGTTTAAAAATGCAATATAAATAGTCACTTGGTGGGCAGCAAAAAGTCAAATCTGTGGATGCGATAGGAAGCTAGAACAGTTTATTTCTTTCCTCTTTGGGAAATACTTCACACAATACAAATACGTTCCTTGACACTTCATATCCACTTATTATAAACCAGTTTGAAGGGAATGAACAACCATAGACCTTAAGGAAATATCTGGTTGCCCCGTGTTCGTCATTTACCTTTAAAATCAGGCTGCAGATGCTCTGCAAAAAGCATTAGGCACCAGAATATACATTTCAATGAATAAACACAAAAGATCACAAACATTATAATCTTGAAAGTCACACCCCTGCAACCTAACATTATCTAAATTGCAGCTCATCCATTAATCCCACCAGCCATCTGCGTAAACTCACCACGAATGGTCAGACTTAACTTCGATTAATTTCATTTACCACAAAGAAACTGGATTAAATACATAGAATCGTTTCCCTGAGAGCACACGCGCCTAATCGCAAGAACCAACAAGTACCAATAACGACTAGATTAACCAGTAACCTTAGGTTCGGAGCAGTGTCCTGCCTGGAGTGAAGCACTTCAAAGCTTTGTCAGGTGTAGTAGGCGCTATAAAATAGAATTACATGGGATCACTGTTAGCTCCACACAGGGCCAGCTTTAGGGCAGTGCTGTGCTGCACTGGTCACTGACCTGGGGAGGGGGCGCTGACCTCGGGAGGGTGTGGGTCGCTGTGCTTAGCAATAAGTTACGATTTCAAAACACCAGAGTTTTGTCTAGTGGCATAAAGTAGCACAGAGGATTATTATGCCTGCTGCAAAGAACACGTACCGTGCAGATCACAAATCTGTATTTTATAGGGAATGCTGAGTGGATTACTGCTTTTGCCACAGAGATCCTTGTGTTACTGCAGTAGATAAGATACACCCCTAATATAGAACAGTGACTGTTACGAACTGTCTTCAGGGAGCTGCATGCAAACTGTATGAAATAGTTAGGACGTTAGGGTTTTTTTCCCAAGTCTTTCATTATCTATTCCTAATGTTGCTAAAAAGGATTAGTTTGGGTAAATATATACATTCTTATTAGTAAAGCCAGCCTTTACCAGTGCTTTAAAACACATTAAATGTATGTGAGAGAGGGGCTATGGAGAGATAAGAGGCACTTTTGCCCAGTGGTAGTCAGGGAATCCGAGGAGGAGGTCATGGGGGGGGGGGCGCCAAAACTGATTGTCACACTGGCGCCACCAGCGCTAAAGCTGACCCTGGCTCCACACATAACCATACAACCTAAGGACATATCCAGTTTCCCAAATTCATAAATATCAGTGGTAGCTGACTTGTACCGAGGATAGGGGGGGTAGGTATGGGGGACACAACAAAATAAATACTTTCTCTTGCCTCCGCAGCACAATGTCCTCCTCCCTCGGGTGTCTTCCAGGAATCTCCTGATGCAGGAAACTGCACTACCCAATCCTGGCACTGCTTTCACAGCATGAAAGCAGCACCAGGATTAGATAGAGCAGGCTCTCCCAGCGCTCCTCCTAAGAGCACTGGAGGCATGCGCTTTCTCTAACCTAAAATGCGCATGTCTGGCTGGCTGGCCCAAGACAGCCGGCCAAAGAGACATGCGCATTTTAAAGCGCACAGCTCCCTGCTGCTGCCACTCAGCAGCACTGGCTCCGCCCCGTCCTGACAGTTCGGGACGGGGTGCTGTAAAATAAAACGGTAATAAATACACTTTATTACCATATTAATTTTCAGCTCTGGGGCTTGTGGGGCGAAGCTCCTCCGCTCCAGTGGCTGTTTCTGCATTGAAGTAACAATTAGGCACCAGAATATACATTTCAATTAATAAACTCAAAACCAACAAAACAACCACCACTATCAAACAATGGTTCCTTCAGTCCGGTTGATGGTTTTGCTACATCAGCACGAAAGGGCTCTAGGCAGAGCATGCACTGCGATGCCATGACAAAGGTGTTTGCGCCTATACAAATGTAAATATTACAACATATGGGGCTGCAGCATCTCGTATCGAATGTCTCTGGGCCACGTCAGCAGTGTGTGAGTACACAGGCTATATCCCTTTGTGGGACTAGGGTGCTGATCAAAAATCAATGTATGTAAATTGTATTAACCAGTAATTGTGCAATGATAACACCCCTAACTGGAGATATTAAGACACAGGACCGTCAAAGTTGAAGAGACTAGGAGGTGAAGAGAGCAAAGGGGTGTGCAAAGGCTTTAATTTTGTTGTATTGCTGTCTTTGGTGCATGTTTCATAACCCCCAAGTTCAAGGAAGGTACCTGTTTTCCGATTTGGTGAGCTAGGGGCACACAGAAGACGTGGTAGATTTCAGAGTGAATTATTGTGGTGTGCGGGGCGGGGGAGTGACGGGGGGGGGACAGAGTGGGGGGGGGGGATGCACACACTACTCCATCTCATAGGGCATCCCTTAGTTAGGTCTGCTGTTTTAAGTTGAGATGAAATGGCAAAAAACACAATTGACAGCGACTTCCCATGCTGTGTTTTGCATGAACAGAACATGAGCCTCTTTGCAGATCTGGAGGCCCTTCTACTCACGCATTGAAAGAAACAAAACAACATGTTGTTACTTTCGGTTTTAGGAAACCTGGGGCTGTGTGTGGGAGTAGGCTTCTTAGTTGGCTGGGTGGGACGTTTCATGAAAAGATATTTTCCCCAGAAATCTGCCACGATTGTGATTAAAGTCAAGAGAGCACACAGTTCTTAGTGCTTCACATTGTTGACCTTTCAGTATTACTCACTCTCTTCACTGTAGCTCTTATCTGCTCTTCCTCTCCTCCATGTCGCCATCTTTCCCTCCTTTTCTCTGCATCTCTCCCCAGCTCTCAGATCCTCTCCTCCACTTGCTCTTCGTTTCCCTAAATCTGGGCATCTCGCCCCTTTGAGTTTTTTTCTCTTTGCCTTTCATCTCTCTAACTTACTCTTTTATCTGAATCTTTCCCCCTCTTTAGCAGTACTCTCCCACTTTTTTCCACTATGTATTCTTTCTTCTTTAATCTTCTTTTTATACTGTTCGCTGCATCTCGTTGTCTGTCTCTCACCTCCATATGTCCATCCATTTGAGCACCCAACAACCCATCCATTCACTCATCCATCTAGCTAACTGTTCATCCACTCATTCCACTCATCCATTCATCCGAAGTTAACACTTCTCACTGAAATTCCTGCAGCTGTATTACTCCTCCACTACCCAGGTGGCTACAGAAGTGACATTTATCTGCTGGACATGTGGTGTGGGCATGACAGGAGGCAGGGCTTTAAGTGGGCCGGGTCTTGCCAGTGCTCAGTTCCAAAAAGCAGGTGATGAGACGGGTCCCACTCGGGCTCTCCATTTTCGCCCTCACCCTCAGGATGGAAAAAACAGCAGAAATAACTGCAGCAGTACTAACCTTCACTGCCTTTGATGTAACTTCAAAGGGACTCGTTATAGTTATTTCACAGTCTCACCATTTCAGAACTAAAGCATCTTCAATATGCTATACAACGAAGCCATAATTGTTGCCTATTTATCTTATGCAAAGCCAATAGTACTGGCTTGTTGTAGGTGTAATGTTACTTTTTGTATTATATATCTGGATGCAATGACAGAAGTAGCAAAATACCAGTGGGGCGGCACGCTAAGCTAAGAACAGATTTTCAGCTTACCTGTTTTTAAGCAATGCCCTTAATTACATCGGCCATGCCCCTTTGAGAGACCCCCCCCCCCCCCAGTTTTTTTATCCCACTTAAAGCCCTGAAAGGAGGACCCTCAAGGTTTTTCACATGGGACCCCACTTTGGTTTGGTATGCCACTCCTCTTAGAGGCATTGCTTTCTACTCTACTTAGCCCTGTACAGATACACTGCACTCATCCATTCATTAACCCATTCATTTGAGCACTCACAGGCTCACACTTTTACCTATTTACTCTTTAAAATATTCCAGTGCCCTTCCTAGTGAGATGTCAGGAATACTGTTTTGCTTAATGGATAAACTATGCCACACTGCATGCCACTCACTCTCACACCCAACATGTCACATAACGTAATACAAAATCATTCTTCCATAACATCCCAATACCCTGAAATCATACAGACAGATGTGGAAGGGCCTATGCTGTATGTTGCATCTCGCCACCACACACTACATTCACTCTGTCACTCATGTAACATAACATGCCATCATTCTCCTCGTAGCAGCCCAAGATCTTGAAACCATAGAGCTAAATGGACAGGGAATGCTCATCCCTGCATCCCTTCTACCCTCAGAGACACTGCATTACATTGTAGAACTCTGCACTGCATTCACTCACTCACCCAACGTAACATAACAAATCATCATTCTCCCCACACAGCCCAACACCCTGACTTTGTGTGCCCCACAAGCTTAATGAGTCCTAAACACACCAAAATGAGAGCCTAAGCCCTGGCTGATGATGGTATTACTCTGAAACCGGTCCCAGAATGCTTTTTTCGGGCCCAGAGAGGACCTAACCTGGCAGCTCGGGCTGGACAGTTCCCATGGGGAACAGGGTCAAGACTGATTTGCATATGGCTGGGTTTAAACTGGAATGGCATGGGGAGCAAAAAACCGATGGATTTAGGCCCAGATCTCTGTACTGGGTGAATGTTACATTGTTCAACATTCTGCCCATCAATTGTTCTTTTTGCATTTGTCACCCCAAGTGGAACGCGCATGCCCAGATGTGGGTCCCGTGCTCTCCATGCCACTGGAGTCAAGCTAGCCTGGCTGATGAGTGGTAATACCCCCAAACCGGTCCCAGGATGCTTGTTTCCGATCCAGGGAGGACCTGGCCTGGTAGTTTGGGCTGGGCAGTTCCCATGGGGAACAGGGTCAAGACTGATTTGCATATGGCTGGGTTTAAACTGGAATGGCATGGAGTGCAAAAAAAGAATGAATTTAGTCCCAGATCTCTGTACTGGGGTGAATGTTTGACATTGTTCAACATTCTGTCCATCAATTGTTCTTTTTGCATTTGTCACCCAGAGTGGGACGGGTATGCCAAGACGTGGGTCCCATGCTCTCCATGCCACTGGAGTCAAGCTAGTCTGGCTGATGAGGGGTAAAACCCCGAAACCGGTCCCAGGATGCTTGTTTCTGGTCCAGAGAGGACTTGGCCTGGCAGTTCGGGCTGGACTGTTCCAATGGAGAACAGGGTCAAAACTGATTTGCATATGGCTGGGTTTAAACTGGAAAGGCATTGGGAGCAAAAAAACGATGGATTTAGGCCCAGATCTCTGTAGTCTGGTGAATGTTTGACATTGTTCAACATTCTGTCCATCAATTGTTCTTTTTGCATTTTTCACCCGATTGGGACGGGTATGCCCAGACGTGGGTCCCGTGCTCTCCATGCCATTGGAGTCAAGCTAGCCTGGCTGATGAGGGGTAATACCCCCAAACCGGTCCCAGGATGCTTATTTCCGATCTAGGGAGGACCTGGCCTGGCAGTTTGGGCTGGGCAGTTCCCATGGGGAACAGGGTCAAGACTGATTTGCATATTGCTGGGTTTAAACTGGAATGGCATGGAGTGCAAAAAAACGATGGATATAGGCCCAGATCTCTGTACTGTGGTGAATGATTGACATTGTTCAACATTCTGTCCATCAATTGTTCTTTTTGCTTTTGTCACCTCGAGTGGGACGGGTATGCCCAGACGTGGGTCTTGTGCTCTCCATGCCACTGGAGTCAAGCTAGCCTGGCCGATGAGGGGTAATACCCCAACACCAGTCCCAGGATGCTTGTTTCCGCTCCAGAGAGGACCTGGCCTGGCAGTTCGGGCAGGATTGTTCCCATGGGGAACAGGGTCAAGACTGATTTGCATATGGCTGGGTTTAAAATGGAATGGCATGTAAAGCAAAAAAACGATGGATTTAGGCCCAGATCTCTGTACTGGGGTGAATGTTTGACATTGTTCAACATTCTATCCATCAATTGTTCTTTTTGCATTTGTCACTCCGAGTGGGACGAGTATGCCCAGACATGGGTCCCGAGCTCTCAATGCCACTTGAGTCAAGCTAGCCTGGCTGATGAGGGGTAATACCCCCAAACCGGTCCCAGGATGCTTGCTTCTGGTCCAGAGAGGACTTGGCCTGGCAGTTTGGCCTGGACATTTCCCATGGGGAACAGGGCCAAGACTGATTTGCATATGGCTGGGTTTAAACTGGAATGGCATGGGGAGACAAAAACGATGGATTTAGGCGCAGATCTCTGTAGTGGTGTGAATTTTTGACATTGTTCAACAGTCTGTCCATGATTTGTTCTCTTTGCATTGGTCACCCCGAGTGGAACGGGTATGCCCAGACGTGGGTCCCGTGCTCTCCATGCCACTGGAGTCGAGCTAGCCTGGCTGATGAGGTGTAATACCCCAGAACCAGTTCCAGGATGCTTGTTTCCGGTTCAGAGAGGACCTGATCTGGCAGTTCGGGCTGGACTGGTCCCATGGGGAACAGGGTCAAAACTGATTTGCATATGGCTGGGTTTCAACTGTAATGGCATGGGGAGCAAAAAAAAATGGGTTTAGGCCCAGATCTTTGTACTGGGGTGAATGTTTGACATTGTTCAACATTCTGTCCATCAATTTTTCTTCTTGCATTTGTCACCCCGAGTGGGATGGGAGTGCCCAGACTTGGGTCCCGTGCTTTCCATGCTACTGGAGTCAAGCTAGCCTGGCTGATGAGGGGTAATACCTCGAAACTGGTCCCAGGATGCTTGCTTCCGGTCCAGAGAGGACCTGGCCTGGCAGTTTGGGCTGGACTGTTCACATGGGTAACAGAGTCGAGACTGATTTGCATATGGCTGGGTTTAATCTGGAATGGTATGGGGAGGAAAAAAATGGATTTAGGCCCAGATCTCTGTACTGGGTTGAATGTTTGACATTGTTCAACATTCTGTCCATCAATTGTTCCTATTGCATTTGTCATCCCAAGTGGGACGGGTATGCCCAGACTTGGGTCCCGTGCTCTCCATGCCACTGGAGTCAAGGGAGCCTGGCTGATGAGGAGTAAAACCCCGAAAACGGTCCCAGGATGCTGGTTTCTGGTTTAGAGAGGACGTGGCCTGGCAGTTCGGGCTGGACAGGGTCAAGACTGATTTTCATAAGGGTGGGTTTAAACTGGAATGATATGGGGAGCAAAAAAACGATGGATTTAGGCCCAGATCTCTGTACTGGGGTGAATGTTTGACATTTTACAACATTCTGTCCATCAATTGTTCTTTTTTCACTGGATAGACCTAGACATAGGAGCTCCACTGCATCAACCATCGAAGCACTTTATGGTGAGGTCCTAATCTTCGTTATTATCCAATAAATTTCATGGACGGGCACACAATTGTTTTAAAACAATATGGCTTTGTATTCTTTCGGGTGTGTAAGCCTCTCCTTCATGGTTAGTTTAAGAATACAGTCACTGGATAGGTTCCATGTGTGCGCAAGCACCATACCGACTGGAGCACTAACCAAAAGTGAGCCCACATGTTGGCAACAGAGATTGAATATAACTTTAATAATAATTTCCTGATGAAGGTGTATAGTGGTGAAATGTGTTGAGAGAATTTACTTTGAAACGTCAATGATGCAAGTAATACATATAATGTGTAAGGATACAAGAAAACGTCTTTGTAAACAAGATTATAAAATGTAACTGTGAATCAATCATGTTACAGCTCCACAATAAAGGGTTGAAATGGAGTTGGCCTCCCTTTATTGGTGAGTTGTATGCAATCACTGGGGGATGTACCTGGGCTAATCTCTATATTCCTACTCTTTGTCAGCCTAGCTGAGGCTACTTTTAGCTTGGTCGGTGCTAATGCGGGGCCTTTAGTTCTCAAACCCTGATACCATGTCCTCCTGGAAGTCAGAAAAAGGAGAATGTACCATTAACTTCAACCCTTATTACCGCCGCCTCCTTTTTCAGCTTATGGGCCCTGTGGTAAAATCTTCTGATAGGCCCAATATTTACCACCAGACAGACACTCACACACTCTCTCACACTTGCGCAGACTGACACTTACTGGCTGATTTCATATCTCTCTCTCTCTCTTGTTTTTCTCAATTCCTTTCTTTGTTGAAACACCAGTTCATAAGCTTATCAGTTTCATATTAAAGGCTGAAGATGCTATGTAAATGGCAGTAGTATACTATGTATCTGTAGGGTGGTCCTACATGCTTGACTTTCTAATTTTCTTACCGTCAATTCACAATGACCAAAAACAGAGAAAGCAGTGTCTTGATATTGACTTATTTAGTATTTATAAATGCCTGTTGTAGGTTTTGTGTATCAATGACTGTGAAGATTGCTTTGCATTTCCTTCTTTCTTCCTTGTGCTTTTGTCCAACAAACCACTAAAGTTGACTGTTCACCCTCAGAACACACCACGCAACACTACACCAATGTATAAAACAGAGATACTCAAAGTACGGCTCGGGGGACGCATGCGGCCCTCCTGACCTTTAATTGCGGCCCCCTGGTGAGCAGCAGCACCGTGCTGCTATTCACTTGACAGAGCAGGAACATTCAGAGAGCTGTGAAAAAAACTGGCATACTTTATTTACACATTAACTAAAGTAGCGGTAAAGAAGAAAAGAAAGTGTCCTTGTTGCGGGGTGGCTCAAAACCTTCCAAAAATGGAATATCTACACAGACTCCTCTTGGCAATGCAAAGAAAGTATTTACTAACTGTCGCGACTGGGAGAAAGACCTTCAGCATACTACACGGACTGCCCCTCAGTTACTCAGGCTTTCTCAATTTCCTGCTTGCAGGCAGGCCTTTTTATACATGATATTACAAAGGTTTATTACAGACAGTAAATAATAGTTGACTTGCAAGTTACAGATTTAAGATGGAAAAACACTTGAAAACATGTGATCTCATAACCTCGAATTCTGACCTAATCCATTACATATTCTTTTTACACTCCCAACAAAGCTTGACAAATGAGCATTCTTCTGCTTGTGAATGCATGTGCGTTTCATGGTAAGTGCAATTTAAGTGAAGAGTGTGCTTTACAGTATTGTGCACCTAAGACATCCTGTGCTCAGAACTAGTTTACTTCCCTGCACCCATTGTTTAATCAGGCTCCTTAGATCTCCGTGTGCTCTGGGCTAATTCGATTACATGTACCCATTGTCTAATCAGACCACAATCTGTTTGAAGGCACGGGGTGCATGCCGGTGGACTTGTGTGTTAGAATTGTAAATGTTTTCAAGCCTTTTAAACATGAGTTGGCCTTTTTCTGAAAAACCCTTTAAAGTTTCCTATTCTATTGTATCCTTAAGTGACTGTTTCACCTTACTCGCGTCAGTGAGGGATTTGGGCCTAAACTGTTTTTTAACCACAAACAGCTGTGTGGTTTCTGCTTAGGCTTGTTGTTGAGCTATATGCTCATGTGTTCTGTTTTCTGCATCGTGTTCATCTTTTATATTTCCTACAACATTCCCCCCTCTAGTTGATATTTCAACTACTTCATTTAGACCTTGGTCTGTACTTGGCACCATGTGATACAAGTTGCCACGGGAATCTACTACTTGTGTTGGTGTCCTAACTAAAAACATCCCTCCCACCTTGGCGCCTATTCTCCTACAACATGCTAGAATTAATTGTACCACACAATATATTAGCAATAAAACCACAATTGTTGGTAACAAAGCCCCCAACAGTCCCGACATCCAGGGTGGCAGTGACAAAACCTAACCACTGGACCAACTTTCTGGGGCACCTCCTTCCTCTACCATTTTCTTTTGGAGATTATGCAGTGTCTGTGTTGCTTCTGACAAAGTTCCATTGTCTTGATCATTTGCTGGAATAAACATGTAGCAAGCAGTCCCTATTTTCTTGCACACCACTCTTTGCATGGCCGTCATAAGGTAACGTACATAACGGTGCTGCTGTACTATCATTCTTATAGCATGTAGTTCTTCCTTTATGGCATTGAAGTCATCGTTGGTAGTGTTGATGACCTTGAGGAGTTCCCTCCTCGTAATCTGGAGCCAGCAAGCTGTTGCTTTAGCTTGAACAAATGGCAGAATTAATCCCAAACAATTGTTGAGCATCGTTTAACATGCGATATTCTTGGGGAATGTCATTCCAAGTGTTTGTACCATAATACTCTGCAATTCTCTTTCTTTGGCTGTGGTATAGCAAGGTTGTTGGATGGCTCATGGTGTGTTTATGCAAAGCAGATATATTGAGTCCAGGAATTACCAAAAACGGAGCATGCAAGGCCATAATGGAACAGATTCCTCCCCAGTTTGGTGGTAACTGGGCATATCGTGGTTCTCCGCACTGCCAGAAAGAATCCATGAGGCTGGAGGTGCCCCCCTGCATATCTGCATGGTAAACTGTGGTCCTACAACCAATATTTTGGCC
The DNA here is from genome assembly GCA_963921515.1 of Calotriton arnoldi. Classification (NCBI taxonomy): domain Eukaryota; kingdom Metazoa; phylum Chordata; class Amphibia; order Caudata; family Salamandridae; genus Calotriton; species Calotriton arnoldi. The sequence continues at coordinate 167,064 of CAWUFW010019303.1, read as the reverse complement.
TACATTAATAATGCCATTTCCCCTGAAACATAAGTAAACAGAAGTTAGTTTCATGACAGTCTGGGGACTTACAGTGCTATCCACCCAAGTGTAACATGAAATGTTTTCATCCCAGGTAGGTGTACATTTCCTTATTGTATCCTGGCTGATATCAGTGCCATTCCATAAAGACATAGCCATACAAGTAAATTCAATGTTGGGATGCCATGGGTCATGGGCAAAGACTGTCCCTGTGACACCAAATCCTGGCCTTCGAACCCAATCTGGGGGTAATGGGTTTACAAAATAGTTGTTACACTCGGTTGGTGGTGCTTCACTCCCAGAAATCCTAAATCTAGGACCATCTGGGCCCAATATACAGTGGTGGGACGACCTGTCTTCCTCAAACATGATATTTCTTCCCTGATGTCCTACCTATTTGTGAGAATGTATAGCACTTCTGGTAAAGCATCATATTTTGTGGTATTCACTACTTTGGCATGTGTTAATTGCATTTAAACCTTAATCCTACGCAAGTAGAGATGTAATAAACATTGATCTGGGGGTACTTTTTTCGTGGTGTGCAGTCTATCTGATCTAGTACCATCAGGAATTAGGGAACACACAAAACAAGATTCATTAGTGTTTTCTAAACTTATATCTGACAAATGCTGATACCACATATTATCTGACAGTTGAGTGTGGACATTATAGGTCATATTGGTATTAGAGAGCTCTCTTCGGACATGAAAAACAATAGAACTAGAGGGTATTTTGCTAACAAAGAGCAAAAAGGATAGAATTAGGAGACAAAAAAGAAACGTAAAAAAAACAAAAATACATATCTTTTGTGTTGTTCTTTCAAAAAATACTCCAAAAGTAGCGATGGAGGGGTTACTTTCATGATGACAATCTTCATCCCCCATCTTGTTCCATTTGTATTGTTCATGATGTTTGGCGAGAAGCTGGGTTGAGACGCACATGGCTACGATTAAACCAGGGCTTCCTGCCCTTCACCTTGAGGGTAGTTTGTCTCGCCATTCTCAGACAAAAGTCCTTGTACATACTTGGTCTCCCAGGTGCACAGTTGGGAGGTTGACCTCGGTGGTGGTGCGCTTCTCCTTTTCCTTGGTGACCTGTTAGGAGATAAATCTGGCACACTTCATCAGTTCACACAAATACATGTGCATCTCATCATTCAAGACTTCTGACAAGTTTTCTCCCTCTATTTTACTCCTATAAGCAGGGACTTGGATATTCATAGAACTCCCTGCCACTATTTGATGGGGTGTCAAGTGATGGTCTGAACTGGGTGTATTCCTCAGGGAAAACAGTGCTATTGGAAAACAGTATAACAATTTCTTGTTCAATGGAGTGGATAATTTACTGATCTTACTCTTCAGGAGGCCATTCAGGTGCTCAATGATACAATTACTCTGGGGGTGGAACACGGAGGACAATTTATGCTTTATTCCTAACTGCGTTGTAATATGCTCAAATACTGCATTAGAAAAATGAGTGCCATTGTTGGATCTTATCCCTTCTGGGATTCCCCATCATGGAATTACTTCACAAATTAAAAATGTAGCTGCTAATTTGGCGTCACAATGGATGCATGGTCCTACTTCAATCCATCGGAAAAATGGGCAGACCATCACAACAAGGGACCTGTAATCACTGCACCTATCGATCATATCCACAAAGTCCAGATGAAGGGCATTAAAGGGACTTTATGGTTGCGGGATGGTGGAATTTGGATTAAGGGAGAACTGTAGGCAGATGATACAGTTGTGAAGATACATGGTAACTGTGTCGTACAAATTGGGAACAAACCAGTCTTGTTGGATTTGTATTGCCAAATAATCCCTGGACGCATGGGCTTGTAAATGGATCTGATCCAGGGCTATTGCAAGCCAAGCCTGTGGCATCACTGGTTTTCCCATAGATAGTTGCCTTTACACTAGGTCATCCCTGACTGTATGCATCCTCTATCTCCCCATAACTGTTTTTCTGGCAAAGGAGTAGCCTCCTGCTGTTCTCTCAGGTGTAATCTCGCTGTCTCAGTATAATGAGGCGTGTCATTGTCTGTGGTAGTCTTGGATTCAGACTCAGTTGGTGAGACAGTCTGAGCCACCAGAACAGGGGCAGGTTGGGAGTCTGATGGCACATTTAGGGGCATGCGCCTAGCTGCATATTTAGCTGCCTGAGCCGCTAGTGCATTACCCTGTGAGACACAAAATCCTGTCCACTTGTGCGTGCTGTACATTTCATAACTGCCACTGCCTGTGGTAACAAGAGTGCCTCTATTAGAGCCTCTAAGAGGTTTCTATGCATCACAGGACTACTGTCTGATTTAAGAACCCCTTTCCTGCTCCATTTCATGATGTTGGAGTGCACAGTGGTTGTTACATAAGCTGAATCTGAAAATATGGTAATGACTTTTCCTGCTCCTAGCTTAAGGGCAGCTATTAGTGGCGTTAATTCTGCTGCTTCGCTGGAATAAGGTGCTGGTAATGTCAGCTGTTCTACAACATGCAGTGTATCAGAGGAATTGTGCTGTTGCACTTTGACTACTGCTGCACGTGGGTGTCTAATCCCTGTCTCCTGATCAATAGTAGAAGAACCGTCAACAAATTAGAAAATTCTACCTGGTATAGGATCCTCAATTGCTTGACTACATTCTTTGGGTCCATATGTTGCACAGTCATGTGCATCCTCCTCGGAGTCTAACATCGGCTGGGCAAAGAATGTCGCAGGATTCACGGTATGATACTTTAAAACCTTCAAAGATGGCAGTGACAGTATCACTTCATATCCTGACACTCTCTGGGTGGTCAGAGTGGTCTTTGCCTTCCGAATAATGGCAAATATTGCATGTTATGCATAGAGCGTCAAAGGCGCCCCCATTACTATGGGGGTGCTCTTCTGCACCTCATCATTGCAATGGCAGAATAAAAAAAACAACTGTTTGGTGTGATAAGGAGTTCCCAAGACTGGAGCATTTGTGATTTCAGTTTTCAGCTTCTGAAAAGTCTCCCTCATCTTTGGTATCCATGTTATCCTGTCCTCTCTGTCTCTTGCATGTTTGACAGAAGCTGATAAGGGCGCTATTAACGTGCTATAGTCAAAAAACCAATTTCTCACATAATTACAGAGACCCAGAAACTTCTGCATTCCTTTGACAGTTTCTGGTTCTGTCATTTGGCAGATGGAGGCTGCCCTTTCAGGTGTTGCATGTCGACCAAACCCTGACAACAATTTCCCTAAGTATTGGAGTTCTTCCTGGCAGTACTGCATTTTCTACCTCTCTACTTTGTATCTTCTCTGGGCAAGAGTAGTTAGATAAGATATAATGTCTCTTCTGCACTGTTGCTCAGTGGGACTACAAATCAATATATCATTGACTTATTGCAATAGAGTGCTGTCACATTGGAAATTTGACAGGTCATTCTTAGTTGCTCTGTTGAACATGCTAGGGGACTCACAATACCCTTGGGGTAAACAAAAGTACAAATACTGATTCACGCGATATGAGAACGCTGTCAGATAGTGGCTGTCTAGATGGAGAGGGATGCTGAAGAAGGCATTCTTTAAATCAATTATGGAAAAATACTTGCCATCCTGGGGAATATTTGTCAAGATGATGGAGGGGTCAGAGACAATAGGGAATTCTGGTACCACTATTTTATTCAGAGGTTGCAGGTCCTGAACCATGCGCCAAGGGTTACCCTTAGCTTTCTTGACTGGGTAAATTGGTGTGTTACAAGGAGACTCTCCAGGGTAAATCACTCCTTGCTTCATGAACGGCTCTATAGTAGGGGCGATGCCCTCATCTGCTTCCATGGACAGGACAGGGGATATTGCTTCCCTCTGCATAAGAGGGCACCTTCCGTCAATGTAATCCGGAATGGTGTGGCAGTACAGATAAGGCCAACATTGTGGGGACCCTTAGTCCACAAGGTGTCTGGTACTTGGGATAGATCTGCTTCCTTAATTGAATTAAACCCTCTGCTTGGTGTAGGCATTCTTACTTCTAATACTGTCTTCAATGGTATGTCCTTTTGAAAAATCACAACTGTTTTCTTGGGATCTTCATCAAACAGTGGGTCAGCCAGTATCTCCCTAGCCATCTTTCCTGGCTCAAGGAAGATGACACATGCTCATAAGACATGATCACGGTCGCTGGCTATCAGAATACCTTAGGTTGGTGTTATTTCTAAAGCTTCTATCTGCAATAATAATTCAGCATCTGACAGCACAGAGTCCTGTCCTTGTTGTCAAAAAATGAATTATTTGGGAAATTCAACCAGTAACTCAGGTGTCTGTGCTATAATGGTATATGTTGCTGTTGGAAATGCCTACAAAACAGTGAGCTATGCCCTAATCTGGTCTCTGGTGGATGAATCTACCGTTAGTGCCATGATTCTGGAAGGTGGCACTCCAGGGGTGGAACAAATCAAGGTACCATCTGATTCAAAATGAATGTTCATATTTAATTTGGCCATCAAATCTCTTCCTAACAAATTAGCTGGGGCAGCTGGAGAGAACAGTAGACAGCCATAAATGTGCCTCCTTCCTACATCAATCTCCACTGGTTTGGTAAAAGGAACCCTTAGAACTTCCCCAGAGAATACTGTCTGTCCATTTATCTGCTGGAAATCCGAAGGCCTCCCTCTCTAATATAGGATTTGCTTGCTCCTGTATCTATGCGGAATGCATACCTTTTATCATTGATAGCATCTGGCCTGTGTGTGACTGACAAAACTGGACACATAGAAATACTCTGTGGGCACCCTCATTGTGTGTATCCTCCCAAAGAATTAATCTGGAAAGGATTTCCTTCCCTCGCGCCTACACCTCCTTGTCCACTTTGAAGTGGAGTCCCCATGGGGGTGCTTGGTAATGTTACTTAGGCAGTCCCTGCTGCACGTGGGGCATCCCCGGTGGCTGCGCATTTTGTGAGGGTGTCTGGGGCACATATATGATTTGTGGACTTGGTTGTGGCTGTACTGTCGTATTTCCTGTTTGATTATAAATTCCTATTCTTCCATTTTACTCATCCCATCTTTTAGTTTTGCATTCTTTAATAAAATGCCCAAACCTCTGACAATAATGACATGCCTTCTTGGAAGACCCAACCTACCTCTTCCTATTCCTCCTCTTCCTCCTCTACTACTTCCCTGTGCCCTTACATCATTCTGCTGCTGTGGGTACTGTTGTTGGGTGATCCTTGGGACTGATCCTACAGACATTGCGGTCATCTGAGTGGTCGCTGTCACTACAGCCCATTCCATTGCTACTTTCTTTGCCAGTTTCTGCTGCACTAACTTGGCTGCTGCTTTCTCTGCCACTTCCGGTTTGTTCTTTTCTTTCTCCTACTTTTTCTTGCAAAAATGGATTATGTTGTTGCTGAGATTCTGCTCAGGAATAGAACAATGCTTGGGACCACAGAACATCGTTACGTAGGGACTGAGTCACCATACTACCTCAGTGTCCATGAGCCAGACTAGCTATAGTGCCTCACTTTCCTTCCTACTCTTTTCAGTGAAACAAGTGAGTTGGCACCCCAGAACATGACACTCTCGATCCTCACAGGGATCGCGGTAACAGGACACACCCTTTCACTCTCTCTCTCGTACTTGTCCACAATAAGATAAACAAGAGACACAAAGGAAATTTAGAATATTTATTTTCACTATCGTGCTCTAAGATGCAGTGTTTGTGGCACAATTAGAAAACAAATGGATAGCAAAAATATCGCTAACATGGTTAACAAACCATATACCATAAAAAGCCCTGTCAAGTTATAAGACAGATCCCCCTTTCCTACTGAAACTAAATGATTATATATTGAAGATCTCTTGGATGAGTGGCAGACCCCGTACATTAGCATACATAGATGGACATTCTACATCTCAGCTGACGCGGTAATCTTGCCCCAGGACCTTCGCTCAGTGTGTGTTGTTTAGAACTCTCATCCTTAGTTATATGACAAGATGTGTCTGCTCACAAACAGCAGCTGCATTCTCATGTTATGTCTAGGTGCTAGTGTCCGACCAGAGAGAATAACGAGGGGCATTGTTGTTTGACTTTGTCTATGGTGTACAGACTAAATTCCAGGAAAAGAACAGAACTCAAAAACATATGCAGGTTCTGTATGAAAACACAACGTGGCACAAAAGCAAGCGTGTTTATGTAGTAACGTCTGCAAAAGACATGTGGTCTACAACGTGTGCAGCTAGGCTAACATAGGGAAAATGACAATGGACCATGCAAGAAACACCTGACACCCTCCCTTTGGTCAGGATAATAGCATGAAATAAAATACTAAGGGGTCGATTCCGATTCGGGCCGGAAAAAGCACCGACCGACTCGGATCCGGAAAAATACCGACCGACACGTACCCGTGGCGCCCGACACGCCAAGTACGATGCAAGGCGCGAAAAATCCGACCGACACGTAACGAAACCAAGTCGACCGACCGAGCCGCACGGAAAACAGCAATCCGGCCGGAAAAACACGCGAATCCAACCGACCGACACGCACCCGGAACAAATCCGACCGAAACGTACACGCTAACTCCAAACCGCTAAGTACGATGCAAGGCGCGAAAACCACGAGCGAGTCGGACGGAGGACAAGCCGTACGACCGACACGCATACAAAACCGAGCCGAAGCAACACAATACACCGCGACCGACGCGTACGCAGCATAGAAAACTGCACAAACACAGCGTGAACGAAACGGAGAACACCGTACGAGACCAATGCAGGGTCCGACTCGGTCACAAGAACGTTTCCAACATACACAAACAGCACAAAGGAAAAATCACCCAAAAAAGGCCAAACAAGCAATTACCAAGCCAATAAATACTGGGGGGTGGGGACAGAGAACAAAGACACACCCACAACTCCACCTATATAAAGGACACAAATCACTACCATGAGCCTTTGCAAATGCCATTCCACTGCCAGCACCCAAGAGAAAGCAACCACACACCCACAGCTCATCCCTCACACAAGCCACACACCATCAGCACACCAACAAATACCTACCTCACATACACCCAGCAAAACACACACTCACACACCCTCACCTGCACACCAACACACACATCACTCACCATCACCACCCATCACCATGCCCCCCAAGAAGAATCACAAGTTCCTAGATTGTGAATTGGAAGTCCTGGTAGACGAGATCCTCAGGGTAGAGCCACAGCTGTTTGGCACATTGGTCCAACAGACCCCCATGTTGCAGAAAACCAAGATGTGGGAGAGGATCATCAACAGGGTGAACGCCCAATCACCATGTCGGCGCACAAAGACCGACATCCAGAACAGGTGGTATGACGTGCGCAGGAGGGTACGGAAACTGCTGAAGCAAGACTACATCAACAGCCAACACACCGGCAGTGGCCCTCCTGCCAAGCCAATATACCTCAGGCCCTGGGAGGAGAAGGTGCGGGCCATCCTACCGCCAGTGAGCATATATGGACTAGAGGACATCCCAGAGCCTGGTGAGTACACAACAAATGTACACAATATACTGCCACAAAACACACACACATCACTGTCAAGGGGAGAGTCAAACCATGCACTCATAGCAATCACACAGCAACCAGAACAGAATCATCCCAAAATGTGTATGTCAGTCAGAGAAACACAACACATGCCATCAAAAAAGTCACATCCAACTGTGCCAACACATGTACAAACACAACCACAACTACAGCTAGGCAGTGGCACAAATAGAACTAACAAACACATCCACACATGTAGCCACCACAACAACACCAACACACAGTGAAGACCACTCAAAGGAAGGAATTCTGTGTATGCTGGCCAAGTCAGTGTAGCCAATAGCATCATGGGAGTCGCAGTCACACATATTGCCCGCCCCAAAACTGTCCCATCAACACCACCATGAACCATGCGCACATCACAGGGAGTGGAGAAGGACTCACAAGATGGCTGACACTGGCTACTGCTGTGGGGAGCACAAGGTCCTGCTGGCAACTGTGCACCAACAAACAGCAGGACACCACTGACTGACATCCTGAGAGACAACTTACACTCCCTGCAATGCAAGCACGTTCCATGGTGGGATATCTGGCTGGCTGGGTGGGAAGGGGGACTTGCAGCACTGACTATAGTCACCAGCACCTCCCCTCACACCCCCCCAACACAAACTCCACAGTACCCACCTGGTAGAATGCAATGCCCGCCATCCTAACACAAGATCCCACAAAGCACCACCACCCTGGGTTATGTTGTGTGAAGCACAGGGACACTCTTGGGACTCTTAGCCAAACAACTGCCAGGACAACACTCCCAGCCATCCTGTCAGCACAGCCAGCCCACCCCACAGGGAAGCAGAGTCAAAAGGAAGGAAGCATGGGCATGCTGGGAAGGGGGTGGAGGCAATAGCATGATGGGAGTCGTAGTCACAGACATTGCTCAGCCTCACAACTGGCCCATCAACACCACCCTGAACCATGCTCACATCACAGGGAGTGGAGAAGGACTCACAAGATGGCTGACACTGGCTACTGCTGTGGGGAGCACAAGGCCCTGCTGCCAACTGTGCACCAACAAACAGCAGGACACCACTGACTGACATCCTGAGAGACAACTTACACTCCCTGCAATGCAAGCACGTTCCATGGTGGGATAACTGACTGGCTGGGTGGGTGGGAAGGAGGTCCGGCTGTCAACCAAACACAAGCAATGCAGACCATGTTCACACCCCAGAAAATACATAGAAATGCCCAAATAATGCAGGACAATGTGCCACACCAATATCAACCCCTGACTGTGACGACTTAGGACAATGCAATGTACAGGCCCGCACCCAGAGGCACAGTCACAACTGTCATGTGTGTCAACCATTGATGCCTGCAGAAACATGACATACATTGTTTGTGTCTCCCAAAAACAGGTGATGATGGGGACACAGCAGCAGACGCTGAGGAGTCCCAGTCCCAGGCTCAAGAGGATGCCGAGCTCACTGGCGTCGTACAGCCTCTGTCCTCCTCGGACGATGAAGAACAACCTGGCACATCCGGTGCAAGTCAACATGCAGCACCAGCAGGACCACCAGCTGCAGCACCAGCAGGACCACCAGCTGCACCCCCTGCACCCACCCCTACAACGACTGTCACCACGAATACCATCCCTGCCGACATGGACAGAATAAGGAGCAACACCAGCACAGTGACCCTGGACCAACCTGGGGCCATGGACACCACCACCAACCCCCAAGGTGGACCAGGGTTATCTGTGCGTGCCACTGCACACACTGCACATGTCAGCAGGGGTGGTGGGAGGGGTGGGAGACAGAGGTCGCTGCTTGCAGACGTTGCTGGTGTGCATGACGACCCACAACTGGTACGCATAGCTGATGCGTACCAGTCCAGCACCGGAGAGCTCAGCCAGGTAGTGGGGCTCCTCAGAGACATTAAACAGCAGCAGGCTGCCCATCATGCCCGCTTGGACTCCCACATGTCCCACGGGGAGTCACACATGTCCCGTGTGGACTCACACATGTCCCGCGTGGAGTCCAAGTGGGATGCACTGCATGAGATGACGGCGGTGCACAGGGACATTTTACAATGCCTCCGCCAGATGAACAGCAACCAGTCCACACCTCCCTGTGTGCCAACAACATCTGGTGACGAACAAACTGCAACTGCCACAGGGAGGGAGGAGGACTCTGGCGGAGAGTCCCCTGCACCGCAGCAGCCTGCACTTGAGGGCCCCCCCAAGAAGAGGGGTCGTCCGAGGAGGGAAAAGTGAGAGGCCGATGGCCAAGCGCAACTCCCAGGAAGCCTGAACCTGTTCTGGATGTTCGCCTTTGTGCACAGACTGTTCACCCTGTTGACGGCAACACTACTCCCACACATTGCATGGGGAGTACAAGTTGGACCAATGTGTCAGACAACTGTGGCCCCGATACTGGGGATCCTGTCTACCCGGACTTTCAATTCACCTAGGAACTTGGGATTGCAAGATTCATGTACAGCACAACCCATCCTATGCACTATTAACACAAATGTATCACAATAAACACACTAATACACCATACTTGCCTCTGTCGTGATTCCAACGTGGGTGCTGTTATGGGGATGATGAACTGCAAAATTACACTGTGTATGCGAACTGCAACAGCAAGGACAACACAGGCATGTGAGTACAGGCAATGTGACACACATGAGGGAGACACACCACCAGGGCTACACGACACATACACACCTAGGCCATCTGACTCATTGCCTACACTGATGTAGCCAGGGAAGACGGTGCAATGCACAGACACCACACCCATTCCCAGTTGTAGTCAAGTAGCCCACAGGTGCAGTAAGCAAATGGCAGTCAAATGTGTGACCACAGACAACGCACATCACAAAGTGAAGCACAGGTTTATTACACAGTTGCAACATGCCGTAACCACTACAGATGCAAGGTAACCCCACCTGGTAGCGGGCACACAGTCAACAACTGTAGACGGAAGGAAGTCCATGGGTGTGGCGCACATCACCTGTAGGGACACAACAGCTACCAGCCTGGATGTGCAATCACGTCGTCGGTGGACACAGTTGACCAAACGAATCTGAAAGTACCCTGTGAAGGACAGAAATGACATACAGTCAAAAGCAATGGAGTACAGGACAGAACAGCAAAACTCATGCACAATACATGTTACAAGATACCCACCCAGAACCAAGTTAGCATGTCAACACTGTTGGGGAGTACAGCCCACCTGTCACCACACATCGCAACACACATCCAGTCAAGTAGCCCATGGACACACTCCAACAGCACCAGAGCACCACCCACACATCATGCCAACTCACATCATTGACATGACACCTCAGGATACTCACATTCAGCTAAAGAAGTTGGTGATGAGCTGTGTGCGGACATCACCATCACCATCATCATCATCATCATCATCATCGTCACTGGCATCGTGGTCCAGGCCAGGATCCTCCACAGGTGGCGGATGTTGGTCATTGTCATCCTGGATGAGAGGCAACTCCTTCCGCACTGCCAGGTTGTGGAGCATGCAGCAGACGATGATAATCTTGCACACTTTCGCAGGGGCATATGGGAGGGACCCTCCGGTCTTGTCCAGGCAGCGGAAGCGGCTCTTCAGGAGACCAAAGGTCCGCTCAATCACTCTCCTTGTCCGACCATGTGCCTCATTGTAGCGCATCTGGGCAGGTGTCACAGGGTTCCTGAGGGGTGTCAGCAACCACGGCATGTTGGGGTATCCCGAGTCACCTACGGTCAGACAAGTGCACATTAGCTGACTTGGAAAAGTGGGCGGAATACTACAGATCAGATCACACACAATGGCACAAAGTCAGTACACACCGACAAGCCAGGCACGCTGGTTCTGCATCTGTGCCATCATCCTGGGGATGCGACTACTCCTCATCACAAAGGCATCGTGTGCTGAACCAGGGAAACGGGCACACACGTGTGTGATGGTCATGTCTGCAAGACACACCACCAGTGCATTGACCCAGTGGTAGTGCTTGCGGTTCCTGTAGGCCTGCTTCTGGGCCTGTGGTGGTACCAAAGCCACATGTGTCCCATCAATGGAGCCAATTACATGCGGCATCCTCCCCAGGGCATAAAAGTCACTCTTCACGTCAGTGAGTCGTCGCAGTCTAGGGAAATAGATGTACCGGTTCAGGAAGAGCAACATTGCCGCCAAAACATCGCGGAGCACACGGCTGAACATGGTCTGTGACATCCCACCAGCAGTCGCCACAGTATGTTGGAAGGTACCGGTGGCAAAGAAGTGTAGGGCTGCCATCACCTTCACCTTGGGGGTCAGCGCTGTAGGATACGGCCGGCCAGGCTGCAAATGTGGGGACAACTGCACTGCCAAATCCTCAATCAGCTGCCTGGTGAAGCGGTACCGTCGGATGCTGTCCCGTTCCACCATCGTTGCCAGGTCTGGGAATGGCCGATGGACAGCAGGAGCCCTGCAGTGCAGAGGAGAAGTAAGCAAGATTGTCAGTCACCCCACATATGCGGCATTGAACACACTCAAGATCCCAACATACATCATTATGAGGCACAACTACATGAAGTGTGCAGTACCGGAAGGACATGTATGGTACATACATGGCCAACATCTGTCAACACGATTCTACAGGTGGCATCAATTTGTCCCAGGTTGGCCCATTGGATATCATGATGCCGTGTCACAGTTCCCATCTCCTGCTGCCGTGTCACAATAACCCCCCACAGGGACATGTGAGGACAGATGTGCCCCAGGCACCAAAGCTCAATGACAGGTACATTCCCAGGGACCCTGTAATGCCACATGGACACTGGCATCACATGGAGTATCATGTGTACACCACAGCAAAACAAACATGACCCCCACAGGTAGTGGCCCCACTTGCCACGGCAGGACAGACATGGACGTCTGTGACACACACGCACAACATCAGAGTCCATGCACACACAACGTGGATGTGGAGACTGTCTCCCATTGTGCACATGAAATCAGAGACATTGTAAACACTACATGCACAAAGACTGTGGAGGTCCATCACTATTGTGCCACTGGGACACCCTGGCTCAAACATACCGTCCCACATGGGACTCACGGGGTATGTGACATGACATACACAAACACCACTGTGAAATGTGACCATGGCACATGCACAGATATGAACAGTTGCACATCACAGTGGTCACGTACACGTAACACCCAGGATCCTGTCCCCATGAACACGTGCACAGCCTGGGGGTGGCTGCCCACAGGTGACACCCACAGGACAACATGTACACCAACATACACACAATAGGAAATGCAGCCTTACATGCCTTATGATAAGGTTTGGACAGGCTGTCGTGATGTAGGTGTGCCCCTCACTCCCTGGGAGCTATCTGTGGCTGGCATATGTCCATCTGAGACAGGCATGCTGACATATGCCAGTCACATGTACAGTGATGCGTTGTACTGCAATGGACCGATCGGTGCCTCCGGCCGGCCCATTGCTTTCAATGTGTGCGGGTACGCGTTGTACCCCTGTGCGCGTTGAACTGCAATGGACCGATCGGTGCCTCCGGCCGGCCCATTGCTTTCAATGTGTGCGGGTACGCGTTGTACCCCTGTGCGCGTTGAACTGCAATGGACCGATCGGTGCCTCCGGCCGGCCCATTGCTTTCAATGTGTGGGGTACGCGTTGTACCCCTGTGCGCGTTGAACTGCAATGGACCGATCGGTGCCTCCGGCCGGCCCATTGCTTTCAATGTGTGCGGGTACGCGTTGTACCCCTGTGAGCGTTGAACTGCAATGGACCGATCGGTGCCTCCGGCCGGCCCATTGCTTTCAATGTGTGCGGGTACGCGTTGTACCCCTGTGCGCGTTGAACTGCAATGGACCGATCGGTGCCTCCGGCCGGCCCATTGCTTTCAATGTGTGCGGGTACGCGTTGTACCCCTGTGCGCGTTGAACTGCAATGGACCGATCGGTGCGCACCCATTGACAATGGGCTTGCCTGGCAACGGACGCGTTTTCGAATTTCGAACGAGTCGGTTGCTGGAAAATCAGTTGGTCACCCACAACAATGTTGCAAAATCATGTATGTCATGAAGTTGAAGATTTGAAGGATGCTGTGGGCGTGTTTTGGTGCTGCTATTCCATGGATTGGCCAGATTCAGAAGATGCAAACGACTTGGACCTATCACTTTGGACACAAGGGACAGTATCTGCCTCTCCAGCACATATATATTGCTGGCTGTTCCCCTGAGAGCCCACTTGCCTGCACTACATGCTCCAAGACGACATCTGCCACTGCACTGCTGCTGTCTCTGCCCCTCTGGACCCTGCAATGGCACGTACTGTGGAGAGAGCCCCAGCCTTCAGCCTTGAAGAGAACCAGGCCCTGCTGGACAGCCTACTTCCACAGTACAGCAAGCTGTATGGGACACCAGGGGAGCAGGTGAGTGTCCTGTGCACTGCCTTTCTGAATGTGCATTTTGTCTGACTAGCAAGGCTGAGAGTCTGCACGCCACTGGCTAGCAGGCTCACTGAGTAGTTGTCACCCCCCATAGTGTGTAGTGACTTGCACTGGACAGGTATGGTGCAGTGACAGTGCTTCTGAACAGGGTTTTACTCCCCATGCAATGATACCATGTAGTGACTTCTGGAAAACTGTCCATGGGCAGCCGTGCACTGCCTGTGTACACCATGTGCCCCTGTGATTGCGACATGTATATGCAACTGTGTCATGCACGGATATGTTGCATGTGTAGTAATGGCCTTATCACTTTGTCATCCTGACAGGCTTCTGCCCATCGGAAGCAGGAGATCTGGAAGGACATCGTCCGGGCTGTCCGGTCCATGGGGGTCTACAAGCGCCGGATCCGCAACTGCCAAAAGAGGTGGCAGGACCTTCGGGGCTGGACCCGGAGGATTGCACGGGTCCAGCTGAAGCTGTCGCCTCCTCGCAGGAGGGGCGGAACACGGACCCTGACCCCCCACATGCTCAGGATCCTGGCGGTGGTCTTTCCAGACCTGGATGGGCAGCTGAAGGCCAGAGAGCAGCAAGGAGGGGGTGAGTCAAAGACTGCACTGTGAACTCTGTCTAACATGCTATGTGCCCTCCTCGGGCCTGGTTAAACTGCCACAGTACAGCAGTCATGTTGTCCAGGAGCCATGTCCCTCTATTGTGCACTGCCCACTCCTCATCTGATACCCAGGTGTGGCCCTTACATGCAGGGAATTCTGTCACTTAGGACTGTGTCCTTGCAGTTTGCTTGACTCAAGGTGGGAGACAGCATCTGTTTCCCTGACTCTGTGGTGGGCATCATGGGTGGGTCCATTGCTTACACAATGCCTGTATTCTGACATGTATTCAGCGTGTTACTTTGATCTGTGGTCCAATTGCTGAGCTGATCCACCACATGTGGCTGGGGTATCTGGCACACACCCATGCTGCGGGTGGGAACAATGTTTCGGCCCCAGGAGTATGTATATGACGTGTGTCACACATACTTAGCCAGCTGCCTACAGTCCAGGGCTCATCCCTCATTCATGTGGGGCTGGACAGTCATGCCTACTCCAGGCCATACAATACACTCTGTACTCCCACTCCCGTGTATCAGCTGACACATTGTGCGCAGTGATTTGACCCCTCAGGTGTCTGCCTCTGTGTCAGTGTGCTGTGGATTAGTCGCCAGGACTGCTGTGGAGTTTCTTGGTAGGGGCTCAGCATGCCACTGGAGATGTGACCATAGGAGACGATACTTGTGTGTCACATAGGTGTTTGATCAGCTGCCCATGCAGACTGGGGCATGTGAATGTGAAGTTCAGGCAGCTGTTCCCCATTCACAGCAGAGTGTGAGGGGCTCAGGTTCAGAGGGTAGTGTCACAGGTCTCCCATATGTCCAATAGGTATGACCTGGACAGATGAGGGTTGAGAGGATGTGTTGTGGGGGGGATGTACATGTGCACTTGTGCAGCTCCAGGACTTGCATTCCCCATGACCTACTATTGTGACACAGTGCAGAGTGTTGTTGTCTGGCTGCAAAGTCATACATCACTGAGACAGTGATGTATGACTTTGCAGTCATGCCTCCGCCATGGCATGTGTCTACTGATTGGTGAGCCTGCAGGGGAGTGACATGTGCTACATGCACACCATAGTGGCGCTGGCTATCAGGACATGGGTGCATCATGGTGTCTGTCGCTGGTATGCATCACATGCATTTCCTATTTGACTCTGGGCATCCCTTTCATCCGGAAACCTGTACTGAATCAGTGGCAAGAGCTGTGATGTGTGCATGTCCACATGCCACACCGTGTCCTCTGCACTGTCCAACTACTGTGTACTTGGTGCATGTGTCCACACTGGGGGGTTGCAATCCAACAGACACCAGACATATGGGTGCAAGGCCATGTGGGATGTGAGTGCCATGCTTGGCATCAGACTGACAATTGGCTTCTCCTGTTCAGTTAGGGCACTTTTAGCAATGTATAACTAATGATGCCAGGGCTTGCTCTGTGATGTGCTGTGCTCACAGTGGTGTGTGCGTTTTGTGCAGGTGACTGATGTCTGTCTGTTTCCCCATTGTTTGCAGATACATCCACGGCCACGGAAGGGGACAGCTCCACGGACCAGGAGGAGCCAGAGAGCCAGACTGGGTCAGCAGCCGAGGAGTGGTCGGAGGGACCCAGTGGCACGGAGGGCGAGGGGAGCCACACCGAGGAGTCCTCAGCAGCATCCACCTCAGCTGAGGACCAGAGCAACTCGGAGGATGACTCCCTTGTGGAGGCGGGTGTCAGCAGCCACCACACCCCAGCTAGTGTTGCTGTCCCCGCCACCACCAGCACCACCACCGCCCTCCCATCGGCTCCCATTCCCCAGGTCCGTGGAGGCTCCCATGTCCGGGAGCGTGTCTCCTTTGGGCCAGGCACCGCAGCCCCTGCCCCTGTGTCCCCTGCTGCCCTGAGTGAGGAGTCTGTGTACCTCCTTCGCCAGCTCCATGTAGGCCAGACAGCCATGCTGAGTGTCCTCCATGCGCACACCGCGCTGTTGACTCAGCTGGTGTCGTTCATGGAGGGCATCTCATCGGGCATGTCTGACCTACAGAGGGGCAATAGGTCCATGGACTCCTCCCTGACGGCAGCAGTGTCCCTCCTCAAACGGTCCCTCACCCCTCCTGCCTCTGCTCCATCCACACTCCCCAGCACCTTACCCATCCCAAGCACACACACACCGGCACAGGCACACACCAGCACACACACATCCAGCACACTGACACACACGCCAATGACAAAACGCACACGCACGCACATTCAGGGGACTGAAGCCAGACTCACAGGGGATGGGGCCCTGGAACACACACACACATCCACATGCACTGCGCAGTCCTCAGTTCCCTCTCCCTCCAAAGCACCCTCCCTTGCCTCACCTGCAACCCCAAAGTCACAGCAGCTCTTCCTCTGTGACCTCGGCCTCTTCCCCACCGATGAAGCTGCTCCAGCATCCCGGGGGAAGAGGAAGCCCACCCACACGGAGCAGAGTGCCCCTCGCCCCCGGACACCCTCCCCCAGACGCAGACGGACTGAGGCCCCCACCCGCAAGTCCCCCGGAGTCCTAAGAGCAAGACCCCGCCACCGCCCTGCAGCTCAGGCACAAGGTCTCCGTCCTCCATCCCTCAGGCCCCCACTGCACAGGTGCCCCACCACACCCTGCCCCAGGTTCCCCCACCCACAGATATACCATCCCCAAGAGGATCAGGCCTTCTCCCCTGCCACTTGCTCTCCCAGCACCACACCCCCCGCTGCGCTTGTCTGTGCCACTGATGTGGTGAGGGTGTCCTCCCCCTCTGTCCAACCCACCTTGCCTGTTCCCCATTCTCCTCCCCTGGAGGTAGGCACTGCAGTGGAGTCCACTACCACCCTGTCTGACTTGGGCACTGCAGTGGCGGACCTGTCCACTCCATCTGCAGGGTCCACTGCAGTTGTGCCGGCACCCACGACATCTGAGTCATGCCCCCCAGTTGTGCCGGCACACACCATGTCAGACACCTCCACTGCAGTTGTCAGTGGCTCTCCAGCACCCACCACCCCTTCCCTGACTCCCCCTGGTGAGCCCTGATCCTGTCCCTGCGGTGCCTGGCCTGCCCCCCGGTTGCCCCTCCTAGTGGATTGTCCCTGGTTTTGTGCAGGCATGCGTAGGGTGACATCTGCCAGTGTCACCCTGTTTGAACTTTGACAATGGACTGGCCATTGGCCTTTGCTCTTTTTTTCTGGACGTCGTTTTCATTCAACACATATGCTGAATAAAGCAACTTTCTTTTCTCTAGTGCTCATGCTTCAGATGTACATGTTGTTGGTGCTGCTAACCATGCCCTTGCTGCAGTGATGGTGATATCTGGTCTCATGATTATGAAGTGTTACTGTGCAGGAACCCATGTGGTCCAGGGGGAATGTGTCCTATCATGTGGTGTATCCATGTCATCCATAGCAGCATCTGAGGGTGTCATGTGTTCAGTATTTGGCAATGGGATTTCCTACTTACATTAGCAATTTCATATCTGTGGCTTCCACCCCTGCACATCTGTTGTGCCTGCCATTGTTGGATTTGTCTACTTCCCTGACCGTGTTGCCATCTCCACTGGACATGCAGGTTTGGGCATCAATGGGGAAGGACTCATCCGTGTAGTCAGTGCAACATTGCTATACAAGTGTGTTGGATCTGTGCTGATGATTCCGTTGGCACATCCATGACCAGGCTGATGTGACGGGAGCCCTCATTTGGTGCTAATTGTTGATTGTGTGACCAAGTGCTCAGCTGACATGATGGGGCCCTACTGAGGCAACATATGGCACAGCTTTCCTCACACAGGAGTGGAGTCCCCTCATGGCAGTGTGTACACGTGTGACATTGCCTGCGCCCAAGGTGTGTGTTGTATGTGCATGTCTGTGTGTTCACTTCCATTTATCTGCGCATGCTGTGATCCCTAGTGTTGTACCTGTTTGTGATGCTTGCTGACTTGAGCTATGTTCCCCAAAGTCTTCTCCCTGTGTTCTCTGTGATGTGGGTGCATGGCACATTACTGGTCATCAGGGTGTCACCCATAGGTGTGTTTGCTGTCAGGGCTGAGTTTGTGTGCAGACGCAGATGGGTCACAGTCAGGTTTCCCCTTGGCACTTGTTGTTTGCCCCTGTCATGTGATTTTCAGTTCGTGTTATCTTTAAGTTATTGTGACACGTTGTGTGTGTGACTGCTGGCACTCCTCAGGGTCCGGGCTGCGATGTTGGTTGTTGTCTATGTGTGTTCTTTGTGGGTGACCTTGGCTTCTTCATTGGTGTGTGACTGTGGCTGGGATCCCATTGGTTGGTGTGGTATCGCCGTCATGTCCATGTACAGCGTAGTGTGCAGTGTGTCAGACATTCAGGAGTCTTGTTGAGTGGCCATGTGTGATGTGTTTCTGCACCTTGGTTCCCACCCACCACCCTGGAATAGTCATGGGTGCATGTGCAATGTCACCAGTGCATGTGTACTTCACTGCTGCACATTGTTGGAGGTCGAGGGGTGTGGTCTTGAGTGTGTGCAGATGGGAGTTGTTGCCCAGCTAGACCCCTGCCTCCATGTTGGCCTTGGCTTACTGGCCATGCTGATTGATTTGTGCTTGTGTCGGTGTGATGGTAGTTTGTTGCTCAGGACACATGACTGTGGTTCACAGTGTGAACCACATTCAGCTTTGTCATCAGAGTGGGATTTTTATGCAGCCAAGGGTCACCACATTGTGGGGGCCCTGGGGGTGGTGCTGTGGTGTGTCTGTGTCTTGCTGTGTCAGTTGTTGTTCCTACGTGCCTGTGTGACATGTGTGTTTTGTGCTCCCTCTCATCTGACAATGCCTGCTTGCCCACATAGGGGATTTGGATCCATGAGTTACCTTAGTGTGGCAGTGTATGCACATCTGTATGATTGGTATTCAGCTCTCCTCATGTGTTGTGTGGTTACCTGGGGACACTGGCACCCCCCTCACCTGCTGTGTATGATGACAGTGTTGGTCTGCCTGTTTGTGTTTGTGCATCTGCACCACTGCATTGGCATATCTTGGGTGTGCCATTGGCTGTATGTTGTTTGGTGTGTTTCCCCTGCTGTCCCTGGGACTCCTAGGTCATCGGTCAGCACAGTGATCATGGTTTGTGTGTCCCATTGCTGCCATGGTATGGTATCTGTTCACCTCACATCTGCTGTCTCCACAGGATATCTGCATTTGTGTGCCCATTGGTGCAAATATGTGGTTCTGCATTCTGATGGTCACTTCTGTCATTGTGTCATTGATGAATGTTGACGGTGTCAGCCCCCATGGGTGTTGTTTGTCTGCACATGGCCAAAGGAATGTCTCATTTGCACTGCAGTATTTGGCTCACCCAATTTATGTTGCAATGGGACACATACACTACTTTGCCACAGATGAGTTTTTGGTTCTGTGACCAGGAATGATCCATGCAGTTTGGCAGTTGCAGCTCTTTCTTTGTCAACACTTACCTTTTGGTCACTGTGATGATGGGGGTGTAGACCCCATTGCCACAATGGTCAAAATGTGCTTCAGCTATGGACCCCACACTTCCCTTTTGGTCACTGTGATGATGGGGGTTTAGACCCCATTGCCACAATGGTCAAAATGTGCTTCAGCTATGGACCCCACACTTGCCTTTTGGTCACTGTGATGATGGGGGTTTAGACCCCATTGCCACAATGGTCAAAATGTGCTTCAGCTATGGACCCCACACTTGCCTTTTGGTCACTGTGATGATGGGGGTTTAGACCCCATTGCCACAATGGTCAAAATGTGCTTCAGCTATGGACCCCACACTTGCCTTTTGGTCACTGTGATGATGGGGGTTTAGACCCCATTGCCACAATGGTCAAAATGTGCTTCAGCTATGGACCCCACACTTGCCTTTTGGTCACTGTGATGATGGGGGTTTAGGCCCCATTGCCACAATGGTCATGGGCTGCTTGCATTGTGGGTGCCACACACATATATGTGTGGCACATGTGCTAGGGGGTCACATTGTATGTTCAAAGTCATGTTCGGTGTTGTAGGCATTTGACACAGCCTACACACCCTTGTCATGGTGGTGGGGGGATGTCTTTATCTTGCATTCCCTAGGTTGTGGTGTGCTGGTTGTGTCATGCATTGTCCATCCTATGAGTGGGGGTGGTAGTAGTGGTAGGCATCCAGCCCCCCCTGGCTAAGGGTGGTAGTAGTGGTAGGCATCCAGCCCCCCCTGGCTAAGGGTGGTAGTAGTGGTAGGCATCCAGCCCCCCCTGGGTGAGGGTGGTAGTAGTGGTAGGCATCCAGCCCCCCTGGCTAAGGGTGGTAGTAGTGGTAGGCATCCAGCCCCCCTGGCTGAGGGTGGTAGTAGTGGTAGGCATCCAGCCCCCCTGGGTGAGGGTGGTAGTAGTGGTAGGCATCCAGCCCCCCTGGCTAAGGGTGGTAGTAGTGGTAGGCATCCAGCCCCCTGGCTAAGGGTGGTAGTAGTGGTAGGCATCCAGCCCCCCTGGCTAAGGGTGGTAGTAGTGGTAGGCATCCAGCCCCCCCTGGCTAAGGGTGGTAGTAGTGGTAGGCATCCTGCCCCCCCTGGGTGAGGGTGGTAGTGGTGGTAGGCATCCAGCCCCCCCTGGGTGAGGGTGGTAGTAGTGGTAGGCATCCTGCCCCCCCTGGGTGAGGGTGGTAGTGGTGGTAGGCATCCAGCCCCCCCTGGGTGAGGGTGCTAGTAGTGGTAGGCATCCAGCCCCCCCTGGCTAAGGGTGGTAGTAGTGGTAGGCATCCAGCCCCCCCTGGCTAAGGGTGGTAGTAGTGGTAGGCATCCAGCCCCCCCTGGCTAAGGGTGGTAGTAGTGGTAGGCATCCAGCCCCCCCTGGGTGAGGGTGGTAGTAGTGGTAGGCATCCAGCCCCCCTGGCTAAGGGTGGTAGTAGTGGTAGGCATCCAGCCCCCCTGGCTAAGGGTGGTAGTAGTGGTAGGCATCCTGCCCCCCTGGGTGAGGGTGGTAGTGGTGGTAGGCATCCAGCCCCCCTGGGTGAGGGTGGTAGTAGTGGTAGGCATCCAGCCCCCCTGGCTAAGGGTGGTAGTAGTGGTAGGCATCCAGCCCCCCTGGCTAAGGGTGGTAGTAGTGGTAGGCATCCAGCCCCCCTGGCTAAGGGTGGTAGTAGTGGTAGGCATCCAGCCCCCCTGGCTAAGGGTGGTAGTAGTGGTAGGCATCCAGCCCCCCCTGGGTGAGGGTGGTAGTAGTGGTAGGCATCCAGCCCCCCCTGGCTAAGGGTGGTAGTAGTGGTAGGCATCCAGCCCCCCCTGGGTAAGGGTGGTGGTGCGCATTCAGGCCCCTGTGTGCATATGTGGCATTGGTGATGGGCATCCCGCCCCTATGGTGCTGCTGTTGCTGGTGTAAGTATATTCAGCATCCCCGTGTATGTGTGTGATGTGTCGTGTACGTGTTGTATGTGTTTTGTGGTTGGTGTCTGGCTTACCTTCTGCGCCGTACGCGTCCGTGCCTGTTCCGGTAGTAAATGTAGAATATTGGTATGATCGGGACGAAGGGATTCATGGTTGGTTCGTGTCGTTCGTCCTTCTCGTTGCTTGGCGTCGTCCTCGTCGCTTCGCCTCGTCCTCGTCGCTTCGCGTCGTCCTCGTCGGTGCCGTGTTCGTCTCGGAGCCGTGGATCGTGTTGTGGCGCGAATCGGAGCTTATGTGCGCCTCTCCCGGATGCTTTGACGTGCCGTGCGTAGCGACGGGTTCGGAGCGTACGGAAAGCGCATCGTACTTGTCCGGCCGGACGGGGCTGCATTTTCCCTTCCGTGCGACTCGATTCGGCGTTTCCGGATTCGCCTCGGTCGGAGAACAGGACCTGGTTTGGGTGAGTACGGCTCGGCCGGATTTTTTGCTGTTGTGCGCATCGTACTTGCTCGTTCGGTGTACTGTACGGATCGGTCGGGAAACAGGCTTTCGCATGGCTTTTTTCCCGACCGAATGGTATTGGGTGCGCCTCCGACCGAGATCGGAATCGGCCCCTAAATGTAATGAATGTAATAAGAAGGTAAACAAACTCAAAGCACAGTTTAAAAATAGGATCTACTGAAAATCCATAACGGAAATGTCAATTTAGAAAAATAGTCAAATCACAGGGTTCCGGAGGAATCCATTGCGTCACACGCCAATTCAAAGGATAAGGATTCCATGAAGGAGTCCGAATCGGCATGTGATGATTGGTCAACAGCCCAAGTCACGAGCTCCACAGAACAAACATGATCTCCGGTTTCAGCCGATGCTGAGACAGTCATCGGCAACCTGCAACCGTGTTAGTAGAGCCGGTTTCCTGTGATTCATGTGACGATGCACATGGTTCTTGGAAGGTGAGTGGCTCCAACCTCGTATAATCTAGAAGTCGCAAACCTAAAGGACAGTCCTGAAAATGGGTCACTAAGGTACTCATCAGAAGTCTAATGTCCAAGGCAGCAGGCGTATGCGAAAGAAGGCAAATATCCAGGGTCCATTCAAAGGGGTGCCAGAGACAGTGGAACACGGGTTGCACGCAGATAAACCAGGCAGGCCGGAATGTTAAGGACCAATCAAGATCCAGTTCTTGCAGTAGAAATATTCCAAAGATTTGAAGCATACTCTCATGATAGTGTTGGAGTGGTTCTATTTCCAGAAGGTCCGCAAAGGGAACATCCACTGCAGAAAAGCAGGAACAGGATGAGAATGTTGCAAATGAGGAATAACAGCAACGGGAATCCTCCGAATACACGGGAAAAAATGGAGTGGATAAAAGCTGGAATTACTCCAGAGATAGTTTGGAATGAAGTAACAAGGCCGGAACCTACAACCTTAAAAAAGTGGGCACGGCTGGACGTACTAGAGGCATTGCAAATTTGATGCACTAATTCTCCGAAACGTAGGGGAAGGTTTGTATTTAACAATTACTGTATTTCACTAGAAGTTCTAGCCACCTGCAATTCAAAGGTTTTGTGAGCAGATGTGAGAGCTACCTCTTGTTGGAACAATAATGCTTCGCTTAGCTTGTTGAAGTCTGCCTTCAAAGTTGGAATGGAAGGCCACAATGAGCTATCTACGATCCCATGTGGAGAGGGAAACAAGACGTTGTTGCAACAAGTGACTAACTGGGGAACAGCTAAAATATACAGAACCCCAGCTCGCATTCCATAATAATCTTGATCACGAAGCATTAAATAACTCCAGTTAGAGAGTGTCATAATAAGGGGGAGATTTCCGGGAACCGTGATAACTTTTAAATAATAGGCCAAAGTGGGCGCAGAAATATTGCATGCGCCGGGAATTTTAACATGTTTGCACACAAGTGAATGTACGACAGTAGAGTCGCATTCTTCTCCAGTAATAAAAACTTCCTTGTTGGCACATTCACAATGATATGTGAAGGAAGTGACCATAATTCATGAATGAAGCTGCTCCCAAGGGGTTCATATCTAGCTACAGGGAAATGTTTCGTACAAGAGGTGAATTGGAATTTTGAGATAGGCAGAGAAATAACTCAGTGTATTAACCACACAGCCATGGACTCATTTGTGGAGCTAACTGCTCAGTCCAATCTATTCGATTATCTACATATCGTACACCACTGTACCAGCTATGCTCTCCCTCAGTGACGATCTCACTGGGAGTGAGATCTGCACTGCACAAAATTGATTGAGCAATTATTTGGTGCACTGGTCTGTTGTAGAGTGTCAATCGCCCCCTAACCTCGCTGGATCCCATTCTGGGGTCTGGCTGGCCATGGGTACATTGAAATTGCAATCGCTCAAGCTCTGTTGCGTGAGGTCTCCTAATTCTAGGAAGCATATTGTGCTCTCTTTCCCTTGTGTCAGCCGGTTTAGGCCGTCTCCATGCACCCCTTGTGCAGTCCAAGCCAATAAGGGGTCTCTTTTGGATATCATAGGTAGGGTGGCTTGATTCTGGGGTTTGAAGCAGTTTACCCATGCTCTCCACATCTGTTAATCTCTCAAAACGTCTCTGAGTTTGTCCTGTAAAGTCATTGTTATACCCCTCTCTCATCACTTCACTTGTGTCCCTCCTACTCTCAGTACATGATAGCCAGTCCTGTACACTCTCTGGGAATCCTATTACACTCCCCTTCTTCCACCAAGGAGGTAAACTATCCTCAGTCCTACCAAGCTCCTTTTCTCTACCTTGAGATACTGGCCATTGTGCGCCATACCTACAGTCATTTGCACATAGTCACTCCACCCTGCATCCTTCACATCTCTTCGCTGTGCGGAGGATACTCATTTTCTAATTACCTTTACTGCGGATCCCTTTTCTGTCGCAACCACGATGTTGCTGATGATGTGTGTGACTGGTCATTACTATCCCCTGGACTCTACTCTTCGCTTTTGTCCTGCTGGGTAGAGGCTGGATCTAGATGCAGTACAAACTGTGCTTGTAGTTGCCCTGAAAATTAGGAGTCACATACCCTTGTTTGCTGCCTACATGTACTTGCATGTTTTGGCTTTGGCATTTGTGGGGTGACCTCGGGGGGCTTTCGGGGAGTGTGGAGGTGGTTCAATTTCAGGGTTCTCAAATCCTACTGCAGCTTCTTGTAGCTGCACCAGTGGGTAGATGCTAGGTACCATGGGAGAGGGGCTCATAGGATCATATGTGGATGGGGGAACTGACTGGGTACTGGAGTATCTTCTTTTGAGGACTCTTGATTTATTGCAAAGGATTCTCCATAAAGCTACAGTAGCTTCCCTTTTCTGTAATTTGGCTCCTGCATATTTACTTCGGAGATATGTGACAACATGTTCAATTAATTTGTCATGAAATGTTCCTTCCTTTTGTTAAAGGGTGTTTTTTTTTGGGTGGACTACGGCACCTTAATTTGAGCAGGGATGCTCTATCTGAAATAAGGAAATACACGTGTGAGATGCAGGAACTGAATCAAGAGTGGCACAATTTATTTGACGAAACAATTTACAGCTACGCAGTCTTAGCAAAGTCCAGGTGTCAAAGACACATTTTGAAATGAAGAGTAAAAACATGCAATTGCAATGAGGCTTAAAATCATAATAATGCAAAGAGAGAAATACTTTTCAAAATACAACAAGCATTATAGCCTTAGCCAAAGATGCTAGAGAAGATGGCTGAGGGGGCACACACGCGCGTCATGACCCAAGGGTTCATTTGTGCGAGGTAGTCCGTCGAATGGACTGAAGAGCAGATCTTTTATACTCTTTTAATGAGGAACTATTGACCACAGAATCACGACATTAGCAGATGCTTTGACCGCAGAACATGACGCACTTTGGTCACTTCTTGGAAATATTAGGAACACAGAAGTGACACTACATTACAAAAGTTTACCAAAAGGTCACTTGATGTTTGACCGTAAATCATAATGAAATTGAACATTTATCGAAAATGATTTGCGTCACTTCTCGGAAACTTTTTATAAGAAAGCAGAAGAATACAAAAGGTGGAAAGTCCCAGTTGGCCCAGTCGGCCCCCACTCCTTACTCTTAGCCAATTTTGTTCTCCTAAATGACAGACACATCCTGTTATTGCTACATCGTGATGTTCAGAAAGATGTACACGAAGAGGTCATAGGAGTGTGAACAATTTTAACACAACCCTGTCTGTGAACTGGCAGGGACAATTGAGACTCTTATGCTTCAGATGTGGACAGAATGGGCCTGGGGCACTACATGGTAAAAACTAGACCCTGCTTCATTCCCTCCTCTTGTTCATTCTTGAACAAAATTCTTACAGCATACCTTGCAGGCCCTCCTTCTAGTTGGTGTATCCCAGGGGTGTCATTCACATTGGAGAATTGGCTCTCCTGCGTCTTCCTTAACTCTATATACTCTCCTTCAGGTATGTCAATGAGGGATGTATATGGTGTCTGTGTAGGTGATGGTGGATCCATATTTAAATCCTATCTCTGTTGGTATCTACGTGGTGAGTTGGGGCTATTGACCTGGCACTGGGTAATGGTAGCAGGCTTCATTGAATGTAGTCCTAGTGTTGTTACTTCGACTACTTCTATAAGTGCTAAGTTATCCCCATTCCCTGTTCTATCCTTTTTCCTATATATATATGCTTTATGAATGTTCCCTATTCCTACATAATTCATACCTACTAATTTACTATCAGTATTTTTAGCAAAATGACAGAATAACTGCACGGTACAACAGAGGAGCAACAGCACACCGAAAACCGGTAACAAAACATTTTTAGAATGGCAGACAGCCATGAAGGCATCCAGTCAAAGTTCAACCAATAAGTGGCTGTGTCTGCTATGGCACCTCCTCCAGCAATCATTTTCTTTTCTATGTTGTTCAAGTCCTTGATGGCCTTGGTGATGGAGCCATTTTCTTCATCGTTGGCAATGTGCAGCACAGACTTCCTATCCGAAGGCATACCCTCCTCTTGGTCTTTCTGAAGATAGCTGGACCCTGTTCAATAGGCGGAACTCCTGTGGTATGTCCTTTGAATGCTGTCCACCCATAGTACTCATCATACTGCCAATGTCGGTGGAGCAAGGTAACAGACCAGAGATGGGCATGGATGTGGGAGATATTGGCTGCTGGAATGATCAGGCAGTCTACGTGCATTGTTCTAGTGAGCACAGGCTGCTCCATCGAGGAGGCTGTTTGAGATAGAGACGTTCTCCGCAGGACCAGTAGAAGTCCATTAGGCTGGAGGTGCCATATTGCATGTCCAAATTATAGATGGTGCTGTTGCATCCAGAGTTGCGCCCAACAGGTACCGTGCCATTTCCTAGAAAACAGGGAAGAGGTGACTTTAATTTGTAATCTTTTTATAATTTTGGACATTTTCTCCCCACCCCAAGTAGACATCCAGTCTATCCCATCTTCATAATCTGAGTCTACCCTATGTAGCCCTAAGGACACTGCTCTATATCTCAAGTAACCTGGGACACTCCATTTGTCATGGACGTAAATTTGTGCAAATAAGCGTTCTATTTTGGCATGGGCAATTTGGGCAGTGGGGCAAAGAGCCATGACAGTCTGATAGTGATCCTGTTATCATAAACCCATTGTTCCTACCAAAAGCTACACTAAAGTCGACATCAGGAACTCCTATCTAAAATATCTTAGTTACCTTCCCTTCTATTCTGGAATTGTCAGTGATAACCTCATGCATCATTGGGGTGTGGTCCCATACTGTTCTATTTACCAACACTTCAGAGAAGTTGGCCTCAATAGTCTGAACTTGCCCCTTTATTCTGTAGAGGAACAGGTGTAGGAGATATTCTACAGTGTGTGGTAATACTTCCCTAGGGAAATCAGTCTATCTGCGCCTACTGCGTGGGGAATGTATGAGCCACATAACAGAATTCATTATTTTCCTGTCTCCTTATTGTGGCCATCTCACTGTGCCACATGTTGTCGTGAAGGGAGTCATGAGCAGCATGTAGTCTAACTGCTGGGGCAGTATTTACATTATTGCATTATTGCATTACTACGGGGATCATTTCCAGTACATGTGCTAGCAGGTATATTGGGAGGTGACATGGGGTGCACAGTGGTATTGGCAACTTCAACATTTTGAGGAATACAAGCCTTTTTATCAATACAATGAGAAATAACAGCGAACCTATCAAACAGTCCTAGTGCCA
Organism: Calotriton arnoldi; assembly: GCA_963921515.1. Classification (NCBI taxonomy): domain Eukaryota; kingdom Metazoa; phylum Chordata; class Amphibia; order Caudata; family Salamandridae; genus Calotriton; species Calotriton arnoldi. The sequence goes on along the minus strand of CAWUFW010019303.1, from coordinate 138,911 downwards.
CTCCGACAATAATGTAAAATATTATAATACAAATACATAACTTCGCATAGGACTTCAGTGTGGCGGCGGCTGAGTCCATAGACACCAAACGATCACCGTCTTCTTCTTCTGGGACAGTCAATGGGAACAAGTTACCCTCCTCTAGTTCGTCGATCAGTGTTGAGGGGGTGCAGGGTCGACCCTGAAGTCTGTTCCATTAATCCTTTCCTCTTGGCAATGCGGACAACTGTTGGTGAAGAGTCTATGACTTTAAAATGTCCTTCAAATTTTGGATCACCGTCTGACATTTTTCTGGACAAAAATCTGTGTTCCAGGACGGATATGTGGGAGAGCTCATTTTCGATGGGGCCCTTCTCCTTCCACTTGGATATCTAGGTAGAAAGGAACTTCGCAGCGCTTGTTAACTCATACAAATACTCTTACATTTCATTTATCATAATTTCAGAAGAACTTTCCCTTTCACTTTTAGGTCTAGTTGCTTGTACTGATACATTTATTAATTGTTCAGTGACAAGCTGATGGGGCGTTAGGTGATGGTCAGAACTTTGAATATGTCTTAGTGAAAACAGGGTAATTTGTAGGCAATTTTGCTCAATTGTGGCACTTATCTTGCTTATGTTATTTTTAAGCAGTCCGTTCAGGCATAGCTGAAATTTGTTGCTGCTTTAATATCACAGTGGACACATGGTCCAGCTTTGATCAAACATGTGAGAAACCTGTAGTAGAGCCTGTGGTATGACATGTTTTCCTGTTACAGCCTGCCTATAGATAAAATCTAGGGGATCTAGTTGTACTCCCCTCTTATTTTTTATTTCTAACCAGACATGAGGTGGTGGAAACATGAATATTGAGCATATGTATACAAACATCCCGAAAACAGGAAACCTAGTACACTTCTTAGGGACGTAGGGAAGAACCCAAAAATAATAATGTTGCAAAACCTTGAAACATCAATTAACTCCGAAAGCGCATTTCCTAGCACTGGGGCGTGTGTGGGGGAAGTCGGTGTGGCGGCTATCTGTAGTAATCTATTCCTACGGATCTCTTGTCTCTGTACCAAAGTGGACCCTAAAACCGATACTTAAAAATGAGGGTAGTCTGTGAGCAAACGAACCAAGCCCACACCGAACCCAGCACAATTCTTTTAATTGATGCCAGGCAAAGAGGTGGTCGGTCAGTAGTGTTGCTTTAGTACAGTGGTCATAGGGGAGCGAAGCATATATATATATATATATATATATATAGATATATACATACCCAGTCACTAAACTGCATAACGTGAAACCTGAAACCCTGTATTTAATCTCGGCTTCCCCCCTTTACCAAATTGTGTGATCCTAGGCATTTTATTTGTTTTGTTCACCGCGGCATGTCTGCCACGGTGGGGAAGAGAATCAGTCTCTCCAAATTCATTCTTTAAAACTATTCCTTGAAACAACAATAATATTTCTCAACGCACTTGACATAATCTGTTGTACGGGACAGGAAACTTATACACTAAACCTATTTTTTTTTCTCAATACTGTTAATTCATTCGCACAGCTCTTTGTGTTCTGCCAACTGTATAGATATGTATATATATTTATTTTCAAATTTCCTGTTCCTTTTGTAACCACAGGAAATCTATTGCATTATGTCTCTCTTGCCTGGCTCAACGCCCAGAATCTGTGGCCAGCCAGGAGCGTTAATATAAAGGCAGCCCAAGAGAAAATCGTTTAACCCTTCAATACCTCGTAACATCAAAAAAGCATGTGTTGTGTTTAATTGTACGTTATGCTAAATAGAGCCTAGAGCTGAATAGCAGATGTTTATTGTTCACCAATTCAATGGTACTCATTTTATCCACCTCAGAATGATGAAGGGCTGAACAGACCCCGCATCTATCCACCTCGGAAGGATGAAATGCTTAGTAGACCTGGTAGCATTTGAACCTGTGACCATGAAGTCAAACACAGATCCCCACAGACCCAACTGAGGTGCGTTATGTGTCATGCATGTTGTGTAATACACCGTATTTTCTAGTGTTTTGCTCCTAAGGGCCTGGAATAATTTATTTGGACCTATATTTTGATCCAAGGCGAAAATTGGGTGTAGTTAGTGTGCATTCCATTCCATCAATTTGTCTCCCCTCTTCTCTCCCTAGTTCTGTACACATGAAATCGGGAGAGTCTTATTTAGCTAATTCCCATCTTCTGTCTAATGATCACCATCTACTCCGATATTTACGTTGCTCTTAGTCCACTGTCACTAACTTCCTTGTACATGAGCCGCAATTTCAAAAATCTCGTTTGTATTAGCTAACTGTGTGTGCTCTTTAGCTGTACTTCCTGGATTGGTGCTTGCATTCGGGCTACTGCTGGTGCCTGGAGATGTGGCACTCTTTACTGCTTGGGCTGTTGTTGAATTGGACGCAGGTAGGAGTAAATTATTTGGGGCTTAGTTGCTTGGTGCTGCAGTATTTTGTGCTGGTGTAAGCTTCAGTGTGAATTGTGCGTCTATTTGACCTGGCAGCCCTGGAACTACAACTTCTATCATTGAGCCGGGGCCAGTAAGACATTGCATTGTTTGACCTGAATTTATTATGTCATTGTTCATTGGGGGAGGTGATGGAAGGAGAAGGTCAACTGGTATTGGAAGGGAGCCAATGGCTGGCCTATCATTTGAAGTTGGGCCAAGTCTATGGTGTAATAGTGACCAGAAAAGTAAAAAGTTGGCTGTGTGTTGTGGTCAATAAATGCCTGCGAAATCCCTCCTCCTCCTCTATCTGCCACTTGACTGAATAGTCAAGTGGGAGGATCCATTACTAGTTGGCCAAGCATGCAGGAAATGTGAGGTGAGAAGCGTGAGGTGTGATGGTCAAGGAACTGAATGTACTTTATTCAGGGTCTAGTGAGTTAATGGTAGAGCCTCTTGAAACTTTTTCCCTAAAACGTCATAAATAAGTGTTGTGAAGGCTGCTATTTTGAAACTAAATGTGACAAATGCATTTTTAAATACTAATAATAGCAAAACATGGGCAGGGGACAGGAAAAGGCATTATGCGTTAAATAGTAACAGGGAATTTAACGGGACAAGTGAGTTTCTCAACAATGAAGCACATACATATGGCATATATATCTACAGTTTTACACCTATATTATTTTCTCGCTAAACAAATGAAACACAGTTTTGAATCGATGCACCAGGCACCGGTCTTTTAGAAGAAACCACAATATAATCAATAGAAGATATGAACACAAATTAACCACTAGCTTGTTATGTAAATATGAAACAATTTATACATAAGTTTAGTATACTTTTTCACTGAATTAAAAAAGAGACAGAAAGAACGTATTTGTTCAATGTTAAAAAATGTTGCAATAAATAAGAGCCTTTATTTTCCTTTCACCTGGGGAGAACAGGAAACCACAAAAGGAAGCCTACTTTGAAAGAGACATACTTCCCCTTTCTGTAACTACGCAGATAGAAATAGTTCTGTTCAAACGCTATTATATTTTTTTACAAAGCTTATTTATTTGTTAACTCTGTTAATTGTCTTGCCAGTAATGAAATTTATATACTGGCGATCACTTGCAAAAGCTGGAGATGTCTAATATCTGCTATCGCTAAACCTCCCGTGCCACCCACAAGACGTGAACTGACAATCACTTTTTCTGGAGTTCTGACCCTTTCAGAACCCGCGAGAGCTGGAAAAAGCAAGGCGCTATTTCCCCTTACCTATCTGTACTAATTAGATAGATGCCCTGTCTTATTTTAGACAGGCGATATGAAAAAATATAAATACATAGGATCATGCATGGAAAATGAAAACCCACAATTTTAACTGTCAAAATCTAACACTAGCTCCTGACTCAGTGCCCGTTCACACGTGTTTAAACTAAGAAGGGTTGTTTTGTCGTGGCAAGACACCAGTTAAGCAAGGAACTGTGCTTTTGGACAGAGGTGCACCTATGCGTACTCAACACCGACAGTATAGCCAAACAGCACATCGGGAAAAGGCAAAGAGAATAAGAGAGAAATACTCTTTGACTTACCCGCGTGTGTGGGTCTGCTTAGTCAGGAAGAAGCACCGAAGGGCAATCTCCCTCCACTGTCACAGGGAACAGGTTCCGTTCTCATGCTCGCTGGGGAGTCTGTGTACGGTTCTTCGTGGTCGCCAGCTGTTAAAGGGTGTTTTTTTTTGGGTGGACTACGGCACCTTAATTTGAGCAGGGGTGCTCTATCTAAAATAAGGAAATACACGTGTGAGATGCAGGAACTGAATCAAGAGTGGCACAATTTATTTGACGAAACAATTTACAGATACGCAGTCTTAGCAAAGACCAGGTGATAATGACACATTTTGAAATGAAGAGCAAAAACATGCAATTGCAATGAGGCTTAAAATCATAATAATGCAAAGAGAGAAATACTTTTCAAAATACAATAAGCAATATAACCTCAGCCAAAGATGCTAGAGAAGATGGCTGAGGGGGCACACACACGCGTCATGACCCAAGGGTTCATTTGTGCGAGGTAGTCCATCGAATGGACTGAAGAGCAGATCTTTTATACTCTTTTAATGAGGAACTATTGTCCACAGAATCACGACATTAGCAGGTGCTTTGACCGCAGAACATGACGCACTTTGGTCACTTCTTGGAAATATTAGGAACACAGAAGTGACACTACATTACAAAAGTTTACCAAAAGGTCACTTGATGTTTGACCGTAAATCATAATGAAATTGAACATTTATCGACAATGATTTGCGTCACTTCACGGAAACTCTTTATAAGAAAGCAGAAGAATACAAAAGGTGGAAAGTCCCAGTTGGCCCAGTCGGCCCCCACTCCTTACTCTTAGCCAATTTTGTTCTCCTAAATGACAGACACATCCTGTTATTGCTACATCGTGATGTTCAGAAAGATGTACATGAAGAGGTCATAGGAGTGTGGACAATTTTAACACAACCCTGTCTGTGGGCTGGCAGGGACAATTGAGACTCTTATGCTTCAGATGTGGACAGAATGGGCCTGGGGCACTATATGGTAAAAACTAGACCCTGCTTCACTTTGGCCAGGGATACATATGCTTTTGGGTTGCTTTAAACCACACCAGGCTATACTTTTGTAATTTCTTCTTGTTACTTGGGAAAACCTTCTGCATATGCTCACAGGGACTTTCCACTATTAGGTGTATTTACTATTTTATGACTTTAACCTCTTTTCTTACCTGATCAAATATTACTTACGTTTAAAACAGACTTGCACAAACCTTCAAGTAGGAAAATTTGTCCACTAATCTAACTTATCGTTTTTGCGATATACTTTCAACTTTTACATTTTGTTTCACCAATTATATGGTACACATTACAATACAAACTTTTAGTTTATGCAATATATATTCAAACAACAGTTTGTACATTACCCAATATTACACAACAACATCATACTGTGGCCACCTTTCATTTAAATATGCATGCACTCACCCTCAGCCAAACCATATGAAAAAAACCCCTTCCATTGCAGGGCGATATTCACATCTCTAGTCTACTTTTCAGTAAATGCAAGTAGCAACCCCTTGTCACATCCCTCCATGCCTCAGAGGGGGATTTCTTTCAAACCTTGCATCTTAGAGACCACAGAGTGACTTTCTGGACATTAGGCCCAGGATAGTAATTTGAGGGTTCAGATTTTAACTGGAGGAAAAGTTTAGCGACACCAGCTTTTCAGCTGTCCCTCGGTGTCAAAGGGAACTTATATTGGCACCTTCCAATTTCAAATTACCCAAACTGACCACTTCCAACTCATCATTGGGAATCACAGGTCAACTAGTTATGTAGGCGCCTTAACTTATTGTGCAGCACATGTACACAATCCACAATCTCGCATGTTGTACAATTATGTCTCTTATAACCATATATCTTGTATTAACAACACATTTACATCTGTATTTAGCATTGTCAAGAAATACACGTTAATGCATTAAACGAAGATCGTGATCCGCTCTGTCCTTACCTTTACCCGTTCCGTGCGTGCGTCGGCCAACGGCCGTCGCGAGCACTACCTGGCTAGTGCTGCGCACGTCCATTGGCCGACCCAGCCCCGCCCACTCATTAAAACTCCAGCACCACGGCGGAATTCGCGCCGCGGTTAAGGAGTTAAAAAGACGCCAATCCCTGGATCCGCTCAACCCCCATGCACAGGCAGAACTTTAGTTGAACATGGTGTCTGCTTACCTCATCAAAAAGTGTGCACTGGTCTCTGCAGCAGGGGGGGGGGGGTAGGCGATCTTCCGGTGCCAGCAGTCAGATGGGGGCAAAAAGTCATCTCCTGGCTGGCTCACCAACTGTTACGGTGTGGTGCAAAACCTCCAAAAATGGAATAACCACACGGACTCCTCTTGGCAATGCAAAGACAGTATTTACTAACTGCTGTGACAGTGAGAAAGACCTTCAGCATACTACACGGCCTGCACCTCAGTTTTACTCAGGCTTTCTCAATTTCCTGCTTGCAGGCAGGACTTTTTATACATGATATTGCAGAGGTTTATTACAGACAGTAAATAATAGTGGACCTGAACATTATAGATTTAAGATGGAGAAACTCATGAAGACATGTGACCTCATAACCCTGAATTCTGACCTAATCCAATATATATTCTTATTGCACTCCCAACAATGCTTGACAAACGAGCATTCTTCTGCTTGTGAATGCATGTGCATTTCATGGTAAATGCAATTTAAGTGAAGTGTGTGCTTTCAGTATTGTGCACCTAAGACCTCTGTGTGCTCAGAACTAATTTACTTCCCTGCACCTGTTGTTCAATCAGGCACCTTAGACATCCACGTGCTAATTCGATTACATGTACCCATTGTCTAATCAGGCCATGATCTTTTTGAAGGCACAGGGTGCGTGCCGGTGGACTTGTTTGTTAGAATCGTAAATGCTTTCAAGTCTTTTAAACATGAGTTGGTCTTTAACTGAAAAACCCTTTTAAGTTTCCTATTCCATTGTATCCTTGAGGCACCTTTTCACCTTACTCGTACCAATGCGGGATTTGGGCCTAAACTGGTTTTTAAACCACAAACAGCTGTGTGGTTTCTGCTTGGGCTTGTTGTTGCACTATATTCTCATGTTTTATATTTTCTGCAGTGTGTTCATCTTTTATATTTCCTACAACATCCTAGACAACTTACCTTTAGGAACAGCTTTAATTTTAAAGACATCTTTCACTAAACATGTAAAAACATGATAAACTCTGTAAACTACAAAAAAGTGTATTTTATTAACATGCATGAACGTTTTACCTTAGTAGATCAGATTATATCACTGCATTGAGAGGCATTTATTAGCAGTAATAGTTTTCAAACATTCATGCCGTCCCCATTCTGAAAACAATGCCATTAACCAAGAGGCAAGTCATTTATCAGGTGCACCTTGTATGTAGCCTTGGTTGTTATATAATTGGAACAACATTATAGTTTACTAAATGAAACTCAAGAGAAGGTTTTGTATAGCACACATCCTGAACTCGTATATTTGAAGGGAGTCTCATATCTGGTAATGAAGAAATAGAGGCATAGTAAAATTAACCAATTACCTATGATTACACAATTTCATCAGGTAGGGAAGCCAGGACTGATACCAGGTTTTCTGGTTTCACATTTTGCAATTCAGCCACCAGATGAGTATCTCTTTCCCTCTCATGTTTTATATTAGAAGTTAATGCTTTCACTTTCATTCTTGGTGCATGAGAATAGAGTGTTGGTGGCAGTCAGAAGTCACATGAAGACTTAGTTTGTTGTCCACAACATGCATCTGTTTCGCGTCTCCCTAGGCCCACCTTTCATCACCGACCTTCGTATTGATGGCATCGGTGCCGCCCTCGGGCATGCCACAGACAGTACTTTGCAGCTCCTGCGGAAATGTTTGCGAGTACCCTTGGTATAAAAGCAACTTTGGTTTTGGAAAATACCTAATTTTCCTCTGGTTGATCTTACCGTTTAAGCCTATAACCCTGTATTCAATACATTAGAGACAGTCCCTTTCACATGCGACAATACTCTTTAAATAACACACATTTGAGTTTCATCAATTATCTAGCAGCACTCTATTTCCAAAAGTAACCAACACACTATAGTTCTAATCTCACCTACAACTGGTCATACTCAAAAAGCATTTGCTTGACAAAATACACCTGCCATCATGCAAACAACATGGCACTAAAGCTATATATTTGGCAAAATGCTACCAAATCAACAATAATATTACACACCACACTAACACAGACCCTAAAAGCATGCAGATAAAATTTGCATAAACATCATACACAATCATATGCACACATTTGAATAAGACACCAAGTTTGGTTGTGACTCTTGTATAAAAGCACTATACTCTGGCCGAGCAAAGGACAATTGATCCCCCTCAGTGAAGAGAAAAATGGAAAGTCCTTATGCACCCCCACCCATACACATAAAACATCAAAAATATATTCCTAGTTTAAGCTTAAATTATTTTTTTACAAACTCTCTACACAACCAAACAACAACAAAACATGCACTATCAGACTATGATTCTTCAAGTCTGAATGATGGTCTTCCCAGATCCACAAGAATGAGAGGCCAGATGGAGAATGTGGGAAAATGTCATTACAATGATGGCTGGCACTATCCAAATGCAACTTACATAACACAAAAAAAGAGAAAGAAAAGACATATAAGTCTCATATGCATACTAAAACTCTTTAGTATACTCAGCACTTGTGCAATAAACTTTCAAGAGCTGTGCCCACATTTAAAGTTCATCATTTATCAGCATTCAGTCTACTGACTGACAACCTCGACCTCTGGGGACTCTGTCTTTCTTATATGCGGCCCACTCTCTTACAGACCGGTACCATCTTAGGCAGGCCTCGTGGGTGTTTTCTTTGTGTGCATACAAATAGTGGCCCATTCACAAACTGGATTTTATAGTATATTTAGTAGTACTCCAATAGTACTAGTAACATACTTTTTATAATGCTAGTCACATTCTTACGTGCTAGAGTCTACACCTCCACCTTTTCCTGTCGTCTCGACTGCGAAGATCTCCACAGATGTAAGTATACATTTTAGTTGTAAATTTAGGAGGGACAGGAATACTTAATACTAAGGGGGAGGGATTCAAGGAGGAGGAATAAGGAGTGGTTAAGGAAGTGGGAGGAAGGGGTTTAGGGAGAGATATGCACCCAGCCACAGAAGAGTAAGCACCTTCTTATTCACAAACTGCCCTACTATAGTTACGACAGCCAAAAAGGACCCAAAGAATTGTAAATGTAAAGCAACTTTGGGCTGGAGTAAGTCCAGCACCACCCATAGCCACTCACAGGTACTGCAACACCCTCCCATGGAAAATAACGGAGGAAGGAACTTAATATAAAACTCCGTAGAAACTAAAGTTAAAATGAATTAATTTGTTTAAACTGTTTAAACATGTAATTAAGTTGTATTTAATGATGAAAAAAAATCTAAAAATAAAACATAATTTATTTAAAATGTTTTTATTAACCACCTTTAAATATAAAAAAGAATATTTATTTTAAAAAAATGACTGTTAATTAAGTCTATACATAATTTGTTATCATTTTATAATACATTGTAAAAATATAATTTGTTTACTTAAGGTGGGAATTATTTTAATTAAACTTCAGAAAAATAATTGAATGTTATATTTAATATATTTACAATAAGTTAATATTGCTTTAGCATTTTTTTATATTATTCAACATTCAAAACAAATATATAAAATGAATTAACATTACTATTAAAAACAAAAAGATTTTTTCTAATTTTTTTAATACTTTAATAAACTTGCAAACCTTTCCCTGTACTTTACCTTAGGGCGATCTATTCTCCGGTGACGGAGATTTCACCTATGTGCAAAAAGTTATAAGTAGTCACTTTACACTCGTAAATTAGGATCTAGCCCCTAAATTCAGGGGTAGGGCATGCAATTCTACACTTTTGAGTAACTATATACTCGCAAAAGGTGAATAGCTAAAAGTAATAAAGTTACTCAAAAGTGTTAGCGTTACCAGTTTGTGAATAGGCCCCATTGTGAATAGGCCCCATAGACACTTTAGTTACCTTGGTTCATATTTTTTATTTTTTATTTTATTTAATGCGATTTTATATGGCGCGAACATTACCCGAAGGTGTCAGAGCGCTTTACAAAAGAACCAGTTGCGTTACATAAGGACTTTGGATTACATGAGTTACAAAAGAGATATAAACAGGAAAAAATTGCAAATATACAAGTGGAGTGAAAGGAGGGAAAAATTGAAATGTACAAGTTGTAAAGTCACTCAAGGAAGAGATACAAACAGATAAACTCTAAAATCACATAGGAATGGTAGTAAGTACAAGGGTCTACTACATATACTAGTGGTTAGAGTTATATATACAAGTGGAGTAAAAGGAGGAAAAAATTGCAAATGTACAAGTTGTAAAGTCACTCAAGGAAGAGATACAAACAGTTAAACTCTAAGATCACATAGGAATGGTAGTAAGTACAAAGGTCTACTACATATACTAGTGGTTAGAGATATATATATATATATACACAAATTGCAAATTCACTCTGGATTACATTTTAACAGCGATTAGGCTTGGACAATTATATATTACATATTTACAGAGCAGGAAATTCTTGCCATCGTTCAGCCAGGTGTTCAGGTAGTGTTGCACTCAAGGGTGGTGGTCTTGGGTCTGGAGGGATCCCCGAGTTGGAGATGTCCATAGGGGTAGAAGGCCGATTGGTGGTGGGGGAAGTAACATGCTGGATCCCCGGGCTGATCTTGAGGTCATGCTGGGCTCCATATTGTGGAAAGAGGAGGGCGCTCAAGGGCAGGTGGAACTGTACTGCAGAGTACTAAGCAGTTGTACACCACTAACTTCCCTGTGGGGGGATAGAAGAGCACAAATAACTGACAACAACACCACTTTCACAGGCAGCACGCACCTCCAAGCAAGGCACCTAGATCTGCAAGTGGTGTCTACTCCCCCGCGCATTTACTATTGGCCTGTCTCTTAATGTTTCCTCAGCAGTTCACTAATAATGGCTCAGTTGCAGCCGTCGCAGCACTCCACCTTTTCCTGGTCGGGCGGAGACCCCGGCGCCTCACTCACTGGGTGTCCTACGCTGAGGTCTTCATGTGCCCCGGACCGCTTCTGCCTTATTTTCCCCCCAGGGGTGTTCGCCTCCGCTGTGAGGCTCGCTGTTCCCCTGTCCGATGAACACTTGCGACGGCGATTTAATAATCGCTTCCAGTCCGCTATTGCCCTCTCACACAGTCCCGTCTTGCCTGTCCAATGCGGTTCATTCCTCACACAGTTTTATCTTGAATTGTTGCGTGTCCGCAGCTCCGAGGTTTTCTGCCGCTCCAACCCACGCAGAGTCCCCACCATTAGTTTGGGCGGGCTGCCGGAGTTCGCTGCACTTAAATGGGCTACCAAGCAGCCCGAGAGTCTGGAGATCGCTGCGGGCTGCAGTGCCGTTCCTCTCACTGTCTCTACCGAGCTTCAGAGGGCCTCCAATCACCGATGCACCGAGTCCGCGGCGGTTTCACTTTTGCTCTTCGGCTATTTAGATGCGACCCCGGGCTCCGCGATCTTCCCCTCCATCGCTTCACTCTCTTTATCGGATTTCTCCTTCCCTTTGCATCGGTGTGAAACACGAGTATGTCGGATCAGCGGCGCCTCGATTCTCAGGGCTATAACGCTATTTTTGTGGGTTTGGGTCCGGATAAAGGATGGATTAACAACAGGATTTCGGGTGAGGGCTCCGGAGCCACGCTAGTGAGTGGCCATTTCCCTCACAGCTGGCCACACCACGCACTGGTGTGGCCAGCTGTGCCACAACATTTCAGTGATGAGCAAGTTCAATTGGGTATAAAAGGTCTTAACCTAAAGCTTCAAGTTTAGATTTCTTTGTGAGTACTAGTCAAAACATGTTTAAAGCACATGAGTTTTCTAGTTGCATCTATTTTAGTTTTTTTTTAATGATCCAATATCTGAATTGAATATATTAGGACTAGGTGTTTTCAAACAACTAGAACTCAAGTCAATTAGGGTGCCTTCTCAGTAGAGAAATGAGACAAGTAGCATTCCGAAAAGATATCATGCAAAAAAAGATTCTGATGTCAATATATAATATTGTTTTTTAATATCATTGTAAATAATATAGGGCCTGATTACGAGTTTGGTGGTTTTACCTACAGACCACCATGTTGGCAGTCCCAAGAAGAACACTGAGCCAGCGGTCTACCGCCTGCCATATTATCCTGCATGCAGCCTGAACCGCCGACTACTGTCGACGGAGTGTGTCCTGCCTGGGCCGCGGTGGACTGCAATGTTGGCGATGTGTACTTCAACGTCATCAGGGCCGCGGTTTCCCCCTGAGCCGATTACAAAAACACAGTTGTACTGGCGGTCCCCTAGCGGCGGTTCCCAGATGGTGGTAGGCCGCTGCGGTACGCTTTCAGCAAAGCACCAGAACAGACCTCAATAGATGGATACAAAAATAACACAAACACAAGGAGATGATGGGTGGAGCGCTGAAACTTTTCAGACACTCACCCCAGTCACAGATCTGGGTTGAATCCATCATCGTTCTTTAGCTCCCTTCGCCACCCCAGTTCAGACCCAGCTATATGCAAATCAGTCTTGACCTTGTTCCTCATGGGAACAGTCCAGCCCGAACTGCCAAGCCAGGTCTACCCTGGACCAGAAACAAGCATCCCAGGACCAGTTTCGGGGTAACACCCCTCATCAGCCAGGCTAGCTTGAATCCAGTGGCAAAGTGAGCAAGGGACCCACGTCTGGGCATACCCTGCCAACTTAGGGCGAACAAAGCAAACACAAGGAGATGATGGAAGGAGTGCTTTCTGGTCCAGGATGCTTGTTTCCGGTCCAAGGAAGACCTGGGTTGAGTGTCTGAAAAGTTTCAGTGCTCCTTAATACCAGCCTGTATGGAGCTTATGCATCAAGTCAATGGGCCTGACTGTAAAGGTGTCTGTAAAGTCATGCACATGTACTTTATCCTTCAGAAGTTCACAATAGTGTTTTGTGTTTCATAATTGCTCACATCACAGTACCTGTAGGATGGCCCTGGCCTACATAATGTTAGTGGGCTGGCTTAGTCAGTGTAGGTCATGACCAGGGTTGAGGATAGTCAGCAGATGACTACAAAAGTGTGTATTTATGTCTTTGTAGGGCTTAGCATGTGAGAATTACACATGTAGTGTGCTACCTATTGATTAATGCTTGTGCTAGGTTTATACAAAATGCGTGTCAACCAAACAGATATCCTAAAACTTGCAGTTATAATCTGCTTCTTCATCTATTGTATCCCTACAGGTCAACACCCATCAGAAGCAATCCATTTGGAAAGCCATCACCCGGAAGGTGCGACCCTGGGGGACTATCGCCAGTGCAGCATCCATTGCCGGAAGAGGTGGGAGAACCTGAGGCACTGGACCCGGAAGATCACAGAGGTCCAGTGGGGGCTGTCCTTCTAAAGTGGACGGGCATGCGCTGGACCCTGACCCCCCTAATGGCCTGCATACTGGTGGTGGCCTACCCAGAGTTGAGGGTCCAAGAGCAGCGACAAGGGGGTGAGTCCTGGCCAGAGTCATACATGTTACATTACCAACTTTGTGTTACACGCAGGCATTTCCCCATCATTATTGGGGGTGGGCCATGTACGATGCACAAGAAGAGTTATTGTTTGTGTAGGTCTGGTAGCAGGTGCCCGTTGATGTGCTTTGCCTATTGTCTTTATGACCATGAACACAGCAGAGTCCAGTCCACTACCAATTTAACGTCTTGAGCAGACAAATGGCTGATTAAAGTGATTAATCAGCTCATGTTGTCTGATGCTGTGGATTACAATTGTACCAAAAAGGCCACTTGTCTACAGTATCTAAGGAGTGATATGCCCTCACTAGTGTGTCTCATGTGATGGTGGCCCTCTTACATGTGACAAAGCATACAGTGCACTTTGGATGTAGTGAATGAGCAATACTTCCCCTTGGTAAGTGGGGAATGTAAAGTAACATGAGATAGCAAATCATCACTGGTGTCATCAGTATCAGTGCCTACATGTTGGCATGTGTACCTTTCTCTGTTGTAGAATCATCTGACCTACCGCTTCATACCTGATTTATTTGTCTTCATAGGTTGATGTCTGATTACATCACAAATGTGTGTGTAGGACAATCTGTGTTTGTTGTAAATAGTTTTTTGTGATGGATATACAGTTCATGTGTTACCACAGACAGGAGTGTGTAGACATTGGTGGGTGGGTTACGAATATGCCTCCTTTTCACGCATGCCTTCACTCCGCATGCAATTACAACGCGGTCGTTACAACGACCGCGTTGTAACAACGCATACCATTACCCCGCAAGTCGGAACAACGACTTGCGGAGGAAGTGCTGGATGTTGGAATAGTACAATTTACTATTCCAACTCAAGTCTGTGCGGACAGTAGGGAAGGTGTTGGATTTTAAATCCAACACCTTCTCCCCCCTCCGCAAGTCGTTGTTACGACTTGCGGGGTAATGGTATGCGTTGTTACAACGCGGTCGTTGTAACGACCGCGTTGTAATTCCATGCGGGGTGACGGCTTCGTTGTGAGGGCTGTTTACCGTGGGTTACACATACTGTAAGCCATTACTCATTGTCATTAGTCAGGTCCAACTGATGAAGCAATGAAGGACATGACAGGTAGACTTACCGTGATTTCTCACAATGTGAATTTCCATGACATTGATGTGGGAGTATTCAGTTATGTGAATTGCACAAGTTGATTTGTCAAGGCTCATTCACTGACTGGTGACATGCATCAGGGAGTGACATGCAGAAATGTAGGGATCATATGTGAGTGTTTACACTCAGTAATACAATGGAATTTGTGTTTGTGAGATTAAAAGGTACAGTGATGTGACTTTAGCGTGGTTAAGCCACCTCTTCATGTAATGAAGATTCCCTGAGCCTCAACAATCTTCAGTGGGCTATTGGATTTTAGGTATACAATGTAAGAATGGTGTTCTCACCAGTACCAATCTGGACTGGGGATATCCCTAGGCCCAGCTGCTTTGCTATGCTGTGGATATTTGTAGACAAAACTCCCAGATATTTGGGCCATGTTGCCTCCAGTCTACTTTTCTATGCTACATGTGATACATAGCGAAGCTACTTAATAACAGCTTTCGTGAGACTATTCTTACAGTCAACATATGCGGAAGTTTCAATTAGGAAGTGTCAACCGTGTGAAATGAGCATTTCCATGTCACCTTCTTCCTGCTACTGTACGTATAGCAGCAACTTAGCTGTATCAGTTGACTACCATTTCATCATGATGTGGTATTAGGTATATGACCGATTGCTGATTGCAGGGCCTTGTATAGAATCTGTAGGAATGAATTTATCATTGTCACCCTATTTGATGACATCAGGTTTCTAAGGTATACTACAAGAGCCAACCTATACAAGTTGATCAAGTATCCTACTAGATACATGAGGAGTGATTTGAGACAACTTCACTCATGCAATTGGAGGTGTGTGTGGTTATGACTTCACTGTGAGAAACTGTTTCCAGGTTATGTAGCATGCATGGTGTGCTCATTCTAATGTTGAAGCCTATATAGTGAACCATGAAGCTGGTGTGATATGTGCACTTAATAAATGTTTTCTGTTGATATGTGATGGTCAGGTGTGGAAACACAGTTGCAATAAGCCAATTTTTCATGCCATTTCAGATTCATCCAATGCAAGTGAAGGAGAAGGGACCAACGTTTCTGGGGAAGCAGCTGGTTACAGTGGTTCCGGTCATGAAAGTACAGACACAGAGGGACCCAGTGACCAAGGGGGTGTGGGGAGTGCAACGGAAAGTGGAAGCTCGACTTTTTCATTATCAGATGCATCCTCCAGTGGACACTCCCGAGTGGTGGCGGACCCCACAGGATTTTTTCCACCTTCATCCTTGTCCACCACCCCCAGTTCCATCTCTACCCTCCCTGTTGTTCCCCACCCAGTTGGCCAGGCCTGCTCCCCTAAGAGGGGAGCCGTCTCCTTCACTCAAGGCACCTCAGCCCCTGCCCCTGTTACCTCGCTGCCTGAGTGATGAGGCTATTGATCTCCTTAGAAACATCTCTGTGAGTCATATGGCACTATTGAATGCCATGCAGGTGCAAGGCAGCCAACTGCAACAGATGTTGGCCTACCTGGAAGGCATCTACATTGCTATGTCTGTCCTACAGGGATCTTTTCAGTCTCTGGCCTCCTCCCTCACTGCAGCCCTTCACCCATCCCAAACTTCCACCCTACCTCCTGCCTCTTCCCCATCCCAAGTCCCTATTCCCATGCCTGTCACAAGCGCAATCACACATACGCACACACACATTTCAACAT
Source organism: Calotriton arnoldi (assembly GCA_963921515.1). Taxonomy (NCBI): domain Eukaryota; kingdom Metazoa; phylum Chordata; class Amphibia; order Caudata; family Salamandridae; genus Calotriton; species Calotriton arnoldi. The sequence continues at coordinate 122,473 of CAWUFW010019303.1, read as the reverse complement.
CCCCAAGCAGCACATGCAAACATAAACACCAAAAAACACAAAAGCACTCATCTACTCACATGACACTCAACCCCCTCACCACCACCCCCACCAACATAACCCCATACACCACACCCATACCCACAGACTCATCCACAACACCTAGCATTACAACAGACACCACACCTGCACCCACAGACCCATCCAGAACCCCAGCATAACAACAGACAACTCACCCGCATACTCATCTGCAACACCCAGCATTACCACAGACACCACATCCACACTCACAGATCCATCCACCACCCCAGTATTACGACAGATACCACACCCACACCCACAGACCCATCCACAACACCCAGCATATCCAGCACTTCCACATTGCACCCCCCTAAAAAGGCACACACTCACCCACACAGCAGACATCCCCAAAACATGAATAAGAAACATCGGACACACAGACACATGCACCACAACATACCCACCCACACCTGACATTTCCACTCCCACTCCCTCTACCTCACAACCCATACTCCCTACCGAACATCCTGCCTTTTTCCCTGTGAAAGTGTGTTATTTGCCCTTGCCTTTAACCCTGTCAAAACCGACCCCCCCAAAGCCAAAAGGACCTCATCCACACCCCAACCCATCCCTTCCACATCCCAATACATCCCTGAGAAACCTGATCCCCCACTGCGAAACCCAGCCGTACCCCTCGCGAAACCAAAGACACCACTCCCAAAGTCAGTACCACCCCTCCCAAAACCAAACCCATCCCTCCCAAGCCCAACCCCACCCCTCCCAAGTAACAACTGCGAGGTGCCTGCCAAGCTCAATGAGTGCCCCTTTGTAAGACGTTTTCCTGTGAATGTCATGAAGGGCAAGCTTAGTGGCACAGCAGTGTGCTGGACCATGCAATATGAAAATGGACTGGCCATTGGCCTTTGGTTTAGTTCACGTTAATGTGTTTTCAAAATTAAACATATGCTTTGTTTGGAACCCATTAGTCCTGCCATTACTTTTCTACCTATTGGATGTTATTGGATACTTTGAGATGTGTGACTCCAGTTGTGTTTGTTTCACCCTGATTGCTGATCCATTTGAAGTGGTTACTATGATCTGACCTTGGAACCAGTGCTGGAGTCACAGGACAAGGGGATATGTTCAGTGGATGGATATGTGGGATGAAATCCAATTAGGGCTGAGATTGTATTGGGTGGCATTTCATATGGCAAGTATTTCAGCTTGGCTTGGCCAATGACAACATCCTTTAGCTTGCACTTCTCCTTATGATGTAGGTTGGATATGTGTTTGATGTGTGCAAGTTAGATATTTTTTTACCCACACATGTAGGGTGTTAACTTGTCATAGCTTTGTAGACATTTAATGGAAATGTGTCCAATTTTGTGTGTGCACCTTACACCTACTTTATCTAAATGTGTTACAAATGCTGTTACTGCAGTGCTTGCTTTCATGACTTGCACTTACACATTTCCCAAATATGCATGGCACATGGTTATGCTATTGGTTGTCCCTGATTTACTTCAATCCACAGGTCCTGAGAGGTTTTGAGGCATGTGCAAAGTAGATGGTGGGCCAGGGCCCCAGTATTTCAGGGGACCCCGTGGTAGAGGCAAACCTATTCTGCAGAGAGTCATTACATTGTGACCTTTGAAGGCTTCTTGCACTGATTATTTGGAATCCTATTTACCTGACATTACCTTTTAATGTGGGTGATGTGTGAGAGTCCAATACAGAGATTTAGCAGAGAAGGTGTGTGTTGAGTTTCATGAAAAATCTATCAATCAATCAGGATTTATAAAGCGCGGCTAATCACCCGATAATGTATCCAGGCGATTGCAGGCCCCGGAGGCTTATTCAAATAGCCTGGTCTTGAGGGCCATTTGGAATTCCAGAGGTGAGGTGAGGGTCCGGAGGTGCGTGGGGAGGCTATTCCAGGTCTTTGCTGTGATGTGGGAGAAGGAGCATCCTCCACACCTGCTGGGGAATATGGGCAAGTGAAAGGGAGGCGGAGCTTAGTCTTCTATATGATTGGTGGAAGTTCAGGCGGTGGTTAATGTAGGTGGGTCCTTGGTTGTGTAGGGGGTTGTATGCATGGGTCAGCAGCTTGAATGGGAATGTCTTCTCTATAGGGAGCCAGTGGAGTTTCCTGAGGTGGGGTGTGATGTGGGTTCGTCCGGGAAGGCCGAGGATGAGACTGGCTCCTGCATTCTGTATGACTTGAAGTCTCTGTAGAAGGTGTGCGGCGATTCCTACGTAGACGGCATTGCCATAGTCCAGTTGGCTGGTGATGAGGGCTTGTGTCACGGTGTGTATCTTGAGTAGGGGTGGCCACTTGAAGATCTTATGTAGCATGCGCAGAGTGAGGAAGCAGGCAGAGTAGATGGCATTGATCTATGATTTCATGTTGAGCTTGTTGTCAATGATGATTCGGAGGTTTCTGCTGTGGTTGGAGGGATAGGTGCGGATCCTAAGTCTGATGGCCACCAGGGGTCATTCCATGTGTTGCTACTGTTGCCAAAGATCAGTACTTCCGTCTTGTCTGTGTTCTGTGTTCAGCTGCAGGCATGTGTTTTTCATCCAGCTGATGATGTTTGTTATGCATCTGTGGAAGTTGGTTCTGGTGGTGTTGGGGTCGTCGGTGAGTGAGAAAATGAGTTGGGTGTCGTCTGCGTAGGAAATGATGTTGAGACCGTGGGATCTGACGATGTTGGCCAGCGGGGTCATATATGCCTTTTAGAGCGTGGGGCTGAGGGATGAGCCCTGGGGGACACTGCAGGTGATCTTCTTGGGTTCAGAGGTGAAAGGTGGGAGGTGAATCCTCTTAGTTCTTCCGGTGAGGAAGGAGGTGATCCATCTGAGCGCGTCCCCATTGGATGCTGATGTGGTGGAGCCTTTTCACTAAGTGTGTGGTGGGAAATAGTGTTAAAGGCTGCCGAGATGTCGAGGAGGATCAAAGCTACTGTTTCTCCTCAGTTGAGGAGGATTCAGATGTCATCGGTGGCTGTGATCAGGGTGGTATCAGTGCTGTGATTGCTGTGGAAGCCGGATTGGGAGGTGTTGAGTAGCTGGTTCTGCTCCAGGTGTGTCGTGAGTTGATTGTTGATGATCTTTTCCAGTAACTTCGCTGGGAATGGGTGCAGGGAGATTGGTCAGTAGTTTTTGAGTTTGCTGGGGTTGGCAAAGGATATTTTGAGTAGTGGTCTGACTTCGGCGTGTTTCCAGGTGTCAGGAAATGTTGCGGTGTTGATAGAGGTGTGGAGTAGTGTGGTGAGTTCCTGGCCGATCCTTTGGTTTCCGAGGTTGAAGATTTGGTGCGGGCATGGGTCTGTGGGAGTTACCAAGTGGACGGATTTCATGGTGGGGGTGTTGTCCTGGGTGGAGAGGATATTCCAGGTGGTCAGTGTGTGGTTTGTGTTGGTTACTGTGGTGGCATTTCTGTCAAGGAAGTCCATAGGTGTGGGTTTGGGTTAAACGTTTCTGTATGTGGTTGAGATCTTGTAGTGGAAGAAGTGGGCGAGGTTGTCGAACAGCTCCTGTGAGGGTGTGATGTTGTTTTTGCTGGCAGCTGGGTTAGAGAATTCCTTAACAATGTTGTTGAAAAGTTCCTTAGTGTTGTTGGTGCAGGTTTCGATGCGTTCGGCAAGGGCTGTCTTCTTTGTTGCCCTCAGCAGGCGGTGGTAGAGGTTGAAGGAGGTCTTAAAGGCTGCCCTGTTAGAGGTGTCCTTGCTGGTGCTCCTTCTCCTCTCCAACTGCTAGGTGTCTTGTTTCGCTGTTCTGAGTTCTTGGGTGTACCAGCTGGCCTCTTTGGAGGAATTTCTCTGGATGCTGCTCTTGATGGGGGCAATGCTTTCTGCACAATTGGTGATCCAGGCGTTCAAGATTTTCACTACCTGTTTAAGGTTGGTGACGGTAGCAGGGTTAGAGGTGTTGAAGGCGTTCGCCCAGCTGGTCTCTGAGATTTTGTTCCACCTCCGGTGGGGGGCGTTGGTCATCTTGGGGGTGGCGGTTCGGGGGCTGGAGATGCTGAAGTGGACGATGGAGTGATCGGTCCAGGTTAGTTCTGTGACATGTCTGTATTTGACGCAGTTGCTGGAGGTGAAAATTGGGTCCAGCGTGTGTCCTGTGGTGTGTGTACAGATGTATCTTTGATATCACAACAGGACGTAGAATGTGAGCAATGTGAGGAGGTGCTGTTGTGTGACACAATTTAATGCACACATCACTATCCCTGATTATGAGATGTAAATACATGGAAAATTTAGTAGAGTGTGCCTGTGCAGTGTCAGTGACCTGGCACAAGAGGGCATAATTGAGCTTTAATTGGATCATACATTGTGAACAATTCTGAACAGGGGCCCACAAAATATATTTGGCCCAGGTACCCCAAACCCCTTGCCAGGTCCATGGGGGGACATCTATTTGCTGAGGAGTCTATGGAAATGGGTAAGAGTATAGCTTACCGTCAGTTGCGTCCACAACAGTGTCTGTTTTGGACATCATCGAGGAGGAGCAGCAGCTGCAGTACATGTAAGATCGACTCCATGGCAGCACAGGACGTGTGAAGCTGAGTACAGGTGAGTTTCAGCCTTATATCCCTTCCTTTCTGCCAGCTCAGATTGGGGTGTGAAGTTTTCAAATATGTAAATTATTATTCCTAATTATTGTTTATCATATGTTAAATTAATTTAATAACAATTAATTATGTAAATTAATTGTTTAATTGTTAATCAATGATTTGTTGATTTGTAATTAATTCTTAAATGTAGATCAATTTTCTTTTTAATTGTGTTAATTTTATATTTATCAATTGCATTAAGTTTAATTTAATTCAACAATTTTCATTGTTTTTTATTCATTTTAGTTATCGATGTGTGTTTGTTTAGTGTAGTACGGAAAAAAGTGTAATAATTTAAAATATATTTACATTTTTTAAGTTTAAGTCCAACACTTTCCCTGCTGTTGCTCAGGTTGGAGTGGGAATAGTAAATCTAATTCATCCAAAGTCCAACACTTTCCCTCTCGTTACCTCTACCTTTGCTTATGTTGGATCGGGAGCAGTAAATTTGACCCCTGTGAAATCCAGTACATTTCCAACTGTTGCTTAGATTGAAATGGGAAAAGTAAATCTGACCCCTAAAATGTTAAACAATTCCCAATTTTTGCTTGTGTTCGAGTGGAAATAGTACATCTGACTGCTACAAAGCCCATCACTTTCCTTACTGTTTCCCTGATTGGGGTGGAAATAGTAACTCTTACCCCTTCAAGTCCAACACTTTCCTTTTGTTGCTAGGATTGGAGTGGGAATAGTAAATCTGACCCCTCCAAAGTCTAACATATTCTTTACTGTTGCTAAGATTGGAGAGGGAATAGTAAATCTGATCCCTGAAAAGTCAGCAACCTTCCTACTAATGCTTAGATATGAGTGGTAGTATTTATTATCCACAATTTTTAATTTGATATTTTTAATTTTTTTTGGTTTAATCTTTTTTTACTTTATTCTTTATGTAATTTGTAATATGGTTTTGCTGAATGTATGTTTATTATTTTTTATTGCCATTATTAATAATGTTAATATAATTTTTTTCATGAATTATTTAAATAAAGCTTTCATTTTTTTAAATTATATATATTTATTTTTTATTTTCTTTTTCTATTTTTAAACATCCTTTATTTTTAATTGTATTATGATTTTAGACTTTAATATTTAAATTAAATTGAATATAATATTTTATATAGTAAAATCGATATACTTACCTGTTTTGACAATATTCTGGTCCATTAATATGTTTGTCTATATTTTTGTACTTTGCATACAAAGTATGTAAACACAATATTTTGGTTTCCAATATTGTGTTAGCGATATTTGTGTATCGCAATATTTTTGTCCTCAATATTATGTCAGACAACCGAGGCAAGCATTGGCATAACCTACACGTCTGACTTTGTTGAGCCTGTGATTTTAAAAAGTTTTTGCAACTATATGTAATCAACATTAGAAGTGTAAAAGTAATAAAAAGTAAAAATTGTGGCTTCTACCGGTGGCATGCATACGTTTGCAAAACAATAAGGAGAAAATCACTCACATTAAAGAGAGCCAATGGCTGAGATGGGCTGGCCGTTTACCACATACGATATTCTGTGGTGAGCGGAAACAAAATTTGAATGACACATCAACACCATTGGATAAAGAGGGGTGGCTGAAAGCTACTCTCTCTATATTTTTGTAAGCATTTTTACTACGATTTTTTTCAAAAACAGGAAGCTTGCTGCCTCTAGGCCATACCTAAAAATAATGGCATTTGGACTCATGCGTAAAGCTGTAATATTCATATAAGAAGGTGAGGGATGATGAGAAGGAACTCATTTTGAACAACTGAACGGTCATTGCCCAATACCAATGGTTTGTACTGGAAGATACTACAGAAGTCCATATTTATTTTTGTACCTATGAGAGAACCACAGGATTTTGGTGAGAGGAGTAGATATTTTATCCTGCATTAGTTTAGGACAAGATTTCGATTTTAACTTACCCTTTCATTCTGTGGTACTTTTGCTGTGCTGCCATAGCGTATTCTATTTAAATGGTGGCCCAGTAAAAACTAAAGTTTGTTTGATTGCCAGGCCGCCTTCTAAATACTTTAGAATCTCTACAGTTAAGTTTCTTTACTACTTCCAGGGCCCCAACAAAATAGTACATCTTTTTTGTTTAGCCTGCTATCATGTGAAACGTCTTTGGTGTTTGTGCAGCTGCCAGGTAAATGGTTTTGCACTGGAATATAGTATAATTGCATTTATGTAGTACTTCATACCTGTGATGAGGAGATGAAGCTATTTTGTGAATAGAAAGCATGCTACTCTATAGGGTGAACCAACTTTACCACACAGTCTTTACCACACAGTCTTTACCACACAATGCCTTTACCACACAGCCTTTAGCACACAAGCCTTTACCTTGCAGATGACTTTACCATGCATACCATTACCTCGCATGGCAAGTATATAAGGTAAGTGTATTTATAGGGGCCCCCTCCCCGAGCTGCAGATCAGTCCGGGAGACCCCATCCTTCGGGGCCTGATCAAAGCAGTGTTCCAGGGATCCCATATCCTGGGAATTCGATGTGTTCCCTTCCCCGAGAGAGTGCACATGGGGAATAGAAACTTTATGCCCTGCTGCACTCTTGCAGGCAGGGAACATAACTTTGCTCCTGCCCTGGTGGGAGCAGAGAAAGAAGCTGATCCCGCCCAGGCAGGAATACAGTAAGGCAACAGGTTCCTGTCAGAACCACAATGGGTGCTGGCTAGGGATCCGGAAGGGGCCTTGATGGCCTTGGGGCTACCACCATTGCCCCCAACGAAAGATACATTGTGGGTGCCCGGTAGGACACCGGGCACTCACTATACACAAAACATGCCAGCTCCTGGCAGCACCACAATTGGTGCTGGCTTGGGAGCCGGCATGAGCCTTAGGGCTCCCCCGTGGCCATCAACTATGGCTACATTGTGGGTGCCCCAGGTGGACACCGGGGCACCAAAAAAAGAAATATAAAAATATACAAAGAATAATAAATAGGCAGCAGGAACTGGTCATTTATTATTCACATCCAATGACCGCCCCATAATGCCCTTAGAAGGGGCAGGGGCACCACCAAGAATTTTTGTAACATTCTGGAGGACTCCTGGGAGCGCAGCAGCTCCCCAGAAACATTAATAAAACACACAATGTTACCTCTGTCATTGAATCAATGACCTCACAAGAGCTTACCATATTTTTTTAAAGCACTCTGGGCTGGAGCTGTATTCTCTTCTGCTGTAGTGCAGGGCCTCATTGTGGTTGGTTCTATGGCTGTACTCTGTTGCTTGGAAAATTTTAAATAAAGACAAAGATATGTTTAATGATTTTTTTGTTTAAATAATCCTTTATTGAAAATACTTTGTGGCAATCACTAATATTCAACATTGCAATGCGGGAATTAAAAAAAATATGCATTTGATTACACTTATTGGCGACTTTTTACAAAGCCAATAGGTCTGTTTTATATATGTTGATGTACTGACCCCTTGATAAAGCCAATAGGCCCGCTGACCCTTTGACAGAGCCAATAGATCAGTCTTACTTAAAATAATATCTTTTATATTGTTGCATGAAATAGTGTGTCGTCTGTGGCAGGGCGGGCTTGGGCACAACCCCACAGTGCGCACAGTGACATCTTACTTTAAGTTAAAAAAAACATAGAAATTCACTTAAAAATCCAAAGGTTAAAATGACATTATTGTTAGAAATTGTAATAATATCTTACTTTACATTTAAAAACACCTTAGAAATTCATTGAAAAAAACAAAGATTTAAGGAACATTATAGTTAGGTGAACATGTAATTTAAAACATACCATTTTAAACTGAAATTCAACAGCTATAGTTATCTCAAGTAAATAAAACTCGTGCCCTAAAGTAACTATAACTTGCGCCCTGGCCATACACTGCTAATTACCTAATATATTCTATGACATCATTACTGCAACATTTGAAATGACATTGTTTATAACAACACTGTCTGGCGGGTTGCGAATTATAATTACTTGAGGGCATGATTTATAGTTACTTGTGCTAATAATAAGCTGTAGATTTCAGTAGTTTTGTTTGATTAAAATGGTATGTTTTAACTGACATTTTCACCTACGCATGACGTCCCTTTAACCTTTGTTTTTTCACTGAATAGAGTTTGCTCTCATCAAGTGAGAGCAAACACTAAATTCACTCCCAGTAGGTGGGAATATGTAAAATTCTCCCGCCCCCTAGGAGCGGACTTTTCATCTGTTTCCCTGCCCGTTGTGAAATAGGCAGGGAAATAGATGAAAAAATTACTCCCGCCTACAGGAAGCAGCGTTTTTTGCTGCTCCCTGCGGGTGGGAACAATGCCTGCTCCCTCAGCAGCCTCCAACAAAAAGGAAGTGGGTGCCCTGGGTGGGCTCCAGGGCACCCACCCCTTACTGGCCGGGCCCCAGTGATTGGGGAGAGGGGCCACGCGACCCTCATCCCCCATTTATAATTGGCCAAGTCACGGGGATGCTCAGGGAGTGGGGCTACGTGCCCCCTCCCCATCAAGAATGTGGCCGGGCCCCAGGAGATGGGGTCCCCAGGGCCGAAATCAGCCTGGAAAGGGGGGGCCATGCAGCTCCCTCTCCAAATATCTTTTATATAGGCCCCTAGAATAGTGTCCCTGGGGCCAATATTGGCCCAGGGAGGGGGCTGCGTGCCCCCTCCCCCTTTTCAATATGTAGCCTGTGCCCTTGGTGGGCTCCAGGGCCCCCACCATTTACTGGTCGGGGTCTGGGGGGATGAGGCACCCGAGGCCAGTAGGTGGGCTGCGTGCCTCCCTCCCGCTTCACACAATGGGCAGGTCCCTGGAGAAAGTGGTCCCCGGATTGATATCAGCCTGGGGAGGGGGGGCACGTGCCCCCTCCCCATTCACAATACGGCCAGGTCCTGGGAGATGGGGTCCATGGGGTCAAAATATGGCCTGGGGAGGTGGGACACACACCCCTACCCTAAAAATAATGTGGCAGGCCATTTGGATGGGGTCCCTTGATCATAAATCAACCCGGGGAAGGGGGCTGATTGCCCCTCTCACAGGTTGGCTGCCTTTGGGAGATCGGCCACAGGGCCTGGCCGCAGCATGGGGTTGGCTGCATGCGAGGGTTGGTTGCAGGGCCTGGCTGCTGGCCAGGCCCCGTGGTCAAGCCCCGCTGTGTTAAAAAATCAAAAGTTACAGAGATGATAAAGTTAGGAAATAGAATTTTAAAAAACCTTAGAAATTCACTAAAAACTAGGCCTGGGTGGAGCTCGCGGGGTTTCACTCTGCGGAATTCTGCTGATTTACTGAACAACTCAGCGGAATTCCACAGAGTTCCACGCATGGGCAGAGTCCTCTGCCCTTGGCAGTGGGTCCATATGTAATCTGGAATGTCACATTCAGCCATCTGTTGACATGCTCAGGCACGATCGGCTTTACAAGGCAGAACGCAGGCACGCAGCTGAAATTACGGAATTAACCGTACATGTGTCAACTAGGCTGCCTCGCTGATAAAATGTTGTGCCTAACGAGCCGGTAAAAAAGACAGCTGTGCCAACGCTCCGTGGAAACCTTTGAAGAGCTGCAAAAGCAGACACTTGCTGTACACATCGTGACCATCCTCTGTAGCTGTACAAAAGTGACATGCTTAGGGGTACATCCCGCCCGAGCAAAATTAGATGGCCATTTTACCTAACTGCACAGACCGCACCGGCTTTTGTCTGCAGCGCTTACACCTGTGATCTTTCACTCTTCCCGCAAAACACTCACCTTTTCCGGAGAGGCTCACGCACAAGTGTACTGGACCAGCACAATGTTCAATTAAAGATCTGTCATCAGTGATGTAATTTGAGATGTCATCAGTGAATTCTTCTGTGATGTCACTGACCATGTCATGAGTAATGTAATATGTGAGGTCATAAGCAGCGCATTGCGGGGGCGTGAGCTATAGTTAGCTCAGCTAACTATAACGGCTGAATTTCACTGTTTTGTTATGAGTGAAATCTGACCCTAACTATAACGTCCCTGTAACCTTTGGTTTTTTCAGTGTATTTCTAAGGTTTTTAAATTTCATTGGCTAACTATAACATCCTTGTAACCTTTGTTTTTTCAGTAAATTTCTAAGGTTTTTTTAAATGCTAATTCCTAACTATAATGTCCCTGTAACCTATGGTTTTTCAGTGAATTTCTATTGTTTTCTTAACTAGTAATCACATTTTCAGAGTGTTAGAGAAAGAGGGCTGGGCCTCTGACCAGCTCTCAGGAATCCCGCTGTGTAGGACTTACAGGAGGTACCAGGAAGGCTTCTTAGCCCCCAAGGTCCCTCAGGAGTAAAGTGAACTTCATCCCCCAACCAGTAGTGCATCACGAGCCGCATTTGCAGAGCTGTGGAGAAAGGGGCGTGGCTTCTGAAGACCTCTTAGCAATCCCACAGTGTGGGACTTATTGGAGATAACAGGAGGGGAAGTTGCAAGGACTCGCATTCCCAGATATCTATTTTTTTTTAACTTAGATATCTCAAAAACTACTGAACAGATTTACACCAAATCACAAAAAAGCATGCTTTCTGGACCAACATGTAGTTTTCTGCCAAATTTGGTATAATCCATTCAGCAGTACGGGCTGTAGTCATGTTGAAACAATTAAAAATCCCCATAGATTCAACGTGGGGAAAACGCATTTTGGGATCCTTCTTTTTTCTCGGCCCTGGCTTGAAGGATCACCCTGAAACTTTCAAAACAACAGCCGAACCAATAAGTAGAAGTTTTGTGGAAATTTTGGGGAGATTTGTGAAGCGGCGTCAAAGATATTGTCAAAACAAAAAATGCTTTCCCTATGGAAACTTTGGTCCTAACTATAACTACCTATATATATATACATATATAGGATTTTACTTACCTCAAATATACTTACCAAGCATGCTAAAGGAATCTGCATGGTAAAGGCATGTGTGGTAAAGGCTGCAATGTATAGGCATGTGTGGTAATGCCATACATTCCTCTATAGGTTGTGTTGGTTAGAAGCTTGAAGTGTGGTCTTTGTGGGAAGTTTTTCAGTGTTATGTGTAATTATCAGAGTGCCACCAGAGTTAGGCCATTTCTTCAGGGACTGTCACTCATTGACACTAAGCTAATCCTTGTCATCAGTGTTGTAGCTTTCCATGGAAGCAGAGGAATAGATACTATGGCAAGGTAACTGTATTGCATTAGGCATTCAGGGATAGTGGGGTCAAATAGTCAAGGCTTACTCTTCTAGAGTGGTGTTGAATAAAATGAGTAGGTATAGCAGCACATGTATCACTCACATGAAAAATAAATAATGAAGGGAGTGCATCTATCATAATGATATAGGGTCTTATTGAAGGTGCAAATCTGGGATCATTTCTGTGCTGCTTTGACGGAATGCTCCCACAATATCTGTGAAAAGGGAGATCATTACCTATAGCTTCAATGGGAAACTTAGATTGGAAGACACTTTGAACAATTTCCAGGGTATGGAAAGAGTTTCTTGGGAAGTGACTTGGAGTGAGTGTTAAGCTAGAGTTCATGATAACACTCAGATTTCATACTTCTGGAGACTTCGCTCGAGATAGTTAGAGTCCATGGAGCAAGAAGATTGGAGGCTGGTTAAGATTTTAGTTTTGGATTAGTTCAATTTCAGATGGTTACTCAGTATTCTTTGGTTGACTGTTTGGAGGCAGTTGTCTAGATATTTAGTTCATGCAAGTTCTAAAACTTCAGGATGATCTTTGTGGTTTTGGTGTAGTTGTAGCAGATGAGGTGGAGAGGACCATGACCAGGTTAAGCTAGACATTGGAGAGAAAAGGGGAGATGATCAAACCTTTAAGAATGTCAAATCAATGCTGACAGAAGGCCTGAGAGTGTGGGATCTTGGTGGTGATGTACTCCGTGTTGTGGATTTGTGTGAGGATCCTACGTAGTTCCTTGAAACAGCATTTGGTTTTGGATAGTTGCTGTGAATAATGAAGTATTTTTGCTGTCTTGATAGATGATTTATGAATCCTGCTGTGGCACTCAATGTTCATTTCATTTTGTAATTTAGGTAGCTTGATATTTCTCCATTTATATTGTAATGCACTGATTACTGTACTGAACTTCTTAATGTTATTGCTGATCTATTGGGGGTTTTCATCTATGGTTAGGGACTGTGTACATCAATTGAAGCCTTTGGAAAGGCAGTTTTAGAGCTGCTCCACATCTTTTATTTACTTGTGGGTGAGATTGTGTGATGACATTGAGTGTAGTACTGAGAGGTTGAGTTTGCTGCACTCTCTGTAAATAGTTTTGTTGGTCACTATTGTTGTAGTGGTTGTTCACAAAGGGTGTTGACAGTGAAGGAAGTGTGGTGTGGTTAGTCCAGATTAAGGGAAGCATTCATTTTATTGTTATGACTCAAGGAAGAGATAAGTTTGCGTTTAGCTATCTCTAGGTGAGTGTTTTGGTCTGTAGAAAATTTGGAATAAGTTGAGGGCCTCTCAACCAAGTTTCAGTGATGAACATAAGCTTCCGCTATTGTTAGAAATTGGATTTTTGGTTGAAGGTAGTGAGAAGCCTTCTCAAGCAGAAACCACAATCCCTGTCAGCGTGAACCACAAAAATCACTAAATGAACCTGTGCTTATTTCTCTGGTAGCTTGGCACAAAAGTGATCAGGCTTAACTTAGAGGCACTGTGTAAAGTATTTATGCAGCACACAAATACTAATAAAGTGAAAACACTAAACAAGAAAAATCCCACACCAAATTAGAAAAAATAAGAACATTTTAATAAACTATTTGACAACAAAACAACCGAAATCCAAACAGTAGAACAAAATTTATGAATTTTTAAAATATTTAGTAAAAATTAGCACCTAAAAGATCAGAGTGCAAACGCTGACATGTAGTTGTGCAAGGCCGGTGCAAAGTTGAAAATTATGGCCGACCACGTTGGAGCGCAGTTCAGATACAGGATTTGGATTGGACCTGGTCTCGGTTTACCTTTGAACTTAGAAGAAATTTTGAAAAATAATGTCTGAGAAGTTTAATGGGCATGGCAGTCAGCGGCGTCCAAAGAGGTGGCTTCAGGGAGGCGCTGGACGGAGTTGTAGTGAAGATTTCTACGTTCGGTCTTTGTTACTTTTTTGGATGTCGAAAATCTCCAGCAGGACAAAGCTGCAGGTTGTAGCTGACTAGTTCTTCACTCGGCTGAATACTCCTTCAGAAGAGGAGGCACTGAACAGGATTTGCTGCTGTGGAGAAGAACATAGCGGGAGCTACTGCAAAGTCAGACCAACAGGTGATGCACCTTAGATGGGTTGATGAGCAGGTAGGTCCTGGTCTTTGGTCTGTTCTCAGTGTGCTTTTTGGCAGAAAAGTTTCTAAGTCCCAAGTTTTGTTTTTTGGCTCTTTGGGCCCCTTATTACAACTTTCAAGGGTCCAAGACTGGGTGGGCACCACTTGGGCAGCTGGACTCACTTCTGGCAGCGTCCAGGTGAAGGGTTCAAATTATTGGAGGTTTTTTGTGTCTCTGTAGCTAAGAAGAGGGGGCCAGCCAATTAGCCCTTGGAGTAAATCTGGTAGTCCTTGGTAAAAACAGGAAGGCAGTCCTCTAGCAGCAGGGTAGTCCTCTGAGGGTTCAAGGCAGGCTTCCAGCAGCAGGGCAGTCCTCTGAAGTAAAAAGCAGGCCTCAAGCAGCAGGTCAGTCCTCTGAAGTAAAAAGCAGGCCTCAAGCAGCAGGTCAGTCCTCTGAAGTGCAGGGCAGGCCTTCTGAATGTCTTTCACAGGTCCAGGAGTGAACTGAAGAGTTGATCTGAAGGTCCTATTTTTATCCGTGGTGCCAGCTTTGAAGTGGAAAAACTCCTGGGTTTCCCCCCACAGATGGTTCTGGAATTTCCTTCTTCCCTGCCCAGGCTGCAAGGGGTCTGGGGTAACAAAAGGCTAGTGACGTTCTTTGTCATTGTGCCCTGCCCAATGTAAGTTGGGCAGGGAACAGCTTTAACCCTCCCATCCTGGCAGAATGACCCATCCTGCCAACTCCTTTTCCCACTTTGCCTCATTCTCTGGGAGGACACACATAGGCTAACTGTCACTCTAATCACAATCTTGTGACTCAGGATACATGCTGCAAGCGCCAAATGGTTAGGACAAGAAAATGCCAACTTTCTAAAGGTGGTATTTTAAGAATTGTGACATAAAATCTGTCTTTACCATTGAAGAGGATTTTAAACTACAACTCTTTAGAGATCAAACATGACATTTCTACCTGTTCCCAAACAAAAGTTATCACTTATTAAATGTAATAAGGTAACCAAATGTAATCCTATGGGAGAGATAGGCCTCACAGTAGTGAAAAAAGAATGTAGGAGTTTTTCACTACTAGGGCATGTAAAACTTAAAAGTACATGTCCAACTCTTTAAATATAATGCACCCTGTCCCATGGGCTGTTTAGGGCCTACATTACGGCGTTGATGAGAGCAGGAGGGTCTAAAAGTAGGAGATAGATGGCATGAGTGTGGAGTGTGCTGAGGGGTCTGGGGAGGCTGTGGCTGCGGGGTTAAAAGCGGGAGTGACATAGGATTGGTAAAATGGAGGTGAGAAGGATTAGGCAGCAACTGAAGATTGATGGAGTATAAGGTTAGAAAGGAAGGAAGGTGGGAAGGAGAGTTTAGGGGCAAGGAGGTGGGGTGGGAAGGAGAGAGATAGAGCAGTTAGAGGGGAGAAGATGGTTATGGTAGTAGTCGAATTTTGGAGGAGGCGAGGTTGTAGAATGTAGAAAGGGGTGTACGGTGAAGAGAAAAGCTAAAGGAGAAGAGGTAGGGAGGGTTCACAGAGGAAGGAGGTGCAGAAGGTAAGAGGGAGTCTTACTGGTTACAGGGAACAAAAAGACGTTACAGGAGATAGTGTTATAGTGAGGAGGCTTGGTAGGATGAGGTTAGTAGGGACAAGGTGAATCAGAGTTGTTACATGGATGAGAAAGGCAAGATCTTTCTAGGAAGCGTGAGTACATGGAGGAGCATTCAGAAGAAATGCAGAGCTGATGTCTGCTATGGAACAACTTTGGGTTGGAGTGCCCACTGGAGTGCCCTAAGTCCAAGCTCCAGTGGCAGCGGTTCTTTCCATCGAGCAATCAGGCATCTAGGGTTTCATGGCTGTGAGAGGATGCAGCACCCTGGAGCAGGGGGACACTATAAACTGGAAGATTAATTCATGTATGGGCAACACTGTTTTGCAAATTGTCGGGCAAGCAAATAATTTATCTAGGGAAAGACGTGCTTCTTAACAGCCCAGAATGTTACGTCTGTGAGGTCAAGGTAGGGAAGGGTGGCTTGATGGGATTACTATTGACTCTGTAGCATTCTACTCACTCTTTAAATAGAAGACAGACCACAACAGATGTTTAAGTACACTTTCCAAACAGTTGGCAGTGTTAAAAGTCATGAGGCTTATTACAAGCCCCTTGCGCCGCCGGTGCCTCACTTATTATGTGATAAAAAGTGATGCACCAGCGACGTAGGGGGCTTGTAAATAAGCCACCATATGTGTCAACTTGGTGTGTTTAGCATGGGGAGTATATTTAATGCATTGAACAGTGAGTGATCTTAGCATTGTTTAGTTCAAAAAGTCGTATAAAAAGAATATAATACTCGAGTATGCTTTAGGTGACTTATGGGGAAAATTAGTGATGCAGTCGATGCGGAAATAGCTTAAACTAGGCACACATTTTAGAAGCTACACTGACTGTAATTTTAGTGTTACCCTTTACCATTAGAGATCAGTTACACACATTTATTATGTGAATAAAACCTGGCCAATGTTTAGCACTTCCACATAAAAAACGAAAAGCATAATTTGCAACCTCAAAATGACAGGTGAATGGCAATTTATTTTGATGAATGAAGTGTAGAAACAGCGAGCTCAACATGATAAAATACATTTTATTGCAACATGTGAAATTGAAAGGCAGCGCATAGAACACATCCAAGGACATTTCATTAATCACAAAGCATTACCCAATGCAGTATGCATTGCCTGCACATTCAAAAACATTACATGTAAAGATATTAAATAGAGGTACCTTCAAGTACATTACATGAATTACATATTGATGCAAGTAGAATGCAGTCCCGTTCAAATCCATTCCATGGAATCCCATTAAATGGAAATTATTTCAAGCTCATTGCATGGCTTGCATATTTAATACAAAAATAACCCAAGCAGATTGAAGCAGGTACATGAAAGAAACGGGACATTACAATGCAAAACGTAAGGCGTGATATTTTAAATAAAATGTGTGATGCCTGACACATTTCATGAGACACATTTTGTGTTATTTATTAAAATTCTTTCCAAATATCTTTACACTTGTTTATTACTTACTGTTTAATAAAATGTTCCTTCATCCTCTTAATGGTATAGTATGATCTTCACAATGTTTATAATACAAATCATAATTTTTTTATTTTATTTGCCAATCAAGATGGTGCATACAAATCTAATTTATGTGGGTGAGCTCTGATCATCCATACCTACGTACCTTTATAGTTATTTTCTATATGGAGCCCCTTGGTGCTCTACTCACAGATAACAACATAGAAGTTGACCAATACACTGACGACACACAACTGTATTTGAAAGTCTACTCTGCTCCAGACATCCAATACCTCAAACACTGCTTGCACCTCATTCAGACATTTATGTCTAACACCTACCTGAAGCTTCATCCCAAAGAAACAAAACTCCTGCTGTTTGCCATGGTGAAGAAGCAACAGCTAGTCGAAATCTGTCTCATTGTCGAGAACCCGGAAGGTGTTGAATCCCAACTTTCATCCCAGTCCAAGTCACTCAGATTGACCCTGGACCCCGATTTCACCATCAAGGAACATATCACCAAGAAAATTAAGATGTCTTGGTATCAGCTCTCCCTGTTATAGAAAACTAAGCCATTCCTCCCAGAAATTGACTTCGGAAACTGCCATTCAAGCATTCGTTCTCTTGCATGTATATGATGGCAATGCACTGTTCCATGGCCTCCCAGACTCCAGAGTGGCCCCTTTAATGGCATTCTACCTACCACAGCACACCTCATCAGGGCCTGAATGAGTAAGATCATCCTTTTGCTACTCTACTGGCTACCCTCTGCCAGCCAACACCATCTTCAAAACAAGCTGCATTATCTACAAAGCCATCATGACCAGTGCTTCTGTCTATCTGGCTGATAAAATTACTGTCTCTGGTGGCACTCAGCAAACCCACAGCCAGTAATCATCAGACTGGAGACAAAGAGGTGCAAACAAAAAAAAAATAAAGAAACAGGACTTTTCCCTCTATGCACCCAGGATATTGAACAACATTTCTGTATCCATCAAAAATGCTCAAAGTTTGCTACAAATTTGGAAAGAGTTGAATACACACATCTTTAAAGACAGCTAAATCATGACGCAGTAACAGTTTACTTTCACTTTTAAAACCAGCCTCCCCTTCAATCACACGTTGACTGTGTCTTTGCTTTGCAGTGTATACAACAGTAAGCTGCATGGGCAATTTTCTTTGCACAATGTGATTTTACTATAGCCTTAGAGCCAACCTAGCCCGCTCCAGCGTTAAAGTCCGGAGCCGAACATGAGGGCCTTTAACAAGGGAGCGGGCCTTTAATGGCTGGTAGAGACCACTACTGTGGGCTCTAAGGCTATTAGGACATTCCTTAGAGGGCAGAATGTTCTAATTTGTAAAACAAAGGCCTCCGTGAGGCCTTTTGTTCACAGCAACAGTTGTGGGCAAACATTGGAATGTTGGAGCTCCGGGCATCTACTGGCCATTAGAAGCCCAGCGCACTTCATTGTTTTCAATGGAGCTTCCAACATTCCAAAGTTCTAATATTACTTCTATTTCCAGTTCAAAAATGTGTTGGTGGATCTCATTGCTATCCTTAGCCATCAGGTACTCATGATCAGCCTGTAATTCCCTCTCAATGTGTTGTTGTAATAGTTCAGTCTTTCAGGGACTAAGTCAAGACTATTTGATAAAAAATGGATCCAAAGAAGTTAGAAGATCGTTATCTAAAAGCTCCTTTAGTTTGATGAAATGAATTGTATTTTGGCCAACAAGCTATCTTTGTGTTGATTAAAGGATTTCAGTTGAATGGAATGCGAATGTGTCATGACTTATCTGATCATAGAACAGTTAACACTATATTGTATGTTGTTTTACAATCTTTTTGGTGGCCAACTCTTTATTCTGATGCTTAAAATTAAATTCTTGCCTGCCCTATTTGTGCTTAGTCTAAATCGTTACATTCTAAGCTTTTTGGATACTGACAGACATTACCATTGGCCCGCTGAACCTTTGCATATGATTTCCACAGATTTTGTAATGGATGTTTTGCTTTTAGAAGGGTTTCATGTGACAAAGGTTATCAATCAGACATTTTCAATGATGGCCCATTTTTCTCATCTGATCCAAGTTACTAACGGCTGAAGAAATGACCCAATATTATTCACTGATAGTTTTCATCTTCATGCTACATTTTTGGATAGAGGTTCTCAGTATCTTTCATGTTTTTAGAAAGCTCTACGTAAGGTATTGAGAGCACTTTCTTTTCGTTATCATCCTCAATCAAATGGTGCAATGAGTAATACCTACGCTGCTACTGTAATGCAACTAAAGATAATCGCCTGACTTCCTCCTGCTTTTTTCTATTAAAGATTCTACGTAAGATCCTGCCTTTTATCCCCCAGGATCTTAGGAAAACGGTAATAGGTGCATTAATCCTCTCAAAAATAGACTACGGCAACGCACTATTCTTGGGCATTGACAAGTATCAGATGGCTAAATTGCAGTCAGTGCAGAACGCCGCAGCGCGACTACTACTTAACATCCCTAAATATCACTCCATTTCCGCTAGCATTAGGCTGCTCCATTGGCTTCCGACACAACAACGTGTGGAATTTAAGGCACTCTGCTTAGTACACAAGGCATTGTATGGCGGGAGAGCCATGGATATGCAGAAACTATTTCTTTGGTACTCCCCGCAACAGAATCTCAGATCAGCCAACACTGGGCTAGTTCAGGCTCCCAAAATCCAAAAAGCCAGACGTGGAGGGAAAAGCCTATCCCATCGAGCAACCAGACCCTGGAACAGGCTGCCGACCACTATTGGGCTGCAGCCGAATAGGCTCCAGTTTAGGAAAATGATTAAGACTTGGCTATTTCCTCCCAAATAAGCTCCGTTATTGCGCCTGGACAACACACGTCACGTTCTCTTTAGCGCCAAGATGCCTCGGCATTCGTGCGCTTTATAAATATATTTCATACTTACTTACTTCCTACTTGCTAATTGCAGAATTTTTCTATAATAATGCAATGCAGATTGCCATTATGTTTTCATGTTTTCTTTGTAGGTAAAGAATTAATCCAAGTATTTTTACATCTTCTCCTCATATTCACCCTATGGTACTAGTCGCCATTGAATATTTGTATCATGTACAGAAGTATAGATAACTTGTTTCTGAAAGAATATTCTTAGGTCAAGATGATGGCATATGCTGATAAACTAAGATCAAACTATTCACCTTTTGCTCCTGGAGAGAAAGTTTGACTGCCTTCTCATTTTCTTTCTATTTATACAATGCCAGCAAAATTTCAACCATGATTTTTTGGCCCATTTGTGATAACTTTTTTTTAATTGCTTTATTTAGTTTTCAATACAATCATGAGACTTTGTTCCCTTTACATGGCAATTGCGATGACATATGACAATCAGACAACATACTGCACAGTTCCAAAGCTTAGCTAGACATAGCCGATAACCTCTTGTCAGTGGTCTTACACTTTCTACCGCCCCATTTCCAACACCACAGTTTGCACTTTTTAGCAGTAAGATCCCGAAGTAACCAAACAAATTTTCCCCCCACCTGGTCAGCATACAAGTCTCTAAACAGCTTGAAAAGACCAGACCCAACCTCATGCAACTATTCAGCAGAACTGCTTGCCCTCATTTCCTGGTCGCCAGTCTCATTTGTCGTAGAATCCCCTTCCCTGGTTACCAGATATGTTTTGCACAACGCCCAGAAATTCTTAGGTCTACTACGCGGTGGGAGAAGATCACTGAAGTTTTCAGTTTGGGTGCTGCAGTACACCATGTCTCTCGACCACTGGGCTATAGTAGGGGTCGGGCCACGCAACCAACACATCGCCACCCTGTGCCTAGCTAGTAGCAGGCCCATGTCAACCAACCTACGGACCCCCTTTGGTATCGGCTTAGAGTAGACCAACAGAGCCAGTGCCGGCTCTGGGGAAAGTGGCAAGTCAATTACCTGTCCCAGCTCTTTAAAGACTAAGGGGCCGATTCCAATCTCGTTCGGAAGCTCACCGAACGGGATTCGCCCGGGAAAAATACGAGCCGGGCGCGTTTTTTCCGACCGACTCGTACAGCTGTCCGAACGAGCTAGTACGATGTGATTGCACGCGTTGTGTCCGACCGACTCGTTTCCGGGTCTGAACCGCTCAGACCGACTCGTACGGAAATGAATCGCACCACGCAATGGAGACGTTACCCGACCGAGCCAGTACGATGCGCGCTTCGAACAGCCCGACCGACTCGTACCGTCCGGCTCCAAAGAGCTGTCGGAGCCGGACTTCGGGGGTCCGTGTCGGACCCCCCTTCACCCGTAGCCTTACGAGTTGCACACAGGGGGGACCCAAGGGTACCCCCTACACATGCATGTATGGTGCGGGTTGCACCAACGCGCACCCACTGTAGGGGGCGCCCTTGTCCAAGACGTGCCCATTCAGTCAATGGGAGCCCATGTACGCGTCGTACGACCGGCTCCCATTGACTTCTATGGGAATCTGACCGAATCGAGTCCGGCAGCACACGGACGCATCGTACTGCCCCGGTCAGACTGCAGGAGTCCGGCTCGGTCGGAAATCTCTCTGGGTCCGGCTCGGTCGGAGAGATTTCCGTCCCAGATCGGAATCGGCCCCTAAGTCTCAAAATATGGTTATCACTGGGCAGAGCCAAGCCACGTGGAAAAAGTCAGCCAGCTGCGCACTGCAGCACTCGCAATCCGCCCCGTCCCACAGACCGTACCTACATAGTCTCTCTGGGGTGTAATAAGCCCTATTTAGATACTTAAAGTGGATCAGTCTGTGTCTACCATTTAAAGAAATGCGCTTCGTGCTGTCGCAGCAGTATTTCCAAATAACGTCATCAATGTCCCTACCCAAGTCTCTCTGCCAAGCGAGGCGGGCTTTAGTATAATGATTTTCCCTATAGCTCATGGACAGCTTGTATATTTTAGACACAATCCGGGCCGACGAGTCAGTTTTAATGACATAGGTTAGGGAGGTCAACTCCGGAGGTTCCACCAAGTTGCTACCTAGGATATTCAGCATTGCTTGTCGTGTTCTGTGGAATTGAAATTTAGTAAGGAGGGTTACTCCAGAATCTCCGGTCCCCATCTCTCCCCAGCTCTTTACTGTGTTCCCCTCAAACAGGTTCCCTATTGTCTGGACCCCTATAGAATTAAGAGCTCGTGTAACTCCCCGTTCCCTGCACGGTGGAAGCCAGTGGCACCAATCTAGCGGCGTGAGCGGGGAATACAAGATGGCTCCCGCCTGTAGTTTTAGAAGGTGGTGCCAAGCATGTTTCGTCGCATTAACTGAGTCTAGTATCCCCGTCCTACGGTCCACGGGCGTAAACATGAGTGCCGGCAGTGGGAGAGGGGACGCCACAACTTGCTCTATGCGTAGGTGGGGCGTGTCCGGGGAGCCGTGCATCCAGTGGAAAACATGCGCACTCTGTGCTGCTCTGTAATATAGGTCAAAGTCAGGCGCCCCCAACCCCCCCATATGGTATGGCAATGTAAGTATATTCCAGCTGACCCGCGCTTGCTTGCCAGCCCAAGCCAACTTGATCATCAACGTTGTGAGCTGACGAAAAAGTTACTAGGGAGAACCAAAGGAATATTAGTAAAGAAAAACAAAAAACGGGGCAATATTACCATTTTCATAATGGAAACTCTGCCCAGCAAAGACAATGGTAGCCGAATCCACCTTTCCACATCGTCTTCTAACTTGCTAAACGCCACCCCATAGTTTTCCCTGAACATCACTTCAGAGTCCGTATGGATCTTAATACCTAGGTATCTCACCGGTTCTGTTGACCACCTCAACGGATAGTCAGGTTCGAATGGGGTCGCGGCCGGTGTGAGGGGGAATATTATAGACTTAGGCCAGTTAACGCGGAGCCCAGATACCACTCCGAATCTCACCACTTCACGCAATACTGGAGAAAGGTGGCATTCCGGGTCCCGAACATATAATAGCGTATCATCCGCGTATGTTGATACGATCAACTCATAACCCGGGAATCGCATACCTCGGTATCTGTGGTATTCGCGTAACGCACAGGCCAAAGGTTCGGCCACCAATGCGTACAATATCGGTGAAAGAGGGCAACCTTGCCGCGTGCCTCTAGTAACGTGTATATGATCTGTCACTAGGTTGCCAATTTTGACTCTAGCTGTGGGCGCGTTATATAGAACCCTTATCAACTGTAGGAAGACACTCCCCAACCCCATCCTAGTCAGGACCACCCGCATGAAGGGCCATTCAACAGAGTCGAAAGCTTTCTCCATGTCGAGGAAAACCGCTACCGCCAGCACCTCCGGACGGGTATACTGCATCGCACCAAACACCGTCCTCAAGTTGTAAGTTAAATTTCTACTGGGAACGAAACCCGCTTGCTCCGGTGTGACCAGCAGCGGGATCAGAGGGACAAGTCAGTTCGCCAAAATTTTCGCAAAAACTTTAGTGTCTACGTTAATCAACGAGATTGGGCGATAGGAGGCACACTCGTCCGGTGGCTTGTCCGGCTTCAGGATAGTGACTATTATTGCCTCTCTCATCGAGGGAGGCATAGTACCTGTCACGCACATGTCGTCAAAGAGTGCAGCTAAATGCGGTACTAGCAAGTCCTTGTATGCCTTATAAAACGTTACTGTGAGGCCATCAACTCCGGGCGCACTGCCGGATTTCATGTCCGATAGTGCCGTGGTGATCTCATCGACTTCCAAAGGCCGCATAAGATATTAGCGATGTTTGTCCGTCAGCCAAGGTAGCTTTATATGTGTTAAATAGTCCAAGATTTCCGCCTCGGTGCCACAACTGCGAGTGGAGTACAGCTCAGAATAGTATTGCTGAAACCTGCGCGCTATAGCGGTTTCTTCTGTCAATATGTCTCCCTCAGCTGTTTTGATCTCAGCTACTATTGTGTTTTCCCGACGCTTTTTAAGAAGGCGAGCCAAGATCACACCCGGCCGTTCGCCCTCCCCATACGTGCGAGCAGTGGCATATTTACAGAGGTGTTTTATTTCAGCGTCGGCTGCGTCATGGTATTCTCCTAATTGCGTTTTGAACTCCTGCGTGACATTGTCGTCGGCCCTCTCTAGGAGTCGTTCCTCTAAATTCGCAAGTGAACGCTCCAGGTCTGCTAGTCGCTTACTTATCGCTTTAAGCACCCCAGCGTGTTTGGTCATAGTGATACCCCGGATATATACTTTGAACGCCTCCCAGACCACTTGAAAGCTGTCCACAGACCCAATGTTACTGGCGAAGAATGTTTCAATTGCATCCACCAGTTCCTCCTTAAAAACGGTGTCTAACAGAGAGTAAGGTGGGAACCTTCACGTAAAGGGGGGAATATTTTTCTGTGGGGCATCTAGTACTAGCAGTATCGGGGAATGATCTGAAAGTGTGCGCGGGAGTACCTCACAGGCTCGGGTTCGCTCTAGTAACTGGCTGGCTGCCAGCCAATAGTCTATTCAAGTATGTAAATCATGAGGCGCTGAGTAATGCGTATACCCCCTTGTTCTGGGTATCGCTGACGCCACACATCGCATAAGTCAAACTTAACCATTACATCTTCCACTGTACGTGCTGCCGCTGTGATATGCCTCTCCGGTCCACCTGACCTGTCCCTCCGTGGATTAAGTACTAAATTGAGGTCTCCTCCCCAAAGCTGTTGCCCGTCTCCACACATAAGAACCTTTTCAGACAATGCAGTGAAGAAGTGGGGGTTATCGAAATTTGGGCCGTATATGTTAACTATAAGAAGTTCCGTTCCCTTCCCCCTACATCTAGAGATCACATATCGCCCTTCACGGCCTGTGTCAACTGATTCGAGTTTAAGATTAGTCTTAGGATTCACCCCTGTAAGCACACCACGCGTGTGTGTGGTGAAACCCGCAGCATGTATATTTCCCTGCAGTCCCCTGCAGCATAGCATAGGGCTATTGAAGGGGAGATGCGTCTCCTGCAGTAATGCAACATCAATTTCATGTCTTGCCAAGTAGGCCAGGACCTTTCTAAGTTTCCTGTGGTCGTTGAGGCCTCGCACGTTCCAAGTGAGCGCACGAACCGTGCCACTTACTGCTCTATTACTGGACCTACTGTGGTCCGTCATGGGGTTGTGTAGTGTCTGCATCGTGTGACCTGCTGCATATACCGATAGACTGTGCAATTACCATATAACAAAATGGATATAGTGTGAAAGTTGCCATACATTCTTAGTCTCAATCCCTCCCCACCCCCCACCCACGCCAGGCATACCCCAACTGTGCCAGGACGGAATACCACAAAAAGTCCCCCCCCATTCGCCCTCGGAGTGTTCAGAGACCCAAAATAGAAAAAAGCTGAACGAAAACTCCCCCCCCTAATGCTACTACCAAGGTGTGTGATACACTCGTGGGTGGATGTTGCCCGTCAAGCTGGATATTGTGACCCAACCGAACTGGGTTCCCCCCTCGCACGCCATCAAGCAAGTGTAGCGCATCTGCTATAGCACGCCCCCACCTTCCCACACCACCGTGTTGTTTCTAACAATAAATGACATATCTGAACTCTCACTGAGTGTCGACCACTTTGCACATAACACTATAGTATAACTGTCTCTGAGGCACTCTCCAAGTGTCCGTAGCACATGCAGTGAAGCCCTCGCTATGGGTTCCCATGACCCTCTATCCTTGCCCCCCCGGACCCTCCCCGCAATGACCCTCTTATCTGTAACAGGTGCAGTCTAATGGTCAGTCCTGATCGTCCAATTCACCGCTAGGCATCTCCTCCATGGAGCTCCGCTCCGGACTGCAGTGCTTTTCTTTGGACCACTCCTTCAGGGATTTCTGCAGAGCTTTAGGATCTGTGAAGATTCGCGACTGGCCCTGCCGATTGACGCGGAGTCTTGCCGGATACAGCATGGCATAGTCCAAATTTAGATCCCGTAGTTGGCGTTTCAGAGGCGCAAACTGCCTGCGTGCCTCCTGTACCCGAATCGTGAAGTCCGGATATAGAGAGACATTGGAACACTCGTACTGCAATACCCGTTTCTCCCTGGCAACCTTCAGGGCCGAGTCTCTGTCTCGGTAGTTCAGTAGTTTCGCTATTATCGGTCTCGGAGGAGTGCCGGTAACTGGGCGAGGACCCAGGGCGCGGTGTGCTCTCTCAACCACGAAGATGGGCGAGAACGTCTCACTTCCCAGCAGGGTTATCAGCAGTTTCTCGACTAATTTTTCCATGTTGCCGGTCTGTGTCGAATCCGGAAGACCCGTGATCCGTAAGTTGTTCCGGCGAGACCTCGCTTCAAGGTCTTTGGTCTTCTCCTGCAAGACTTGCAGCACCTTCCCCATGTGCTTGTGTTCAGTGTCCATTGTCATCTGTGTTTCCTCCACTTCTGTGACCCGGCGCTCCACCATATCCAGCCGTTCAGCTTGCTTATCCATTTGTTCGGACATTCTGTCCATTCGATATGAGAGGGAGTCTATTTTAGTCCCCAGTGTAGATAGGCTGCTCTGCAAACCTTTCTCCATTGCAGCGAGCATGCTACGAATGTCTCCATCAGCCTCCTCCTGGGCCTGTTCCTGCGCATTATCTCCTTCTTCTGTAAGGTTCTCCCTCGTTTTAGATTTCCTTTGGTCAAATGTAAGTTTAGGCTGAGTCTTGTCCACTCTACCCATTGTGGCAGGACCGCGACAGCTGCTAAGGATCTGGGACCGTCGGCCAGCAAGCCGGATGTCTACTGACGGACAGCTAACTCCAAGATAGTACTTTCGCTTCTGCCCGTAGCTTCAGGCCAGTAAACTGTTCAGAGTGGGCCAGGAGCGAGGCGGCCACTCTGATAGGCTTCACCCCAGAACAACTGCCGTCAGTTTTCACAACTATGACGTCGACCAAGCGGCTCAGCTTCTCCATCCTCACAAGCAGCTAGATGAGCCAACAGGCACCAGGATGTGGGCCAGAGCACGGAGGGACACTCCCGGTGGGCAATCACTGTCAGTGTCACCAACTTCAACTGCGACCGTGAGTATACACCGCCCTAGATAGTGACCTGTTCAAACTCACTCGGCAGGGTGCGTCACAGTAGGGGCACACCGCTGGCCTCCCCAGCATGCACACCAGGCAGCCCACACTTTGCCAGTGTCACCGTGTGTCCGCTCTTCCAGACCCGGTCTCGCAGTGTTCTGCGCGGGTCAGCGTTTCTATGTTCAGGATTCACCCACCGGCTCCACTATTATCACAATTAATTCTGGTTGCCAAAGGTCAGCGGCGCGCCACCAGCGTCAGCAGGCATGTGGGTATATGCCGCGTGCAGCGATCCTCCAGGGGCAAATCGGTTGCACTACCAGAACTCCCCAATGTTGCCGGGGTGCCTATAATGCGCAATGGATAGTCCACAGAGGCTACGGGCTGCAAAATGGCCGGCCTCGCAAGACACGCTCCCTCCGAGTATGCGGGCCCACCTCCGAACTCACCACGCTCGGGGGGAATCACCACTAGTTGCTCGACCCCGCAGCGGGTCTCAGCAGGGCATCGTAGCAGGCCGGAATGGCCTCCGCAACCTCCTACAGGGCGAAAGTCTCCTCCGTGCACGGCGCGGATCACCGCACCAGCACTGGTCTTGTCCGGTAGGCTGCCCGGATGTAGAAACTCACTCCGGGTTTTGGGTCGCTGCGTCCCGCCGGTACTTCTCTGTCCAAGGAGCGATTCGGGTCACAGCCACTGCAGCTCCGATGGCTCGCTCCGCTCCCGCCCTCCCTGCAGAAGCACCCGGGAGCAAAGCAGCTGCCGGATTCCAAACTGCCGCCCGCCTTCCACGTTAGCCCGGGGATCACGGCCCAGGGCGAGGGCCCAGCAGGCAGCGCTGGCCAACACGGTCACAAGCTTGGTATGTGGTTGGAAATCAGCTCACACGGCACCGGTTCCTCTCAGGAGCAGGCGGCAGCCCAATACAGGTTGGAGAGACCATGCAGATGCAGGATAATTGAAGGATAGATTGATGGCCATGCGGAGCACGCAATTCAATCGTCCATCTTCGTCGCGAGCAAGCTCCGCCCCCCCATTTGTGATAACTTATTAGATCAGTTCTGTAGCCTTTCAATTTAAGTTGCCTTGAACTTCGAAGATTTCTTCTGTCTTTTATGCGTCCCACCCAAAGCCATATGCTCTTGGCCCTTATCGTTGACTTCCATCAGAAAATCGGCCAGTTATGGTATAAGAGAAACCAGAATAAGAGGTTCAAGAAATTTGTGATTTGTACATTTCACAGCTATCTTCACTGTTTGAACTACTGGAACGATTATTTGTTCTTTAGAAGATACTTCTTCAGTTCATGCTAATTTGTTAGTCCATGGGTTCTTTCAATGGTGCGCCAGTAAGCTGGGAACTTTAAGAGGTACACAATTGCAAAATAGGTTTTTTACACTTTGGGCCCGATTCCGATCTCGCTCGGAAAGCCCTACGACCGACTCCGTCCCGTAGAGCTTTCCGACCGACTCGTGCTCCGGGGCTCCGAGCGACAGAGTACGATGCGCTGCAGCGCTGACAGACTCGGGTCGCTCGGAGCCCCATTGAAGTCAATGGGAGCCTGTTGTACGTCGCGTACATAGGCTTCCATTGTGAAAAATGTACGTCTTGGAAAAGGGCGCCCCTTGTCGCGTGTGCGCGTCGGTGCCCCCCGCAACGTACATGCATGGGTGAGGGAGACCCCTGGGTCCCCCCGCTGTCCGAGTCGTAGGGCCCCAGGTGAAGGGGGGTCCGGCACGGACCCCCGAAGTACGCTTCCTGGAGCTTTTTCGAGCCGGAGGCTCCGACTCGCACCGGCTGCTCGCAACGCGCATCGTACTTGGCCGGCCGGAAACCATACGCATTGCACTGTATGCGTCGGACAGATTTGAGTCCCTCGGGAGGCATCGCTGAAGGGTACGAGTTGGTCGTAGCGCGAGGCTTGAAGCGCATCGTGCTTGCTCGCTCGTACAGCTGTACGAGTCGCACGGAAATCACGCATACAACTCGGACTCGCTACTGACGGATGCCGCAAGGAGCCCTTCCGAGCGAGATCGGAATCGGGCCCTTTGTGTTTACCTCCTAATTAGAACCTTCTTAAGACACTTGACAGCTTTCACATGTATTGTTGAGTGCAGGGAGGATTCTTTTTTTTGCTAGGCATTAAAATGGGAATTCAACAAACCTTCTCGGCGTGCAGTTCTTGACAGTGTCCAAGATCTAAATGAGTGGGTGAAAGCAAGGTGGGTTTTAAATAAATAATATTGCCACCAAAGAGATAAGGGCAAAAACAACAATTGATGGACAGAATGCAGAACAATGTCGTACATTCACCCCAGTACAGAGATCTGGGCCTAAATCCATCGTTTTTTTGCTCACCATGCCATTCCAGTTTGGACCCAGCCATATGCAAATCAGTCTTGACCCTGCGCCCAATGGGAACAGTCCAGCCCGAACTGCCAGGCCAGGTCCTCCCTGGACTGGAAACAGGCATCCTAGGACCGGTTTCGGGCTTTCAGCCCTCATCAGCCAGGATAGCTTGACTCCAGTGGCATGGAGAGCACGGGACCCACGTCTGGGCATACCCGTCCCACTCGGGGTGACAAATGCAAAAACAACAATTGATGGACAGAATGCAGAACAATGTCGTACATTCACCCCAGTACAGAGATCTGGGCCTAAATCCATCGTTTTTTTGCTCACCATGCCATTCCAGTTTGGACCCAGCCATATGCAAATCAGTCTTGACCCTGCGCCCAATGGGAACAGTCCAGCCCGAACTGCCAGGCCAGGTCCTCCCTGGAAAGAGCACTCCGGTAACCCAGATCCTTGTGACTGGGGGTGAATGTTTGCATTGTCCAGCATTCCGTCCATCAATTGTTTCTTTTGCACCAAAGAGATAAGGAGCTTCATTTTTATCCAAAGGATTTCATAAATAACTATGATACTGACTTTACTTAATATACACATTTAGGGTCACAAGAAGAGTGAAGGCAAGCAATGGGAAGATTCCCTATATTTGATATCTTCTTTTTTGGCATCAACAGTTCAGTTTACTTTGTATTATATTCAAATGCACCTATTTAATTTTCTATGGAAATTCCAACATGTTTTAGGTGTCAGAAATTTAGTAGATAGAAATCTGTTTTTTTAGGCTAAAGTGATTGTGAAGGGTTTTTGATAGATATCCAAACATGTATCAAACCTGTGAGCACTGATTTTGCCATTGTTGCTACTGTAATTGCTAGAAATGTGACAGGGAAATACTTGGAATGTGAGTTGATTTCAATGATACATAAGTAGAGTATAAGGTTAAGAAGCCGTTTCATAATGGAGAAAAGGGGTTTATCAGTGACAAGACAGAGAAGGTTAATTTGAGGAAGTATTGGCCACTTTAGAACTCTGTACATAAAGTGAATACAATCTATTTTAGCCAATTGCCAAGTTAACTAAATGCAGATGCTGATGAGGTGATTGATTTATTGAACTTCTTTTTCTATCTAACTGATGAAATGTTATTAATCTTGAAATATTTGTTACCTTGATTTTTCAATGTTTATTTGGTTGCCAAATATGTAGTGTATGTTGCTGTTTACCTTGCATGAACAGATTGCTGATGTTCATCATTAATGAGGGTTGAGGATTCTTATCTAAAAAAAAACCTGTCTGCTCATGTCCAATCTGAGTTAACTTCTGAGAATGTGTGGCTTATGAAACTGGAAGCAATTCTGGTGATCATTTGGAGGAGCATTATGCATACCTGTATGGTCTTCTATCTCCTCAGCGTCTGGGACCGAAGGTTTGAGAAGCTCAGTCTATGTTCTGCCGATAGATACATTCAGTGAGCATCTAATAGTGAGTTCTGCTTCATTTTCCTATATGAATGCTTTGAGTGCCAAATGCCATTCTCAGAATTGTGGTTACAGTTGTGAAATCACATAACCAAAATAATTTTTATTTTTATTTAAGCCACATATTTATCAAACTGAGCGAATAAACAGGGGCGTGGAAGGGACCTGAGGCTTTCAGATTCAAATTCAACAAAATCATGTAAACCGTGGCATGTGGGAACTCTGTCTAATTCTCTGTTTGGATACGACACAGATAATCTATGCATTGGTGGAAGTGTTCATGAGGTCCATGGTGACATTCTTCCTCCTGGGTGACAGAATTTTAGAGAGACTGTGTTGGTTTTTTCTATACTCAGTTTACTTCTGCTTATTATGTGATATTATGGAAAGTCAGATGGCAAGTGGATGGTCCCATTATAGAAGCAATTTATTTCAGTGAGAAAAACATGCTTTCTTATGATAGTCATCAGGACAATTATGTAATGGGAATCCCCATTCCTGTATTTCATTCAGAATGTATGACGTTCTGAAGTACATATTTTTTCTGTCTCTAGCTGTATCTTCCACACAGTCTCTCTGTGCCATAAAATAGGTAATTAGTTCAGCATGGCCAGGCTTGACTAGGAATAATTCCTACTCTAGGCTATTCAGCATGTATTTGATACTCACTGTCCCTTGACACATCCTCAGGTGCAATCTTGAAACTTTCCTTTAGAGATGCCTGAACTATGCATTACCTACCCATGGGCTCTTTTGAACTAGCAATAATATTTGAAAATCCTACTTGATAACGTCAACTTGTGTCATCGCCCAGATTTCACTCAAAATATGATGCTTGTATTTTATCTCACTTAGGGTTGACTTCAGATCGAGCCTCTCATAAGAAGGTTCTCCTGTACAACCTGAATGATGCAAGAGCACTCCGGTAAATGGTACTTATTCTGCTCCCTTCCAAGAATGACTTATCATTTATCATGCCAGGTTGGGTCACCAAATGCATGTATACATCTTGGGGAAAGTGGTAGTGCATGTCAATGTCAGGCACTTGCACGGCTGTCCACATAATCCATCAACTCATGCTTTTGGATGAACCACTCTTTTACGGCTTTATAAAATTGGACTCATTGCAATTACCTGTGCCTTAGTGCGCACATATAGTGCCATCACAATGTTAAAAAATATTATTTTAACCGTCCTTTCTAATGTCATTCTATATGTTTTGGTAAGAATCATGATGATAGTGTCCTTATACATGCAAATGAAAATTTAATTTTTTTCTATTACATTATTTAAAAAAAAAAACTCTTTTTATTGAATGCATGACTTGAAAAACATCATCTCACATATAGTTATATACATGTACCTGAAATTTCAGGTTCCTGCGCCCCAACCGATTGCTCTAGGGCCTATGTACATTTTCAAGACGTCGCCACCGTTGGTTCCTCCAGTATCTAGTACAGTATAACATTAGCTATCCGCAGGCGAGAGTCCCCCCAACGGCAGCGCACACATATTTCCTCTAAATGTACTCCACCCTCCCACACCCGCTCCCACTTCTTGGGAAACCCTCTATTTACATATACTACGTTTTCGGCCACCATAACCCAGTCCATGTCATTGCACCATTCCACATATGTTGGCGCATTCTGCGCTCCCCAGTGTTTGGCGATATTACGTTTTGCTATCATCATGCCCAGTGTCGCCCAATCTTGGGCCTTGCGAGTGAGGTCGGTGGCTTCCCATATGTTCAGGAGACATTGTTTAGGTTCTGGTAGTACTGGCGCCCCACCGACCCGTGTTATTGTGTTCATGATTGTTCCCAGTACGTTTTATTATCCGGGCATTCCCACATCGTATGGAAGAATGTACCTACGGCCCCACATTTTTGCAAGCAGAGTTGAGTGTCAGCCCTCCCTACTCTATCATCCTCTCTCTCGACACGCGTATGGCCTTCGACATCTCGCTGAACTTTCCCACGCTATCCGATAGTGTGAGCATGTAGTCTATTCTGGAGAGACTATTGTGTGCGCCCGAATGGAATGTATACTGCCGCGCCTGAGGGCATGGGGATCGCCATACGTCCACTAAACCCAGTGCCTCCAGGAAATCTGTGAGTCGGGATTTTGTTTGGTGTTGCCGTCTAGGGGGCATCCGATCCATTGAGTCATTTAGCGTAGCATTAAAGTCGCCCTCTATCATCAGTTCTCCCTCTGGGAGTTTGAGGAGGAATTCGCTTAGTGCCGGTAACGCTATCGAATGAAGTGCTGGGGGGATGTATACCATGACTATATTAACTATTCGCCCCTCCCATTGTCCCGAAACGGCTGCAAATTGCCCCTGGTCGTCTGTCCAAGTTCGTTGAACAATGAGTGGGAATTGTTTTCTAATTAGGATCCCCACCCCGTGTGAACCTGATGTGAACCCTGAATGTACTGCTAGGTAGAAACCCCATCTACTGAGGGCCTTACATGATGTACCCACCAAGTGAGTCTCTTGAAGTAGGGCCACTGCCGGCGCCCGGCTTTTAATATATTGGAGGATAAGTCCCCTCTTCAATTTGTCCCTGAGGCCATTTACATTCCATGAGATAAGTTGTAAATGCTGACCACTCGGAGGATGTGAAGCGGGCGGTGTCAAGTCAAGTCAAGTCAATATAACTTTATTAGATCTTAAACATTAATATCATAAAAGTGAAAAGATACATTGTTCACATATTAGGATTATGATACATCACCATCAGATTTCAATAAAAACACAAAGTAAAAAGCAAATAGGAACCATGTTAAAACATTAGCCAAAACGTTGATTAAAACATGGTAAGTTCATTCAATAAGTCGTAAAGTGCTTAGTGCGATACAGAGACAAGTTAATTTGCAAACAACGGGCCGCTATGTCTGCCATCTACTGCCTCCAGGTAAAAGAAGATTGTATCAACTAAAAAAGGGGGGCATCCCTTAGGCGCGGCCTCATCTCATAAAAAAGTGTAAAGTGCTAAGCAGTGCCACAATCCGTTAAAATACAAGCTATTGACTAAGTGATCTTCTTTTTGATTAAACCATACATAGGTATGATGCAACAGAGAAGTTTACATAAGGGTCAGGGAGGATCCCTGGAGAAAAACAAAGCAGGGCGACATTGTACAAACTTATATTTCAAGAACAATGGGCGAATATACTTTTTCCGTGCACAATCAATCAGGGGAATTGTAAGCGCGCTACTCACCCGTGAGGGTCTCAAGGCGCTGAAGGGGGGGGGGGGAGTCCGCAGTTCTGCTTAGCCGAAAACCCAGGTCTTGAGAGTCTTCCTGAAGGTGTTCAGGGAGGGGGCGCGTCTGATGTCTGCAGGTAGCTCGTTCCAGGTCTTGGCTCCAATGTGAGAGAAGGATCTTCCGCCTGCTCTGGCTTTGTGGATCTGCGGGGTTTCGGCCAGAGTGAGGTTGGCAGATCGGAGGTTTCTTTTGGGTGCGTGGAAGTTGATTCTGTCGTTGAGGTATTTGGGTCCGTTGTTGTGTAGGCATTTGTAGGCGTGGGTGAGGATTTTGAAGGTGACTCTTTTCTCTAAGGGGAGCCAGTGGAGTCTACGTAGGTGTTGGCTGATGTGGTGGTGTCGCGGGATGCCGAGGACGAGTCTGGCAGCGGCGTTCTGTACTGTCTGGAGTTTGCGGAGTAGGGACTTGTTGCTGCCGGCGTAGAGTGCGTTTCCGTAGTCAAGTCTGCTGGTGATGAGTGCATGGGTGACTGTCTTCCTTGACTCAGGGGGGATCCATTTGAAGGTCTTGTGAAGGATGCGGAGGGTGTTGAAGCAGCTGGAGGTGACGGCGTTGATCTGTCGGTTCATGGTGAGTGACGAGTCGAGTACGATGCCGAGGTTTTTGGCGTGGTCTGTGGGGGTAGGAGGGGTTCAGAGGGCAGTCGGCCACCAGGTGTTGTCCCAAGCTGAAGGGGTGGTTCAGAGGACAAGGACTTCTGTCTTCTCGGTGTTGAGCTTCAGGCAGCTGTTGGTCATCCAGACCGCGATGTCTTGCATTCCTTTCTGGAAGTTGAGTTTGTTGGTGGTGGGGTCTCTGGTGAGGGAGAGGATGAGCTGGGTGTCATCGGCATAGGATACGATGTTGAGACCGTGTTTTCGGACGATGGCTGCGAGGGGGGCCATGTAGATGTTGAAGAGGGTCGGGCTCAGTGATGACCCCTGTGGGACTCCGCAGGTGATTTCCTTGGGATCGGAGCGGAAGGGTGGCAGTGTGATTCTTTGGTTTCTTCCGGTGAGGAATGATCGGATCCAGTCCAGGGCTGTTCCTTGTATGCCGGTGCCGTGCAGTCTGGCGATTAGTGTGTGGTGGGATACGGTGTCGAAGGCCGCTGACAGGTCGAGTAGGATGAGGGCTGCGGAGTGGCCTTGGTCCAGGAGGGTGCGGATATCATCTGTGGCGGCGAGTAGGGCGGTCTCGGTGCAGTGGTTGCTTTGGAATCTGGATTGAGATGGGTCTAGGACAGCGTTCTCTTTGATGAATCGAGTCAGTTCCTTGTTGACTGTTTTCTCTGCAACTTTGGCTGTGAAGGGGATGAGCGAGATGGGCCGGTAGTTCTTGAGGTCGGTGGGGTCAGCTGTGGGCTTCTTGAGCAGAGGCCTGACTTCTGCGCGCTTCAAGACATCGGGGAAGGTGCCTGTTGTGAAGGTGGTGTTGATGGTGCGTTGTAGTTGGGGTGCGATGGCGGCTGTGGCTCTGTGGTAGATGTGGGGGGGCAGGGGTCGGTGGGTGCTCCCGAGTGGATTCCTTTCATGGTCGAGGCGGTGTCTCCGGTTGTGATTGGAGTCCAGTTGGAGATGGTGGGCTGGATGGTGTGTTTGGGGGGGGTTTGTGGCGTCTGGTGGCTCATCGATGAAGTTGTCGTAGAGGGTTTTGATCTTGAGGTGGAAGTAGGTTCCAAGCTTGTCGCAGAGGTCTTGGGACGGGGTGATGTCTGTGGCTTCGCTGCGAGGGTTGGTGAATTCCTGAATGACACTGAAAAGTTCCTTGGAGTTGGTGGAGTTGGCGAGGATTCTGTTGTGGATGAAGTTCCTCTTGGTGGTTCTGATTTGGTTGTGGTAGTCCGTCATGGCGTCCTTGCAGGTGGAGTAGTTTTCGGTTGTCTTGGTGTTTCTCCAGTTCTTCTCCAGGCGTCTGCAGTTGCGTCTGGCTTCTTGGAGATCGGCGGTGAACCAGGCGGCTTTCCTGGGGCCTGGGGCGTTGTTTGTCGGGGTTCCGTAGCGGTGCAAGCTTGTCTGCGCAGTTGGAGATCCAAGTGTGGAGCTCTCTGGCTGCGAGGTTTGCGTCGGATGCCCAGGTGCGGTTGTCTCGGATGAGGGTGAAGTTAAGTTGTTCGTCGGTAACCTTGCTCCAGTTTCTTCGTGGTGGGCGTGGGGTAGGTTTGGGAGCCTTGGGTTTGTCGACGGCGAAGTGTACGCAGTAGTGGTTGGTCCATGGCGGTTGCGTTGTGTGGCTGAAGTGAACGCTGTTTCCTGCAGCGAAGATGGGGTCGAGGGTGTGTCCTGCTCTGCGGGTCTGTGTGGTGACGAGTTGTTTAAGTCCGATGTTGGCGAGGTTGTCCTGAAGGCTAGTGGAGTTGGGGTCGTTGGGGTTGTCGAGGTGGAAATTCATGTCTCCTAGGAGTATGTAGTTCGTTGATGCGATGGCGTTGGGTGCGATGAAGTCGGTGTTGGCGAAGGGTGCTCGGGGGCCGGGGGGTCTGTAGACGAGTGTTCCTCGGAGTGTGGTGTTGGGGCTGGTCTGGATCTGGAAGTGCAGGTGTTCGGCGGAGGGGAAGGTTTCGCTTGAGGTGGTGAGACGGAGGGTGCTCCTGTGGGCGATGGCGAGGCCTCCTCCAGGGTGGTTGGGGCGGTCCTTCCTCTGGATCTTGTATCCGTCCGGGATGGCGGTGTTGATGTCGGGGGCGGAGGAGGCGTTGGTCCAGGTCTCTGTGAAGAAGGCGATGTCGGTCGAGAGAGCGTCGGGTAGGTTCCAGATTTCCATGGCCTGTTTGTGTACGGAGCGCACATTGAGGAGGATGCATTTTAGGGTGTCGCCGGTGCTGAGGTCGGTGGTTTTGGAGGCTGGGGTGGTGGCGTGGGTCTTGCGGCAGTGGAGGCAGGAGAACTGACTATTGGTCGTGCTCAGCGAGGCCTGTTGGCAGTCTCTGAGTCTTCCGGGGTTGAGTGCGAGGAGGGTGGCGGAGTTGTAGCAAAGGGAGGTCGTAGATCCAGGGTCCTTGGCGCTGGTCACGGTCGGGTTGTGGACGGGCACAGACGGGCTTGCCTTAGGTGCGCCTTTGGCACGCCAGCGACGCGCCCGCTGCGTGCGTCCGCTGCGTGACCATGCAGTGGCCACCATTAAGTAGGGGAGGGACGGTCAGCTGGGAGGCGGGAACATGCGTGGGCCGGGGGGAGGGGCCACAGGGGCAGCAGCGGCGGGGAGAGGGAAGCGGGATCACAGAATGCCAAAATACAGTGGGGATATGATCAGAACCAGGCGGGCACACAAAAGAAACAATTACAAGTGGCAGGATGATTACAGGTCACACAGCGGGCACAGAAAAACAATTAAAACCAATGACAAGG
Organism: Calotriton arnoldi; assembly: GCA_963921515.1. Classification (NCBI taxonomy): domain Eukaryota; kingdom Metazoa; phylum Chordata; class Amphibia; order Caudata; family Salamandridae; genus Calotriton; species Calotriton arnoldi. The sequence continues at coordinate 85,122 of CAWUFW010019303.1, read as the reverse complement.
GGCACGATGATTACCGGTCAAACAGCGGAGCAAGGTATCAGCCTCAAACCCCTCCTGGGAGGAGGTTGGGGCTCAGCGGCGAGGCAGGTGGCGCGGAGCTGCGGGGGAAGAGCAGGCCAGTGACCAAGGGTCAGCGGTCTTACTCCTTTGCAGAAAAATATAAAATGAAGGTTAGATTGAATAGATATGCCATCACAGGGGCAAACTGAAAGTTCGTTAATTGAGTATGTCCCTGATGGAAAGGCCAGCATGCAAGGAATAAGATTTAATCAATCTCAGAAGTACAAATCGTTGTCCGGCATTTGTAACGGATGTCAGGTATGAATTTGCTTCCCCAAGAACAGGTGGAAGGCTCAAATATAATGCCACCATAGTTTTGTTACAATTTGATACATATCTTTCATTCTCCCTATACTCTTTTGAGCAAGATTTAATTTCCACTTTTGAGGTACCTGTGCAGGTAAGGGGATCTGTAAATAGGGTCTCTAATACCAACTTTAACAGTGTAACCTTTACATATCGCAGCCAGGGAACCGGAAGCGCCTTGTCAAGGGATAAACAACCTCTAATAATGTTTTGGGTGAGTTGCACTGTATCTCTGATCCAGATTGAGTGCCAGAGTAGGACCGGGGCTATAAATATTAAATCAGATATAAATGGGACATTCAGCTCTTGGTGCACGATGTAATTTGAGCAAACTTTCGGGAGAGAAAATAGCTTTTTAAAGAATCTATCTTCTTTCTGTTGTAATAGCTCAGTTTTGGACATGCCCCAAATCCCTGCTCCATATGTAGCTGAAGCGATAGCTTTGGCGCAATACATTTTTTGATTGGTTCCAGTGGCTTTGTGCCCAGTTTTTTTATGAATGAACATATGGCCATGGTGTTCTTTTCTAGTGCGTTACATCTGTTCTCAAACATATTTGTCCAAGTCCCTTCACTATTAAAAAGAACCCCCAAATATAAAAAAGTCTTAGTTGTTTCAATTTTCCGTGTAGCAATATAAAATGATGGCAATTTTTTGGGCTGTTTCCCTGCTATAAGGACGAAGGTTTTTGATTTGTTAACTTGAAGTTCTAGTGCCACCATATATGACACATAGTTATTTATTAATTTTTGCAGGGCCACACCTGTCCTGGCAACCAATATGGCGTCATCAGCGTATAACAGTATAGGGAGCTGTTTCTTGTTTACCTTAGGTACGTCAGACACCTCAAGACTCACTGCTGATTCCACACAGTTGGTATACATTGAGAATAAAAAAGGGGCTAAGACACAACCTTGCCTAACCCCCTGTAGGATTGGGAAAGATCTTGTGCATTCGCCCTGGCTGCCGTACCTAACACATGCAGTAGACTGGGAGTATAATTGTCGGATGAAAAGTATAATGTTATCCACTCCCATGTCTTTCAGAATAATCGATAATTTATTGTGCGAAACAGAATCAAACGCGGTGGAAAGATCCATGAACGCCATAAAAACATTTCCTTCTTTAACATTGGTATACTTTGCTGCAATTAGATTTAAGTTTAGGCACTGATCCAGTGTCCCCATCCCTTTTTAAAACCATAGTGGACTGGAATTAAAATATTTTTGTCAGCAGCCCATTCCTCAAGTCTATTTAGCAACAAGCGGCCCATTAGTTTACATGTTCCATATAAAAGTGAGATTGGCCTATAGTTCTTGGGCAATGCTTTATCCCCTTTTTTGAATATTGGCACGATCACTGTCGTTTTCCATGAAGCAGGGGGGCCCCCTTTAGCAATTGCATTAAAAACATTGGTCAGGAATGCAATCCAGAGTTCCGGGTAATCAAAGAAGAAATCAATAAGGGCACCGCCGGGGCCCGGAGCCTTCGCGCTACTGCATTGGATAAGGCCATTTTCCACCTCCTGTCATTGAGAAGGTAATGGGAATGCCCACGTCACAGTTTGGGTTGTCATCAGTCAGGTTTACCCTATCTACGGTTAACCCGAATGTAACTGTATAGTGATCCACCCATGCGTCCTCCCCCACATTTATACTTAAAGAGGGGTCTGTATCTTGACTCAAGAATGGTGAGTTGACTATCTCCCAAAATTCTTTAGAGCTTTTTAATAGTGAGGCAAGCTGTAATTGGTCCCAGGCATCCTCTTTTAGAGCCATAAGTCTCTCCCGCCTACATTTTTTGTATTGTGCCCGGAGAGAGCTGACCAGGGCAATATTCCTTGGCCTTTCCTTTAGCGCTTTGTGTAGGCTACTGAGTGTTTTAGTGCAAGTCGTATTAAACCAGCGCGGGGTCTTTGATAAACAAGGTTTATTCTTGGATTGTAAATTGCTTTCCACCACACTCAGCAGCGAAACAAAGGCCTGGACTGTACTTTGCGGGTCACTATGCAAGTCAAGACAAGTTGATATTTCTTTCTGGGTGCTCCCAATTACAGTAGGTAATAATACATCTTTATTTATTTTTGCCCACTTTAACACTATACCATTTCTGCTTGCAATTCTTGGTGCTGGAACTTTCGTAACCGCGCTATTGAAGCAACCCTTCCATTGGATTTGAGAGGTCAACGCAACATGATGGCTAAAAATTGAAGCAAAGGTTCCTATCTGGTTAAAAAACCTCTTAAAAGGGATCGCCACCACTAGGTAATCTAGCGTGGATCCATGTATTGTGTCTCCAAAAGTTTTTGCCAGAGTGCCCGTTTGCTCGTCCACAGGATTAAGTATTACCAGGTTTCTCGTAACCAAGAGTCTGTTCAATTCGTCCCCATACTGAGTATGTAAGAAATGATAAGGAACAACCCCTTCTTCATCTACCAACCCACATAGCGGCTTTGTTGTTTTTGGGCAACTATGAGCATTAAAATCACCCACCCACACTATATGTAAGGGTTTACGATAGGTGGTTTTTACTTTTTCAATTGCTTTTTCAAGTGAGTGGATTACCTCTGTCATGTTGCCCTCAAAGTAGTTATTGTAATAGTTGATTAGGAGCGTATCCTCTACACCAAAGCCACTACACACTATGAGATGGTAATAAGAGGACTGGACGTCTATCTCAAGTATCCTTACGCACAAGGTGTTTCTTATCAAAGTTAGTAAGCCTCCTCTAGCTCTGCCTGACCAGGAGGGAATAGCAGGGGTATGAATTACACAGAACCCATCAATATAGACCGCACCAACTTCCCATGATTCTTGAAGGCACACTAGGTCATAACAATTAATAATCCTAGACCAGTCTTCATTTCCCCTCTTAGACCTGAGCCCCGCTATATTCCAGGCTAATACATTAACAATATCATTTCCCTGGGCCTGAGGCTGATTGCCTATTGGGGAGACTACCTCCTGTTGGTTCTGCGGATGCTGGGTCACACTGCTATCCTTATGTCAATCGCATGCTTCTAGGCCCTCAAGGGGCGCAAATTTATTTGCCAGTGATATACCTGTGACAACATTCCCTCCATTAGGGATGGCTACAGGGGCATGCGGATGAGGAGGAGGAACAGAGGAGCCAGGAATACTATTTATCCTCCAGTCCAGCGGATTAGTGCCCAGTGGTCTATAAAAAAACCTCAATGGTAAAGCATAAATTTGTGTAAATGCCACAGGGGAATTGGGGATCAAATCCAGAAGATGTTTCACGAGATATTGGTTTCTAAAATTGATTACTATGCAATCCCCCCCAATTGATTTTGGGGTGTTGCCCACCCAGGGAACTCTTCCTGCCATGATAATGTGGTTGGCGACATTAAGGCATTCGTATGACAGAATAAATTTAGTCAGCCAATGTGATGCTTTGTTCATTAGTTGTTGAGTAGTTTCCATCTGGTCATAATGCAATGATGGGGTGTTTACTAAAATGATCACAAAGGGGCATGCAGCCGGGGGGAGATTCAAGTTAAACTTATGGTGAGATTGGTACACTCCCTGACCTTCCCCTTGGGCAGCCTGTCTTGGTCTAGCAGAATCTGCAGTGCTGTGTAGATGTATAGATTGTCGATTCTGAGGGGGTGCATCAAAGTGAGCCGCGGCCTGTCTAGAAGTAACTGAGGTGCGGGGCTCACTGCACAGTTGATGATTGTCAATAACCGGGAGAGTATTTAGGTTATTCATTACCAGTGAGTCAGCCATACAAAGTATATTATGATTACTTTGCCCCCTTCCCGCAGCTGCAGGTGTCTCCCTAATAACTTGGGTACATGAGGTATCCTGCCGAAACTCGGTCTGACTATAAGCTGCGTGTTAGTGAGAGAAGGATTTTTACATTTACACTGGCATGCACAATTTACCTTCTGTACAAGTTCAACAGGCCTACTGATACATTCACAAGCACAGGCACCTCCCCCTCTCCCCCCTCTGTCACTAATTTTTGCTAGCTCAGCCTCGATGCGTTCAAGTCTCTTTAATACAGGCTGTAGCAGTCGGGCCATGATGCTTTCCAGGTCTTGTGTGGGCTGTGTAGACTTCCCTGGGCCACTTGTAATCTTCAGAGGAGAGCCCTTGCCCCCGCCCGGTGCAATGTTCGTTTTAGTCAGTCTTTGCGGCCTACCCCCTCTCTTCTTTTTAACTGGCGGCTCAATAGGGGAGTTAGGAGGATCTTGGCCGACCGTACCACTAGGCAGGGAATCGGGGACCATTATTGGAGCCTCATTTTGTGTGAGTAAATAAGTAACGACACTTGATAACCTATCGACATTTGGGAGAGGGGTGTGAAGGGATAATGGGTTCGCCTCACCTCCAGACAGTCTTCCCTCCACTCTCTCAATCTCTTTCGACAACACGTCCACAGCTTTCAAGAGGAAAGAGTCCAAAGTGATCAAGAGGAAAGAGTCCAAAGTGGGTGGTGTCATCAATCGTTGCGTTCGCGTGTGCCATGTGAGTCATCTGTATGAGTAGGTTGGATAGAATATCGAAATTGGAACCTTGTATGATGGCTGCCAAGTCACATTGTGAACAATAGTAGACAATCGCAACAACAACAAAAATAACTATATACCTATATACCTCTACCATCCCCCCTCCCCCCTCCCTGCCTCCCTGAATGACGGATTTAAAACTACCAGCCTCCCCAACAGTGCAGAGCGCCTGTTACCCTTTCGCTGGTACCTCTGAGGGGGGAGCATTTCCAGTACCCCCCAATGTGTCTATAGTGTATTTGGCTGGCAATAATGTACCGGATTGATACAGTTACCTAGAGGTGGAGAAAACAGCAGAATCAATAAAACTGTAATTTAGTTCGGCCATGTCCATTGACGATCTCAGAGCAGCATCATAGTCGCCTGGACAGTCATGGTCATTTCTAAAGTATGACACCGTTGTCTCAATCTTGTAGCGCCTTTACGTTCGTGAGGAGAGCCTTGTGGCAGAGGATTGTTGCTTAATTTCTCTGTCTCTCAAGGGGGGGGCTTTTACTTTGAGCTTCCCGGGCCCTCCGCCGCCTTAATAGGCATTGCTTCTTCCGTTCCCAGCTGTGCCACCGCCGACGGGTGCCTGGTCTGTTTCTTCCCGGGCTTTCCGGGATTTATGACCTGGCGCCACCCCTCGAGCCACTCCTGGGCCTCCTCTGTTATCGTGAAGAACCAAACCTTTCCCTCCGTCTCCACTCTGAGTTTAGCAGGCAAAAACATAGAGTACTTGAGCTCGCGGTTCTTCAATTCTTTTTTTATATCGAAGAAACTTTGCCTTTGCTTCGTCACCGCTGCTGTAATCCGGGAAAAAAGTTATTGTGCTGTTTCAAAACGCAGCGGTGAAGCCGCACGGGCCGTTTGGAGGATTAAGTCTCGGTCCCGGAAGTTAAAGATATGGGCAAGGATAGGCCTGGGGGGGGCCCCGGTTTAGGTCTACCGCCCAGGACGCGGTGGGCCCTCTCCACTGAAAAGTAATGAGATAAACCTTGCGGTTGCCGGTGTTTCTGGATGAGGTCCTCCACAAACAGGTCAGTTGCCGGCCCCTCTGCTTTCTCCGGTAACCCAATAATCCTGACGTTGTTGCGTCTAAAGCGGCCTTCATACTCGTCCAGTTTTGCGGCCATCACTCTACTCTCAGTTTGCAGTTGCTTTACTTGATGCTTGAGAATATCCGATTCCTCACGGAGGGTCACTGTTGCGGTTTCCACCTCTGTTACTCTAGTGTTCATGTTTTTGAGATCGGCACAAATTAATGAGATTTCCACGGAGACAGTGTTGATACATGATTCTAGGGACGTGTGTACCCTATTCAGTGTGGCCATAATGTCCTGTAGCATAACATCTTTTGCTTCTGCTGCAGTGTGATCTTCAGCTTGAGTGGTTGTTGGGTCCGCCATCCCCGACTGCTCCTTGGCCCATGCAAACTTGTCCAGCTTTGTAGTATGCGGGCCTCTTTCCCCCGTCATCTTGAGCCTTGTGTTACCCTGCACAGTTTGGGTTTGATGCTTGGTAGTAGTCACCGCTGCCTGCCTGTGTGGTGTAGCACCCCACGCGGCCTTTCGGCTTTCCTATGCCTAGTTGGCGGTGCACTGGTCTGTGCTTGGCGAAGAATGGTGGTGGAAGTGCCCGCAAAGGGTCTCGATGGCTGGTTTGCCTTCTATGCCGGATATCTATGTGTTTCGCTCCTGCGGGTCGAATGCGTTATAGCCGGGGCGGGGCAGACCCCCTTCACTTTAGGCATGTGGCCCCAGGTGGTCTTCTGCGATTCCCGCTCTTCCCTTGGGGTGTTGCTGCAGTGCCGGTTTTGGCTCTCCATGGTAGTGCTTGCAGTTAGGGTTTCACTGCTCCCGGGCCTGTACCGTGCCTTAGCTGTGCTGGGTGGGTAGCCACTATGTGATGTTCCGTGTGGCGCAAGTGGCCCGTAGATGCAAGTTTCTCTCGCTCTTGCCCCCTATGAGCGCTTTCTCAGGCAAGTTATAGTATGTTGTGCCCCTCCCAGTTGGCGATGCTGCGGGACCACGGTGTTCAAACTGTGCCCCACATTTCCACTTTTCTACGGTTCTCTACCTGAACCGGTGGCCGCCTGAATGTGGCTGGGTCGCGCAGCGGGACCTCCCTAAGCAGGTGTGTTGCTTGTTGCAGGGCCTGCTTTGCGGCGGTCCCAACGCTAGATCGATCAGCCCTTTTGACCCCTTCTATGTTATGTAGCCCGGGCCGGGATGGGCTAACCTCCGTGCATGATGTATGCGCCTCTTCGCTGGGTCTAAATGTTCCCCGGTTACCTTCAGTCGTACTTGGGCTTATCTCCAGGGGGGGCGGTTGCGCCGATGCGCGCTGCTGCGGCCCTGCCGTTACTCGAGGTCCCGGCTTCGCAAGCGCAGTTGGGCCCCAGCCGTGCGGGCAGCCCAGACCGGTGTGCGATTGTCTCCGCCGGGCACCGGCACCACTTACTGTTGTCGTGGGGCTGAGGAAGTCCACTGACCCCGCAGGTCACTCACTTGTCCCACCTTGAAGGGGGAGTCACTCGGCAGTCTGGTTTGTCGGCCTCGTCGCTACTCGGGCTTCAGAACGCCGAACAGGCCACACTTGTCTCCATGTCGTAGCCGGTTATTCTTTTACCATTTTCGGATTCCGGTCGATGTATTTTGACCCCGGCTGGCTCCGATTCCTCCTCCACCTCTTTATTGATTCCGCCTGCGGATTAATGTGTGGATTTTCTCGGGGATAGTCTGGGGCAAAACGGAGCTACCCTAGGCAGCGGCCATTTCCTTTGGCTGCCGGCCACTCCCCCCTCTTTTCTATTACATTATTGAATATTTTTCTTGGCAACAAACTTGTAGAAAATTACCATCTTTTGTGTAGAGTACCCCCACATTTTCCCTTAACTGTTTTTGCTGACTGTAGAACTCTGTGCACTTTACTCCTGTTAATTAGTGGAAAAGTGCCTGTGCTCCTCCGTTCAAACTGTTGAAATTGGTATACTCCTAATTGGCAAAGTTAATTTATGTATAAGCCCCTAGTATGTGGTACAAAGTGTACCCAAGGCCTGTAAATTAAATGTCTCCAGTGGACTGTAGCACCTATTCTGCCACCCACTACAGTATAAAACTTGGCTTCAGGCTAACATTGTTGCCTCATTGTGACCGTTAAAATACAGCAATTCAATTTGCCAAAATAACCCCTTTTGATGTTTTTAAATATTAATAAATCACCCCTATTTAGGTCTTACTGCCCATAAGGCAAGGTACATGGTATTTAAAAGTAGGACATTTAGAGATTCAATGGTAAACATGTCCTTACATTGAAAAAGCCCCAAGCTATTTTGACTGTAGAAAGACTGGCTCTTCCATAGTAAATCACTGGGATGCAATATTACATTAAATAATTCTATCTCCGGCTAGAAACCACCTAGAAATTCAATTCTTGGACTCTTTGTAATATTTATTGAAAGCCCAAATTACTGTTGAAGTAGGAGGTTTAATATATATTAAGGAAAAGGCACTTTATAAAGTGACCTTTTCCCTGCCTAAAGCCCCTGAAGGTTAATTTATATTAGCCTGCAGCTGCAGCCCTCTGAGTGCTTAATTCTGAAGGAAGTGTGAAAAGCTGCTCCCAGAGCAGAGACAAAGGCTTGTATGTGGGGAGGTGTTTCTGTTCCTCTGGCAGGATCACCATAGGAACAGTGACCAGGAACCTAATTATTTTCAAAGGGACCTCCGCTGTCATAGGCAAATATCAGATGACACTTGCACAGGCCCCTTTGTTCCCTCAGTCAGCCAGGCTCCAATCACAGTGTTGAGGGAGCTGCCCCAGAACTTGTTTGAAGTGACCACAGAGGAGTGGTTGTTCATTTCCCTGGCCAAAGTCAGGGATGGACATACAGACACTACACAAGGGGAGAAGGGTTTCGCCATCTTGGATTTAGGTAGAGAGGTGCACTGTAGGATTGTTTGCTGCAGGGCACACAGGAAAAGCTGGAAAAGTAGGTAGGGTTACCCCTGGAAACTTTTACCCTACTGGTTAGGGAGTGACCAGGAGTCACCCCACCCACAGGCTTGAGCCTGGCATAAATGTGGCATCCCCAGTATCCTACTCAGAATACTACTGTCCCTGAGGAAAATCAAAGAGGACTGGTCTTGCTGTCAGACTTAAGAAGAGCCCTGGGGGACTGGACCTGCTCTCCCATTTGTATGGAGGACATAGAAGTGGAATTCAAAGGTCATAAGGTTGACCTCCTGTTCAAGCTACAAGGACACAACAAGTTACAAGAGTCTTTTCCTGCAACTGCCCAGATGACCATTTCCACTAGACCTGCCCTAGGACCCCGCTTTTGGCCTCTGCAGGAGTGAGTCTTGAACCCAAAGTGGTGCTCCTGAGGTCCTGGAACCCTAGGCTGTGACAAAGTGTACACCTCCTAACGTTTTTGGTTTCAAAGACCTACAGAGGACTGGAACAAACCTGCCAAGCAGATCCAAGTGACTAAGTGAAAACGTAGAACTCTTCACTAGGTGAAGGCAGCAAAAGTATCTGGCCAGTGAGGGACTTTCCTTGTGTGTAAAATTCGAATTTCTCCTGCTGGGAGGTTTCCGGCCAAATGTCAGCACTACAACGGAACCTTGTCTGATGGTTCTCTGGCCTCGTGCCACAAGCCATTCAACCACAGCCTGCTGCTGAAAATTTTTGACTTCTATTTTTGAGACTAAGTTGGAAGGTAAAATGTCTCACTGAGTTAAACCTAGTTTCTGTAGCTGGCCCGTGCTCCATCGTGGTTGGCCTCAAATCTTGCCTTGGTACTGGTCTACCATGACCAGTTGACCATGGTTGGCACTTAGCGCTTTGCTGGCTCAATTATAATTTAAAACTTTAAAAATTAATATCTCCAGTTCCCCTTATTGGATGTTTGTGGTTTTGGTGTAATTTTATTTAATTACATTTATTCTATTTTTTTATTCATTTTGGATTAACTTTATTGCAGTTTTGTTACTGCATAAATACTTTACACATTGCCAGTAAGTTAAGCCTGTTGCTCTGTGTCATAGCTACTAGGAGATAGAGCTCAGGTTTATTTAGTGACCTTAGTCGTTCACTCTGACAACGATTGTGATTAATACTTGATGTGCGTAGTCACCGAATACCCCAATTTCAAAAACTGGAATATTGTTTCCATAATTTCCAGATAGTTGTGGATCTTTGCTAATTTTATTAACAAAGGATGTTTTTATTGTTTGTACTGCATCATAGAACCTTACATCTTGAAAATGTGTAATGAGAATGAAGATAAAATGTCTGTTATACTAATCTATTTTGAAAAGTAAGGCAGCTCCTAATTGTAGGATACTTCTATGATATCATTAAAGTTCAGATTTTTTGGGGATGTATAAAAACAAACAGGATTAATAGTGGACATCTTTGTAACTAATACATTTTCATGATTAATGCACCTCCTCTGTAAATACTACTTTCAGGGCTAAAAATTTGTGAGAGTACTGCGGTGGGAATACATATGAAAACATTTAATTTTTTATCTTTTTTTCCACCAGAGAAATATTTTTCCAAGTGGCGAAATCCCTTTTTATTATTGAACATGGTGGTTCTTAGTGAACTTTTCCACCCCACCAAACATTATCACCCCATTTTTTACTAGTTGATAAAAGTTTGCAAATGGCGTTAAAAAATGTTTGCATGGTAAGTGAATACCAAAAATGATGTTGCGGTTGTCCCTTAGATTCCCAAGGGCAGCTCGGTGACTTTCCTTAAGAACCCCTCTTCATAAATGTAATACTCCAGAAGATATGCTACTCTGGCAAATTTCCTCTGGTAGTACATTTCAGCTCTGAGTATGAATGTCTGCAGCTGTCAGGAGTTGACATGCTCTAATGTGTATGGTGCTGTTCTTGGCTTTGCAGGAGTGAAGTGAATCCACCATTCCCTTACCCGCTTGTGACTAACACAAAGAAATATCACAGTGTGAGAGACATGTGAACAGAAGAAAGGAGACTGGGAGAGGGGAAAACATGCCTCTGATAGTGCCAAGAGGGGGCAATATTTAAATAATATGGTTCAATGTTTTCTTACCATCAAGTTCAGGATTAAGCCCCATCAAAGTGCTGGCTTTAAAGTACCACTCGCTTCAGGTGACGGATCTTTGCCACTGTGTTTTGAACCAGGAGCTATTTCATCATCATAAATTAAATCACAATAACCGTTCTAATGCTCAGTCAATAATGGGAGTTTGAAATAGTTTTAAAAGTTTTATTTCTCGTTAAGAGATTAGTAAGTATTTTTTTATTCTTTTTATTCAAATTAGACAATAAATCGAGTACATTTACAGAAATCACATCAAAAAGAATGATTAGAAGAAAACATCAAATAACTCATTAAGCACGTTCCATACAAGACCAAAATCCTTACTCTAAAGAACAGGATCAGAATTTTAGTTTAGTAGAACTCATAAAGAGTTCAAGTTCAAAGGAAAAGAGTCAGATAAAGGGAGCACACAAGCTCAAAATCCAATTAAAGCAGCCAAACTTCCCATTAAGGGTAGTTCATGAATCTCAGCCGAGTCTCAATAATTCAAGCAAAAGTATACAGTTGCAGTAGCAATCTGTCAAAATCGAGCATCAATAATAAAGCAAAGGAAGAACAGCAGCAGTGGTAGCCGCAACTGTCAAAAGGGACAAGGGAAAGCTGTATGAAAAAGCAAGCAGGATAAAGTCTGAAAAATAATAATGACATAGCTTCTAACTAGATAAACACACTAATACAAAAGGCAAAAATAATGTTGAGCATGTTGTTCAGCATTGTCGAGTTCCCTGCTAGCTAAAAGAAAACTCGCATTTAAGCATTTCTGTGGTTTATACTAATAACTTTGGCTGCCTAGTGCAGCTTGAACAATTAAAATGCATGTAATTTTCTCTTTATATTGCATGTTAATTATTGAACATATAGGGCCCGATTCAGATCTCGCTCGGAAGCGCTCCTGACGGCATCCGTCAGTAGCGAGTCCGAGTCGTACGCGTGATTTCTGTGTGACTCGTACAGCTGTACGAGCGAGCAAGTACAATGCGATAATCGCCTCCCGCTCCGAGCGGCTCGTACGCCTCATCGATCCCCTCCGTATGACTCCGCCATGGCCAACACGCACAGCGCAAAGGTACGGATTCCCGGACGACCAAGGACGATGCGCGCGCCAAGCAGCTGGATCGAGTCGGAGCCTCTGACTCGAAAAAGCTCTGGGAAGCGGACTTCGGGGGTCCGTAGCGGGCCCTCCTTAACCCGTACCCCTACGACTCGATCACTGGGGGAGCCCAAGGGTCCCCCTACACATGCATGCACGGTGCGGGTGGGACCAAGGCGTCCCCGCAATATGGGCGCCCTCGCCCGCGACGTGCGTTTATTGTCTTTGGGAGCCTATGTACGCAACGTACTGCAGCGCATCGTACTCTGTTGCTCGGAGCCCAGGAGCATGAGTCACTCGGAAAGCTCTACGAGCGCGAGTCGGCCGTAGGGCTTTCCGGGCAAGATCGGAATCGGGCCCTTAGTATTAATTAAAAATTGCGCCTTAATTAATTATCTCACTATCTTAGTTTCACATGTGTTCTGCTCAAAAAACACTTTCGTCGTCAGTTGAATCTTGTCTTTTCCGTTTTAAACTTTAGAATTTTAATGACTTTTGGTTGTCATCATTCTTGAGATTATTTAGTTCTAATTCTCTTTCAAATTTTATATTTCTTTCTCTGCCCTTTCTCTCGTGTAAGCAATATCTACAGCTTTTAAATTGAGCAAATAAAAATAATAAACAAAGCCCTATGATTAGTTTTGGCATAAGTATAGCTTTCAAAATACCTCCTCCTGCTGTTGTAATTCAATTTCCAATTGTAGAGACTACTTTTCCAAAATTTTCTAAAATGCTAGGTGTTTCCAACTCTTCAAATTCAGGTTTCAAGTCTGAATGTTCTTTGCAAATTCCTCTATTTTCGTACTCTCATCAGGGATGTATGAACAACAAAGGGTTAATCTGAGCATCTTGCAGACTCCGCCTTTTTCTGCAAGAAAAATGTCTAATGCTATGCGATCCTGCAAAACCATGAATCTTACTGCGATAAGCTCAGTGTTTATTATTAATAAAACTCCAGAAGTACTGGTTGCCAGTTATTATTATTTATTTATTCAATCAATGATATGATCATTTACATCATAAACATTTCATACCTTCAAGACATTTTTTTTTTTTTAAATATACAAGTAAATACATCATAAAAATATGATTTAAAAAGTTTTAAGACAACATCTCTAGGTAGTAAACTATACCTTAGATCAACCTAGTACATGACAAGTCTTAAAAGCTAACTAGTTCCCATGACCATAAAATAAGTAGCTATTAAAAGCATTGCAAGGTTCTAGTTTCTAGCAGCAGAGTGGCGTGCCCACAATCAATTATTATACAGTTTTAGATCAAATTATCGGGTGCATTTTAGTCGCTTTCGATCTTTTCCACCATGCAAAAAAAAGAAATCTTGAGATTGCGAACACTAACCACCTTGTAGTATCAGATTTAAAAATACGTAGGGCTTCACTGGGGCATTTAAAAGATAATAGTCGACAGACTGGAATAATCCAGGTTCTCCGGGAGTCAGTGTAGGAAGGACAAAAAAGAAAAAATTATTCAAGGTCTCGGGAGAAGAATGACAGGAAGGACACACAGGTGATACAGACACATTTTCCCAAGTGCTTCTTCTAGAATTTAGTGGGAGAGTTCCATATCTAAATTGGATATACAATGATCTTGCCTGGGAAGGTTCAATGTCATCCATGAACAATTCCAATTCAAACCACCCTTTTATATTTAAGAAACTAGAGGTCAAGGTACCATGTGCATGACCTTCAATAGTTTGTGTGTCCACGAACTCCCAGAACCTTTTTTTGAAAGCGGGAACCATTTATTTAGTTATGGACCCCAGGTCCTCCCACAGCCGCCCCATCCCAAGTTTAAATAGCCAGTCCTTTATCTTGTTAAACCACTTGATTCGTCCTGTTTGTTTGTGTAGAATCAGTAGCTCTTCCAGGGCCTCCTTTACCGGGACCTGTGTGTGACTAGTCCATGCCCTTATCCAGAACAGGAGAGCCCTCAGAGCAGCTTGATGATTAATGGGTTTAAGACCAAGATCAAGTCTGAGCGGTAGAAGTGGAGTGCTTATTGGTAAGTTTAAAATCGTCCTAATAAATTTATTTTCAGCAAGGACAAGTTCGGCAAGGTTCTCCAACCCCCATAGGTCTGCCCCATAGAGGGCTGCTCCTATGCCTTTGGCTCTATGTAGTTCCAAAATGGGCGATAGTGGTCGATAAGGGGATGCTCTGGCCCTCCTAGCGATTGAGCAATCAGCATGTTGGAGGGACAGGGTACTCTTTACAATTTGTGGCGTCCAGGCCATCCGGTCACTAATCCGCACTCCTAAATAATCAAAAACATTGACCTGCTCCAGTGCTTGCTGGTCCAGCACTATTCTACCTTTATGGGATTTGTAATGGTTAAAAATCATATATTTGGTCTTTGAACAGTTTATTTCCAGACCCCTATCCTTACATGCTTTATCGAATTTGTTCAGGAAATTCTGGATCCCCCTAGGGGTCTTAGCGATGAGAAGAGTATCATCTGCAAATAGCAGGCAAAGCACAGATGAGCCTGCTAATTTAGGAGGGTCGCCACCACAGTCATATAGTTCCCCTATTAGCCCATTTATGTATATTGTAAATAATGTGGGGGCGGGTACACAGCCTTGACGCACACCTTTATGCACAGGGATTTCACTTGTGAGACCACCTTCAGAGTTCCATCTGACCCTAGCAAAAGTATCCGAGTGCAGGCGGACCAAAATATCTAGTATATAAGATGGAAGTCCTAATTCTCTTAGGGCATGCCACAGTTTGGTGCGTTCAATGGAATCGAAGCCCGTTTTTAGGTCCACAAACACCACGTACAAGTGACCACCTTTTATGGTCACTTCCTTCCATATTAACAGCAAAAATCTAAAAACTTGGTCCGTGGTGCTTGTGGAGGCCCTAAATCCTGCCTGCAGATTTGAAAGAACATTATTTGCCTCAATCCATGCTTGTATCCTAGTTAGAATGATTTTGCAAAAAATCTTTTGAGAAACGTCTATGAGGCTAATGGGCCTGTAGTTTGCTGGAGAACCTTTGTCCCCCTTTTTATAGATGGGGATAATTTCAGCGCCCTTCCAGGTTGCTGGAATATCACCACCAAACAGGATAGCATTAAAAACCACTTGAAGCAGGGGTCCCCATATAGTGGGCTCAGCCCTGTACATGTCTCCCGGCAGCCTATCTAAGCCTGGGGCTTTCCCATTCTGTAGTAACTTAATGGCTAAAGTGGTTTCATCTAGTGAAAAGGAGATATCCTCAGTTAGTATGGGGGCTGGGGATCCTGATTTTAAACCTAAGTCACAAACAGCCCCATCGCCTGCATATAGTTTCTTGAAGTACTCCTCCCAAACTTGTGGCTGTAGATAAAAATCATTTTCTGTTTTTATTTTGCAAGTCCCCTTGGCTATGAGATGCCAAAACAATTGGCTGCTCTTTAGCTTTGACGCCTCTACAAGTGCACGCCAGTTTCCCAGCTCCCAGTCTCTTTTTGCCCTTTCTTGTTCTCGTTTGTACTGCTTCCTGCTGGTTTTAATATCTAAAGGAGATTTCGCCTTTACCGCCATAATTAAATCATCTTTAGCTTCCTTACATGTCTTATTGTACCATGGAGCGGTTTTCCGCATAAAAAGATCTTTATTACTCTGCTTTTGAAAGAAAGGTTTAATTCTATTGTTCAATTGCTGGAATATTGTCATAATATTATCTATATTAATGGCAGTATTATTAATTCCCAGAAGGATCCGCTCCACCTCTGACTAGATTTTGCTGAGGGTAGTTGGATCGGCCATAATTAGTGGCCACTTAACTCGTTTATTATTGTTTGTGGTGATAACAGGTGCACTCTTAGCCCCAGATGTACCATATGTAGGTACTAGGTCGTGCAACATAAGGGCCAGGGCGTTATAGTCTCTATCTTCTCGAGTTACCACAACCATGTCTTTGACACTTGACCAGAGATCATGATCGACCATGATATAGTCAATCCTGGTCTTAGTGCCTCCCCTCTTAAATGTGTGGCTTGCTTCGATGTCCGAATGTGTCCGGCCATTACAGGCTCGAACCCCATGATTAATAGTGAATGAGAGAACCTGTTGGCCCACCCTAGTGCATTTCTTGATGGGGGGGTCTGGAGCTTCACGATTCCATATGCCTCATCTCCTTCGGCTACTAGCTCCTGAATATAGTCTACGGGTTCAAAAGTTGTGTTAAAATCACCCGCAACAATGAGTTTATAGTTCCCTTTACCTACATCGAGATAATTTGTTAGTGTAGTGATCGTGTCTGATGGCTTATGAGGGCTACTAAAGCGATTATAGATGTTAATAGCCTAACTTGGGGAATCCCCCTAATGAGGACAATTCAAGCCCAAGGATTTCCTCAGAACCAAAATCCAACACCTTTATACTACATTTTAGTGTGTTTTTGACCCATATTATAAGACCGCCAGCCGAACGGCCAGCTGTAGATTGCCTGGCTTCAATACTGTAGGTGGTATACCCCACCCTATGGACCTGCTCTACTGCCCAGGTTTCCTGTAATAAACATACGTGAAAGTCATCCACAAACTTGCCCCATTCCGGATCAATTAACTTGGACTTAATACCAGCAATATTCCAAGATAGGAGTTTTAGATCATTTATTTCCGGGAGGGATTTCTGTAAGTCTCCTGGGGTGGTAATGTCTCGCACAGTATCAAGATGGTGCAAATAAACATGAGTCATGGGTGTTGGACTACCAGTGACAGAATCACTATTCATATGAATCTCGAAGGGATTTTCCAACTCCATGTTCAAAAGCTTCCCAACTACCTTTTGCGGTGTAATGGCTGCAGTGAATAGTCAGTCTGGGGAGTCTAGGTCAGTTAGTATTTGAAATCTGTTACTTAATTCCAGGGAGAGGTGGTTCTTTCTCCTGGGGGGCTTCATAGCAAATGGCTTGGCAAACAGGTCATCCCGACCTCCGCATTCAAGATGCCTGTAGAAAAACCCAAGCTGTACTATGTCGACCCCATGGCCCGACCCCTGACTAGATGTGGTTGACCCCCACCTGAGCAGTTGACTTGCTAACATTGGAGACTTGCAATTTATGACATTACAGTCTCCATCATAGGACTTGCGTAATGGGCCAACCCAACTTACCCGCCTTAAAAAGAGGATGTCATTGTACTTTAAGTTTGAGTAATTGGTATTCTGAGTTAGCCAATAGCAAACTTTGTTCTTTAGTTGTTCCTGTGATTCTATCTGGTTTTTATGTAGGGGGGGTACATTGACAAGAATTGCCACATAGGGGCAACAATCAGGAGGAAGATGGAGAACCACCTTATCTTCACACTCGGTTTGGCCATTTTGTCGCTGCAACCTTCTAGGTGCCTGATTGTTAGTATCCATCAAATTTCTAGAATGAGTTACCTGGGGGAAACTAGGCCCGGTATTACTCAACTGGTGCCTTACATCCCCTGGCTGCCCAATGTGGCGGTGCCCCGACTTCAATTGCGGCCCTGCACTAGTGGTAGCCTTATCCAGGCCAGTCCGCACATTACAACCCAATGAGTCAGACTCCGTTATGTCAGTGCCCTCATCGGGATTCCCACCCCTAGAAAGATCTACCGCCCCCACTACCGATTTCCTTTTTGCCCGTGCCCCTGTTGAAATATCAACAACCAGTTTGTGGATTATGTCCATGTTTGATTCTAGTTTATCAAGCCTGGCTAAAATAGATGAAATTTTTTTAGCAATAGTTTGCTCTATGCACGATGTAAGAGTTACAATAATTTGAGCAGATAGTTCCTCGGTGTTGGGAGAAGTAATTAGGTTTGGGCCGCTTGCGGGAGGTATGGTGTCAGCAAGGACTTTAGGAATTGGGTCCTGAATCTTTTTCCTAGATGTAGTCCTTGTATGACGTGGGGGCTCCATTTGTTTGGCCTTTCTTTTCCTTCTAGCAATTGTTCCATGCACCGGAGTGACTTCATTAGGTGAGTCATGAGGCTGGACTACTGGTGAGGCTTGGGTGCTTCTGTTTGCTACATCCTTGACCTGAACAGGGTTGCTTGTTTTTATCATCTGTGCCGCTCCAACAGCGTGACAGTCAGATAGAGGACCCACCAAGCCCCCTTCGCCTCCTCCTCCCAGCGACAGGCGGCGTTTAGTAACTTGAATCTCTTTATCAATGGCTTCGGAGGCCCACAGAAGGAAGCAATCAAGTGTAGAGTTAGTGAGGGCTTTTGGCGTGGCCACCTTCCCTCCAATTTGTCTTGTTTTCCCCGCCATTATAGAGCAATTGGGTGCAAATCATAAGCACACTTACTTGGGTAATAAAGATTAGTTCTTATTCCGCGATGTTCAGCAACCAGTGCTTCAATTCAGCAGGTTTCCCGCTCCTTGGGCCAAAGGACCTGGCCCCGCCCACCTCCTCCTGCCACTGACGGACGCAGATGGGCCCGAGAACAAAGGCGTCGCTGGTGGCCCCGCGGGCTGCTGGGGGATGGAGTCCTCACTGCTGCTGGCCGTTCCCCTCACGGCGTGGTCTCAGGCGTCCCGCGCTGCGGGAGCTGGGCACAGGCTTTAACGCGCCTCCGGGCGCGAGAACAAAGGCGTCGCTCAGGATATTTTCATCTGGAAACTGATATATCTTTGCCACTGTGTACTCTTCGGGTTACATTCCCGCGGGTCTCTTCAGGGCTGTGTTGTCGGCCGAGGCTCTGCTCAGCAGCGGCCAGCGCGCGCCTCGCGGTCTCCTTCAAATATTATATTTCTTTCTCTGCCCTTTCTCTCGTGTAAGCAATATCTACAGCTTTTAAATTGAGCAAATAAAAATAATAAACAAAGCCCTATGATTAGTTTTGGCATAAGTATAGCTTTCAAAATACCTCCTCCTGCTGTTGTAATTCAATTTCCAATTGTAGAGACTACTTTTCCAAAATTTTCTAAAATGCTAGGTGTTTCCAACTCTTCAAATTCAGGTTTCAAGTCTGATTGTTCTTTGCAAATTCCTCTATTTTCGTACTCTTATCAGGGATGTATGAACAACAAAGGGTTAATCTGAGCATCTTGCAGACTCCGCCTTTTTCTGCAAGAAAAATGTCTAATGCTATGCGATCCTGCAAAACCATGAATCTTACTGCGATAAGCTCAGTGTTTATTATTAATAAAACTCCAGAAGTACTGGTTGCCAGTTTTTCTACAACATTTGACACTTTTCTAATCTTTTCATCGTTTATGATGACTCATACAGGGGGAATGATTGCACCAAATATGTTTCCAGCTAATTAACATCCTCTTTCTGCACTATGTGTGTGTCTGTGTGCTGGTGTCATTGTTAATGTATCTGTACTATACACATGGTACATTTTAGGAAGCAATAGAGCTAAATAACAAATGCCTTCCCAATCAGCAGGTAACTGAAAATAAGCTTCCTGTCCACAAACAAAATAAACTCCTGGAATTGCAAATTCTTCTCCCTGTAACATTTTCCATGTTCCTCCCATTAATTCAAATGTGTGTTCATAACTACTAATCCCTACATGCCTGGTTCATTTGGATGTTTTTCTTTTATAAACACAAATTTCCCTTTATGTTGAATGTCTAATCTAAATTTTGGGTAAACCATTTTCTTTCTAAGTTCATCTTACTCTTTCTTCTGAATATTTTTCAAAACATCACCATGTTTATCTTTGCTATGTGTTATGTTAGTGTTTCTTTCCTCTAGAGCCATAATGAAAACTTTCTCTAGGGGTCTCAGTAAGCAGTTTAAATTGTTTTGGTAAGCTTTACCACTGTCTATAGTTCTATGTGGCATAAAGTAGTACCAAGCTGTGTCCATTTCTTTTGTTTGTGGGTGTAAATTCATGCTTTCCACTAAAGGTACTCTAGAAAGTATTAAATCATAGTTTCACTAGAAATATTCATAATGTTCTCGTCTATATGCAAGTGAAAGCAGTATACTACTGGGAATTGCATATGATAATGGTATGTGATAATATGTGACTTCTTCAGTTGCAGATGGCAAATAAGCACAGACATAACAGTCCTTTGCTTCCATGGCATGTGTATGTTCCTGTACTAATCTACAGTAATGTTAGTAGTGTAATCTTTCTCTTTGTAGCTTGTAAATGAGGCTTTTGATTGCTCATCATCATTCAGGTAGACCCAATGTCTTTCTCAGGTGTTAAGTAAAATCCTACTAGCACTCCTATAATCATTATTACTTGGATTGCAAAAATTTAACACATACTATATGTGCACGTATTGCTAGGGCTACACATGTTTGTCTAGAGCAAGATTATATACAGCAAAGTTCAAAAGTTCAACACAGATTTCTGCACATAGCTTCCTATTGTGGTTAGGTTTTGTGAACAATTTTTCAGCAAGGCAATTTTTGTATAGACAATCCTTAACCCTACTGTGTGTTCTTTCTAAATTGTTATCCCTCCTCTTCTACTGCAGACTCGGAGCTAGGTGAATTTTCTTTAAAATAAAAAGTGTGAATTAGTCAGTGTCAGTCTCTTTTATACTTTTCACATACCTTTTAAGCTTTTTCAATATCTCTTTGTAATTGTACAGTTTGTTCCTGTCAAGTATTTTTATCCAACAATACTCACTGTGATTATATCATGGAGGTTCAAACAGTTCAGATTTCACATCACACAACTCATCTACTGTGACATTCAGTACTTTGTCCACATAGTAAGACCACTCAGGAACTAAATACCTTTGATAAGGCACTCTTGCTCTTTTTGATCTTTTCAGTTTTTGTTGATCTCCTTCTGTATCACTTGACTCTGTCTCCTCATGGATACTTAATGGAATCTGATCTATGTCAGTCTTTCTTGAATACAGTTCTGTGGTTATTCCGTTCTATGGGTGTCTCGTCTTGTTTCAGTGCTTGTTCCTTCACCCAGATCTTTTGGCTTGACTGATATAATCTCAGTAACATTTTCAAGTTGAGGGACAGTCTCTGCTTCTCCTTTATTAGAGACTTCAGTGCCACTTTATCAAATAACAGGCAGTTGGATCTGTGTTACAGTCTGCCAGTCTTCACCCCTTTCTTCTTGTTACTGCTGTTGCGATCTTGATATCACTGATCTTTGTGGTCTCGCAACTGGTGGTGGTGCAGTCACCAATGCTCTTCGTTAAGGTTCAAAGAGCACAATTTCTTCATCTGGATTTCTCACTTTCTTGGTCTGCGAGGCGTGCACCCAATTTGGAGCTCCGGCACATTTAACAGCGGTGTTGGTCACCAAAATTACTTGTAAGGGGCCTTTCCATCTCAGTCCCAAACAACTCTTCTGAATGTGCTTCTTGATCATAACCCAATCACCAGGATTGAGTTTGTGGCACTGTTCTTGATGCGGATCTTCAGTGGCAGCTGCAACCTGGTAAGAAACAGAACATACCACATCAGGCAATCCTTTGCATAATCGAGTATCACATCATCTATGATATTCACAAGTGCATTTGCAGGTTTAGCAGGTAGCCTCATTGCATGTCCCATCAATATTTCATTCGGCAATAGACCAGTCTTTCTAACAGGGATACTTAGAATACTCATCAGCACCAAAGGTAAAGCATCTGAAAATTTCAGTGATGTTGAAGCAGAGACTTTAACTAGTCGAGACTTCATAGTCCCATTCAGTTGTTCAACTATACCTGAAGCCTGAGGTTGATAGCTACAGTGCAGTCTCTGCTCAACCTGTAATGCTGTGCAAATCATCTTCAGGACCTTATTGTTAAAGTAGGTCCCCCTATCTGATTCTAGAGAAACCGGCATTCCATATCTGAGCATGAATTCTCGCAATAACATTTTTGCTACTGTGAGACTGTAATTTCTTCTGGTTGGGAAGACCTCCACCCATCTCGGGAAGAGACATACAATGTCCAGGACATATCTCAGCTCGTTACAAGCAGGCATTTTGATAAAGTCCATCTGCATTCTGTTGAAAGGATCACCTGATCTCCCTATTAGACTCAGTGTGACATAAGTTCTTTTATTTGCATTCATTTGTTTACATGTAACACATCGATGACAGACTTCTTCTGCAAGTATCCTACACTTTGGGTTGTACCAGTTCTGTCTAAAGAGTCGTATCATGGAGTCCCTCCCTAGGTATGTGTATCCGTGAATGTATTGTGTCATTAAAAACAATAAACATCCAGATGCCATTTGCATTTTTCTCACAATCTTCTCTGATCCAACTTTGTTGTTCTGCTTCTGAAACGTTTTCCTGTACTCTTTTCAATTCATCCCAAGTATCCGTTACAGTCATCAACACAGAAAATGAAGTGTCCTCCTCAGACTCACATGCAAAAGTTCCATTAAATGTGCAGGCCAGCAGGGCACAATATCATGCAACTGAATCAACATGGCTATTTCCCATGGCAATGTAGCCATTACCACTTTGATGGGCTGCACATTTAAACACTGCAATTTCTGTAGGCAACTGGAGAGCTTCCAACAAATCTCTCACCTGCACCCTTTTCTAATAGGGGTTCCTGAAGAGGTCATGAAACCTCTTTGTGACCACAATTGCCCAAAATCATGGACAACGCCGAAGCCGTACTGACTATCTGTAAATATAGTCACTCTCATTTGAGCACTTAAACTGCATGCTCTGGTAAGGGCAATCAATTCTGTAACTTGCACTGAGGTTACCCCTTGAAGCCATGAAGGTTCGATGACATCATTTATTGTACACACAGCGTAAGCTGCCTCTCAGGGTACCTTCATTGTTTCTCAGACATGACACATCCACAAAAATTACTTCATCGAGCTCATTCAGGGGTTCATCCTTAATATCAGGTCTAGACTTTGTGCATTAATCCATGACAACAAGGCAATCATGTTCAACTTCATCACAAATAGTATCATTTATTGGCAGCAAAATAGACAGATTCAGAATTTGACATCATTTTAACACAACATTCTAGGATGACAAAGTCTTCTGCTCATATTTCATGAGTCTATTATGAGTCATGTATTGGGTCTTGGTTCGTGTCATAGTAATTCGACAGAGTGAGGGATAATTACAATTAAAGGGTATCCTATCACTAGGCTCCCACTCTTTCCAGACTAGTGCTTACTGTGGCAACAGCTTTAAGACAGCCGTGCAGTCATGCGGCAACAGGGTCAAGGGTGGTCGAGAAATATGCTACAGGTTTACGAGCATTATCATGCATTTGAGTTAGTACTGAGAGAGCGTAGCCCTCCCTCTCACTACAAAATACTGTAAACTCTTTATTGCAATTTGGAATTCCTAGTGCTGGGGCATGGCAAAGTTTTTCTTTCAGCTCTACGAAGGCTTTCATTGTCCCATTGAAGTGGGTCAGACACATACTTGTGTGTCAGCCTCAGTAATGGCTTTGCAACTAGGGAAACATTTGGTATCCACCATCTACAGTAGCCAACCATTCCCAAAAACATCATGACTTCATTCTGAGTTCGAGGTGGATTCATCTGAAGAATTGCTTCCACTCTCTCTGGCGACACTTTTCTAACTCCTTTCTCAATAATGAGTCCCAGATATTGAACCTCTTCCTGACAGCACTGCAGTTTACCTGGAGACACTTTATGTCCATTCTCAGCCAGGTGATACAATAACGCAATGGTATCTTGCTTACAAGCTTCTCATGTCTCTGATGCCACCAATAGATCATCAATATATTGCATGAATATACTGATCTGTAGGGCATCTGTAATGACTCTAAATTATTTTTCAAAATCTTATTTAAGATGGACGGACTCTCCGTATACCCTTGTGGGACTCGGCACCATGCAAAAACTCTCTGCTGAAACAAGAAAGAAAAAAGAAACTGGCCATCTTCGTGGTAGCTGCACGCTTTATAAATGTCTTTTATTATTTTATTATTATAATGGCACTGAAAAGAAAGCCTGACAAAGATCAATGACAGTAAACCATTCTGCAGTACATGGAATTTGGAAAAGTATGGCAGCTGGATTCGGATATCATGGGACAACTATCTTGTTAATCTTCCTAAGACCTTAGATGATCCTATACTTTCCATTGGGTTTCTGTAAACCCATGATCAGAGAGTTTAATCAACTCCTAATCAGTTCCTTCAAAATTCCTTTCTGTATCATATCTTTTATTACAGGTGTTATTCCTGCAATTGCTTCTGGGGTCAGATGGTACGGTGGTGTTCTCGATACACTGCATTTGCCTTTAAGGTAATTCAGACTGGTTCCACACCTTTAATCAGTCTGATATTGTTCCCTGTGAGATCCCACACTGATTTTGTAATTTGTTTATTTGAAACACCTACAACTTGGATCTTCTTACCCCAGAGGGGTGGGTCTGGGACTTTCGCAGTTCTAACAGTGGATTTGGTAGCAACTGTTTCTATAGGCAAAGATATGGGATGACCATTCACCTCACCTTCTATTAATGGACCACTCTGGTCTACCTTTAAGACAGCGCCAAGCACTCAATGTTCCTCCCCCCTGATGCACCCTCAATGAGAAATCTCAGTGCCTGAGCTGTCATTATCGAAAACAGCAAATTGCTGGAATGTATTTTTATTTTGGTTCTGGAAATGGTTTAAATTGGTTTTCGCCATCTGATTTAAATTAAATCTGGGATTTCCCATTTTTCGGCAACATTTGGGGTTGTGGGACCTGAATCTGAGGAATTTGTTTTTCTATGGACATTTGCATCTGTTGTTCTGGCATGTTCTGCATCTGCATTCCTCTCTGCATCTGCACATTTCCATTAGCATTATCAGGATTAAACCTACACTCCCTTTTCCAATGCCCGACCCTGTTACAAACGTGACAAGGGGTCATCTTCTTCAGTGTTGCAACATCCATTCCTAAACCTGGATCAATTGGAACACCTATGCCTCTACTTTGTGAAATACCAAAACCTCCTCCTGGCTTTCCCTGAAAACCTGCTTGTGGAACAACAACTCCTTGCATACCTCCTTGCTCTCCTGCAAAAGAAGGATTCTGAAAACTTTTTTGAGCAAGCTTTGTCTGAGCTAACATAAACTTTGCTTTAATCTTTTTCTGCTTCATCTCTTCTTCATCACTGCAATATTTCACATACCTCAGGATCTCATCAAGTGATTCTTTTCTGCCAGCAGATTACACTTTGTTATATATGCACACTAATCTCTGGTCTCAACTCTAGTACGAACTGAGATGCAAAAATCCCCATGTCACTCTCATCAGGATACTCTCTACCACTGCGCTCCTGAACCACCTGCAACAACTGCTCATAGAACTCATGTACTTATTCTTTTGTTTCTTGTCTAGTTCATTTGATTTTTAACCAATCAAGATCTTTCAGAGGCACTTTGCCTTTCATGAAAGTAATCACTGCTTCATATTTCTCCAAAAGTACAGGAGATTGTGCATTAGTGTGTACCATTCTCTTTGGCATTTAACGTGGACATTGTACAGCAATTTTACATTTAGCCCGCAAATCACTTTGTACCACTGCACAGGCTTGTTTCTTAATTTTGGAAAATTGTTTGTAAAAGCTGCACGATCCCCTCTACTCCAAGGCACATAGACATAGTCTCCTCCTGCTATTTTTCTCAGTAGATGGGCTGAAGTTTCTTACTCATCCTAGTCATTATTTTCCTCTACTGACTGTTGTTGTTCCTCTTTCTTGTCATGTTTTCTTGCCCATTTGTTTTCTAGTTTTTCAAAATCACTCTATGCATTCTATTAATTCTTTAATATATTACCGCATTCCTGAAGAACGCATTGTTTCAATTGCTACTTCATCTAATTGAACCATGTAACTTCTCTGTAAATGATAACTTTTAGAAAGATCAAATTCATATTTCCAAGCCGACGCGGTCAAATTATCATGTGTAATCACTGCTTATCTTGAAATGTCTTTACACAGGTAAATAAATTCTTTCTCTTGATATAGATTCAAATTCTCAAAGTCTAGACATCCCCTAATTATGTCTTCTAACTCAAATTTTAATTTGGGAATATTTAGTGGCCTCTCTTTCTTAGGCTCTGTGCTAGCCATCTGCACAGTGTTCTCTGTCTTTTTAATCCCTGCGGCTTCCTCAAACCATGGTGGAAAAATTCAATCTTCAAACAAATGTATTTCCCCCAGGGCTATGGATGTTGTAAAAACAATTCTTCCCCATCTCTTAATGCTTGGACCGTCTGAGGTGGTCTCCATGCAACAATCTGTGAATTTTGAGAAGTCTGAATAAATCCTGATGTAGATAAACCTCCTACTCCTTGAACCTCTGGTGTCAGGTTAACATTTACTGGGACATTTGTAATTGGTCTAGGCACTGTCTGCACAGTTGCTGGTTCCGGTACTTGCACCGGACTAGTCATAACAGATGTTGTCAGTACAGGTGGAATAACAATCTGTGGTTGAGCCACACATGGTGGGGCAATCTGAAGTATTTGAAGGATTCTCTCAACTTGCACTATAATGGCTTCGACAAGGGCAGTAGCTATTGCACTGCTCGTAATGGCAAAATTTCCAGCACTAACAGTTTGTGTTGCATAAGGTGGGGGTCGTGCAGCTAAAATTTCCTCTAAAATATCATCCCTTGAATCACTATCTGTCTCATTTTCTTTTTCCTTTTTCTCTTTGTCTTTTTCTTCTTTGTCAAAACCACTGGATACAATCTAGTCCCTTCTACTATGGCTTTCCTCCATCTCTGCTGTTCTTCATCCCACTGAGCATCTGCATAATTACACATTGCCCTTTTTGTTCTTTTCTGATATTTTTCCCTTTCTTTCTCTGAAGCAACATTTCCCCACATATTCAAAGCTTCATATTGTGTGGGTCTAGGTGGCGGTTTCATTTCATATAATTTCTCTTTCAATTTCTCAATAATTCTAGTCTCAAAGCTACCCTATTTTGGAAATTTTTATGGACCTTCCTTCTCAGTAATCTTGCACCAAAGTCATAAACATGTATGTAATCTCAATTCAGTTGTCATGTAGTGTGCAGGCAAACCCTTAGGAAGTGCCTCTTCACCTTCCCGTATTGGAATTGTAACATACCCCGTCACAAAACTC
Organism: Calotriton arnoldi; assembly: GCA_963921515.1. Lineage (NCBI taxonomy): Eukaryota > Metazoa > Chordata > Amphibia > Caudata > Salamandridae > Calotriton > Calotriton arnoldi. The sequence continues at coordinate 58,052 of CAWUFW010019303.1, read as the reverse complement.
TTAAATTCTTTAAAGCATTTCATGTTTCTCACACAATTATAAAGCAAAACAATTGCAATTCAATATTTTGATTCTGTTCCATAAATGTCAGATTTCTTTTACTCCAATCCTGTCACAGTTGTTATTTCTTGAAATCATGTTAACAAATCACAATGCGATATTCACACAACCACTAACCTACTACAGCAGGAATTAACACCAAACAACCAATCCCAGCCTAAAACTGTATGACGTATGGTCTCACTTCTTGCAGCAGCTCACCCTCCTTTACAAGTTCTCTCATACTTGCACAATTCAAACAAAAATCTTTAGAGAGACAATTACAAATATATAACAAATCTTGTTTGCTCTGCTAAAGAAACCATAGTACTTCAACATCTGGGAGAAGATGGCGGCCGGCTAGGTAGCCTGGTCGGGAGCTCCGAGCCCGTCAGGTTGATATGACCCGCTAAAGAAGACGTGTGGCATGCTGGAAGGCACCCCCCTCTGTAGAATGTGTCACAAAGACTAATATATTAAAAATTCGGAAAAACTTACAGCCTGGAAGCAAGGCGGATGTGGAGTCCAGTGGAGGCAAGGCAGGGCAGCGATCGAGACCGTGGAGACCATGGAGCTTGGAAGGAAGGAGGAGGCGGCGACGAGCCGCGGCGCACTCTGGCCAGCGGGCGTATGGGTGGAAGCAATTGCAGCGTGCTGCAGCAGCAGGAGGGCCACCGCAAGAGTGCTGTTCCAGGGGAAAACCTCTGTGCAGGCGGAGACAGGCAGGGACAGCAGGCACACCGCGAGTGGTGAAAGGGTATCAGTAACCATTCCTCGGACGAGAGAGCCAGGAGGAGGAAGAGGACAGCGGCGAGGATGACGGAGGGTAAGTGAAAGTGAGACTATATCTGGGCCGGGAGGCGAGGGGGAAGCCCGTGTTCTTAAACCCCCGCAAGGCATATAGTCATCAATAAGTGAAGGGCGAAGAGAGAAAATTATATCTGTCCCTCCTCACTCTGCCACAAATATTGATCCAGACAAAGGGGAGCTCACAGGGAAGAGTTACTGCCTCAGAAGCAGGGGAGTGACCCTCAGGCCCCCCCTTGACCCTCTAAGAGAACAGTGTAATATAGCCCCCAAAAGCACCAAGAAAAAAGGGAAAACCCACGCCTCAGGACAACCTCTCGCCCCTCTGTCCAGGGCAAGCCGGATAAAATTAGGAGTACCTGGTCCAGGCTCAACTCTAAAAATCACCCCTTCCCTGAGATCCTATTTTAAAGTCCAGGAAAGGCAGGGGGCCAAAGAAATCGTAGAAGTGGAGGCAGGGGCAACGGGAAAAATGGATGGCAACAGGTACCGAGCCCTGGAATCATCTGTATCCCAGGGAGCGGACATGGAAAGCCAGACCCCGGTTACAACCAGGCCACAGCCAGTGGAATATCATAGCCAGCTACCGCAAAACAGCACAGAGAAACTAATGGAGGCCATGCTAGTAGAAATGAGGACAAACTTCGCAACGTCAGAATGGAATCAAATGAAAATACAGGAGTCTTGTGAAGCTCTGGACCAGAAGATTAATGCCTTAATGGAGAGAGTATCACTAGTTGAGGCTTCAGTTGAAACCATAAACAAAAAAGTAGAAGCGAATCAAAAAGAAATAAAACTCCTAAAGACCTCAGATGCTGACATAAGAGACAAAATGGAATCTTTGGAAAACCAAGCCAGAAGAAATAACCTGAGGGTGCTCAATATACCGGAAGGTCTAGAAGGGGAGGATATTAAAAAATTCACAATCACGTTGCTTGAAGAGATATTCCCCTGGGCAAAGGCAAGTAATGTAGCGGACAACATCCAAAGAGTACACCGCGACCCATTTGGAAAAGGGAAAATGAGAAAGAACCCAAGGAAAATACTAATTAACTTTAATACGTATGTCCTCAAGGAAAGAATCCTCAATTGGTCATTCAGAATCAGATCTGACATTGCCAAAGTAACACAAGATAGGCAATGGGAACTAGGCCAGTTAATGCAGCAGCTGAAATCTTTGGGTGCAACAGTCCTGATGCGTTTCCCAGCCTCGCTACGGATCATGTGGGAAAACAAAATGCACAATATACGAGACCCTAAAGAAGTGGAGTGCCTAATTGAACGCATAAAAACGCAACAAAAAGACCACACCTAAAAACAAATAACATTTTTTTTTGTCCTACCTGGAGGGTGAAGGGCTCAAAAGGGCAGAACTCTGCCCAACTAAAGGAAGTGGGAGGCTTCTCCTGGGGAGGTGGGGGCAAGGGTAGGGGAAAAATAACACGGAGAAAAGTTACGGAAAAAATAAAAAAATTGCACTTGGTAGGGAGCAAGTTAGGGGAAAAACAATAAAAAAATAGTCCAATTTACGCAATATTGAGGAGGAAGGGACCCTGGAAGATGCAAGAAGAGTCAGGAATTTTCCTGGTAGGGCATCGAAGGACAAGACCCAATGTCAGTTAACAACCTCTCGTGGAACATAAACGGCCTCATAATAAAAAGACGCAGGTAGAAAATCATGGAATATCTGAAGGCAATCAACAGTGAAATAATAATACTACAGGAAACCCACCTCTTAAAAGGGAAATGGGTAGACATAATCAAGTATCAGAAGTGGATGGATGCCTACATCTGTACAAACCAAGAATGCTGCATGAAAGGAGTGGCGATCCTCTTTAAAAAATCACTCAAGGCAAGGATTGAACTGCCAGAGGTTGATAAGAACGGGAGATAGGCGATAGCTAGAGCAAGGATTCACAATATCTCATATACAATAGTGGGTTACTATGGGCCTAACACGGACGATCCTATCCCGCTCCAAAAAGTCTACTCACAGTTACTGAGTGCCCAGTACCCTATCATAATGGGAGGTGACTTTAACATAATCTTAAACCCGAATAAGGAACGACTTCCAGCTAGGAACAGCGCAAACCTGCCTAAAATGAGAGAGTGGGTCGGATTATGCATTAAGGATCTGGGGATTGTGGACATCTGGAAGGAAAAGGGGGATAGGGTCCGCCGTTTCACATTTCAGAATAAGAAGCATAGTCATGCTTCCTGAATAGATTTTTTTCTGCTAGATAGCAAATTGACAAGCATCACACAAAAAGTGGAACATTTACCAGCCCACCTGTCCGACCACTCGACAGTCCTATTGCGACTCTCACCTAGAATCACCTCCCCCCGTCAAGGTGGACGGTGGACCGTGGTATTTTTACAGATCCTCTTATCATAGAAGCACTAGCTAAAGAGACAGACCTTTTTTTTCAAATGAATAAGGAAGGGACTTCCAAACAAGTAGCCTGGGATACATATAAGGCAGTCATTAGGGGGGAAATAAAAAACCTTGCAGCTTATAAACATAAGAGCACCAAGATCTATATTAATCAATTGGAAAACGAAATAACAGCACTGGAATTGGAATTGGCAAAAGGGAAGACCCCGCACGAAACAACAAGACTGGAAGAAGAAAATAAAATAAAGAAGGAGGCTGTTTCAGACACACTGGAAGCAATAGTGAGAAATAAGTGGGAGGTAAGCAAACTTTCGCATTACGAATACGGCGAAGGATGTTGCAAGCTACTAGCGTGGAAAATAAAAACAGATTTAACCTGCAACAGGGTAGCAAACATTCAAACAGGCAATCAACCCTCCTATAGCTCGGAAGACTCCGTGATCAAAGAGGCTTTTGTAAAATTCTTTGAAAATCTGTACCTCGAAGAGTCTCTGGCTACATCAGAACAAATAGCTAGCTTCCTGGATAAAATAACACTTCCCTCCTTAAACTATGAACAAAGAGAGGAGCTTAACCAGGAAATTACTACAGAAGAGGTGGTAGAAGCAATCAAGGGCCTAAAAAAGGGGAAAACGGCTGGTCCAGATACACTCCCCAATGAGCTATAAGTTAACCTGCGAGACGTCCTGGTCATTCCTATGATAGAGCTCCTGAATGAAATCTTTCTAGCTCAGAAGAACCTCCTGGATTCATGGAATGATGCAATCATCACCATCTTATTAAAACCAGGGAAAGACCCAGCTAAGTGTGAATCCTACAGGCCAATCTCACTCTTAAACGTGGATTATAAAATCTATACACAACTACTTGCCAAAAGGCAGGGAAGAGTAGCTGGGACTCTAGTCCATCCAAATCAGAAAGGCTTCATCAGAGGGAGACAAATACAAGAACTAATCCATGAGCTAATAGGAGCAATAGATATAGCAACTCATCATAACATACCGATATCAATTATCACTTTCGACGCAGCTTAGGCGTTTGACAGAGTCAGCTGGTCATTCCTGAATACAACACTGGGAAAATATAACCATGGGGAAACTTTCCAAAATGCTATAAAATCAATCTATAAAAATCCCTCAGCTAGGGCCCTGGTTAATGACAGCCTAATGGACAAATAACATTCAAGAGAGGCACCAGAAAGGGTTGCCCCTTATCCCCCCTTCTTTTTAATCTTTATATAGAACCACTGGCCTGCTTACTAAGAAGAAACCAGGAGATAACACCATTTACATTTCAAGGCTGGGAGAAAAAAGTGGCACTGTACGCCGATGACCTGATGTTATTCACTAGCAATTTAGCGACCTCGCTTCCATCAATTGAGGAGGTCATGGACCAGTTCGGAAAGGTCTCAGGCTACATGATATATCAAGCAAAATCTGAAATCTTAGAATGGAACCACGACTCTAAAAGCTCTCTTGTGAAAGAAAAAATAAGGTATCTCGGTGTGGATTTAGTAAAAGACATCCAAAAAATGACCAGTGTAAACTTCCACAGAATCCTGGGGAAAGTAAGGAAGCTTCTCAAAGTCTGGGGAGGTCTCCCGCTAACCTTCATGGGAAAATCAAATATAATCAAAATGTCAGTCGTGCCAAACTTCACGTACATATTCAGTGCTATACCGCTGGAATTAAAAAAAGAGTGGTTGAAAAAATTACAAGGAGAACTAAGCAGTTTCATTTGTGCCGCGAAGAAGACAAGAATTGCCTGGAAAAAATTGAGAAGGAAAAAAAATCAAGGGGGGATAGCAAGTCCCGATTTTCTGGAATATTACAAGGCATTCCAATTTAAATACACGAGAATATTACTGGATAGATACGAGGTCTACCCCGCGCACCTGCAGGCACTAGTTAACATAGATGGTAGTCATTTCCTGTACAAATTTGGGCACCCCAAGTTCCTTAAAAAAATAAAACTGAAGACTCTCTGGTCAGCCGCAAAGCTATGGTTCCAGATAAGGAGCACCCTGAAAATTCCCTACTATAGTGACCTCGCTCCCGTATGGGAATCTCCTGGTACCTCAGAATGTCTTAGGGATAAATTAGCTATCCCTCTGAGGGAAGGAGGCATAAACAAATGGGGCCAACTCATAGAGCAAAGCTCAATCATCAACTGGGAAGCCCTCGTAACCAAGACCAGGGGTACCCTTGCAAAATTTAAATACTACCAACTACAGAGCTGGGTTAAGAGTCTCGGGGAAGAAGAAACGGGAACTAGGGAAATCGAGAAATTACTCCAGGGAAACAAGATACCCAAAAAAGAAATCTCTTGCTGGTACTGGGCTCTTATTCAGGCAGGGGAAGAGGACTCCACGATTCAGAGTGAGATAGGGGGGAAAGAGTTGCCTAAGCTGGATGTATCACACAGATGGCAAGTATCTATGGCTACATGTTGGCGCATTGTGAAGTCTGCCCCCTTGAGAAAAAATCACCTGTTTACTGTACTGGTCACCGAGGAAGCTATTCAAGCTTAACAAACAGTAGGTGAGAAGCTGTCCAAAATGCGGGGAAGAAAGAGCGGATGATCTACACATGTTCCGGCTGTGCCCCCAGCTCGAGCAGTTTTGGAATGAGGCGGGTAAGGTCCTCTCGAACCTCTTGGGCCAACCAGTTGAGGTAAGCATAGATCTTGTTATTTTTGGGATTGGCCACACCACCACAGGTTATCCAAAACTAGACAAAGATCGCGAGAACCTCCTTTTTCTGTTAATATTGTTGGCTAGAAGAGAAATATGTATTAAGTGGGTGAAACCTGTACCTCCAACACATAGAGAATGGCTAGCCCCAATTCAGAGAGTAAATAAACTAGACAAATGCGGGAGGGGAAGTAAGAGATATACATTTTGGGATATCTGGGAACAACACAACCACTTCACATGAAGCCCTCTTTGAACTAACCATGAATGTCCAATGATTAGGCAATGGCAATGGCCTTCAAGCAAGGGCTTGAATGAGTAGCCATAATGGCTAGCTCCCCCCCCCCAGGCGGCAAATTATGGAAGCGGAACCAAAGGGGCCCCCACACTCGCTAAAGCGGGGAATTCCACCCCCCAACCCAGGTTCCCTCTCAAGGGAGTGTCCCAGACTGGAACCGTTAGGCTAGGGGCCCCTGATATCTCTCTCTCCAAAACATTGCACAATGAGGACTAAAAAAAAAAAAAAAAAATAGTAGTTCAACATCCGTAATATTAAGGTTTTTACACCCTCCGACTTTTACCACACAAAAATAATTTTACATACGCAAGTGAAATCTCTACCAGCGTGAAATCACTGTAATTAATGCAGCTTCACCCTTTGCGCAATCAGGTTCTGCTAACATCAATCAATATTAGAACAATCACAATAGTTCATCAGTGTCCCTATCTCAATTAGGTAGGTGATGGTACCTCACACTCTAGACAGTACCAAAACCTGACGAAATTGGAACAAAGGGCAATGAAGACACTAGCGAGTGACACCTCCATCACGATTAAGCCGGCGGATAAGGGCGGTGCCATTGTTTTAATGGACACTCCAGCTTACCGCGCCGAATGTTTAAGACAGCTTGGCAACACTCGGTTTTATAAACCTCTCAAAGAAGATCCTACGCAGAGGCTACAAAATGAAATCAAGATATTAGTAGATGAGGCCAAAACCAACGGCTGGATAACTACACAAGAAGCCTCCTATCTGGTTAAGGCTTATCCAGTTACTTCATATTTTTACGCCTTGCCCAAAGTACACAAAGAACAGAGACCACCACCTGGTCGCCCGATCATCTCTGGTCTGGGTTCCCTTTTGGAACCCCTTTCTACATTTGTGGATTACTTCCTTAGACCCTTGGTGAGGGAGATGCCGACATATCTCAAAGACACAAAAGATATTCTCCGTCTGGTGGAAGACACATCTTTTGACGCCACCAGTGATTACCTGGTATCCTTTGATGTGGAGTCGTTATACACATGTATTCCCCAAGACCAGACTTTGGCGGCCATACAAACACTGTTGGAGAATAGGGACTTGGATACCATCACTCCAGTTCAATTCATTATGAGTTGTGCCCGTCTAGCTATGAAAGAAAACTTTTTTCAATTCGAAGACCAGCTTTTCCTCCAAATATCAGGAACTTCAATGGGCAGCGTTTTTGCTCCAAGCCTGGCTGATCTTTATGTACACTTGTGTGAACAAGACCACATTTTCAGTGATGATAACCCTTATAAAGATCATATACGGTTATGGAAACGCTATATCGATGACGTGTTGGTTGTCTGGAGAGGTACATCGATTACCATCACTGAGTTCAAGACGTGGTTGAACAGCAGGAATGATTTCCTGAAATACACTTGGGAGTATAGTAACATCAGTTTACCTTTCTTGGATGTTCGGATTTTTCCCTCAGATGGCGGTTTGGGTACTGAATTGTACAAGAAACCAATGGCCAGGAACTCCCTTCTGTCGTACAAGAGCTACCACCCCAAAGCTCTTCGCGACAATTTGCCGTTTGGGCAGTTTTTACGGATTAGGAGGAATTGTTCATCTACCTCCAAGTACAGAGAACATGCCCAAGATCTGGCTCTCCAACTCAATGCGAAGAACTACCCAAAGCAACTAATAAAGAGGTCATTGAAACATGCAGCTAATAATAACAGAGAAGCACTTATTGAGCCAAGTGGACCTAAGGAAGCGTCCTCGAAACTTACATGTGTGAACACCTTTTGTAGCTTTTCTAACAAAATCAAGAAAAGTATCCTTTCTAACTGGAAAATATTAAACATTGGGAATACCACCATACAACGACCTTTGTTTTCTTTTAAAAGAAGTACTAACATCAAGGATCAGCTAGTGAACACACGTCCACGTATCATGAAACCCAGTAACCAGAATACTCTGTGGGACTTACCTGCTGTGAAAGGCCATTTCCCTGTGGAATGTGTGCAGCCTGTCCTCAAACAGAACATACAGTCTCTATTGACATTGGGACTGAACGACCATGGACATTGTCACAACATACAAACTGCAATAGTGACAGGCTGATTTACCTGATTACGTGCCCTTGCACTTTGCGGTATGTGGGCATGACTACCCGGAAGGTGAAAACTCGCATTTTAGAACACAAGAGTACCATCCGGTGTAGAAGAACTGCCACTAAACTCACCAATCTTTTTTTAGAAACTAATCATTCCCCAGAAGACCTTAAATGGACGGTGTTAGAAAAACCATATATTCCTGCGCACATCACTGACATCACTACATACTTGTTCAGGCGCGAACAACGATGGGAACATAGGCTCAATACTGACAATGTGGGTTTAAATGATGAAATCCCGTGGGTTTCCCTGTAAGCTGTGACATATTCTCAGTGTAGCAAGTTGCCGCATATGCCATTTGATTTCTTGACAAGAACCAGCTACATGACATCATAAATGAAAGAAGGAACACTCTATTTTTAACGTGCTATACACACGTAGCTTGGTATTGTTCTTTGTCATTTGTTAACCGATATCATTTAGAGCACAGACTATGTCTTACCCAGTTATGTGAGGGAGGCTTATGTTAATGAGCAGTTCATGCCCCCCCTTTTTTGTTCCTCTCCGTGGGGGCTATGGATGGTCATTTTTTGTTGACAAACAAACGGTGCGTAGAATGACCCCAATTATTGACCGTTGTTTGGACATATCATGTACTTTGACAATGGAGCCTTTTTCTGCTTCTTTTCTATAAAGTTTGCGATTTGGTTGCACTAATTCATTCCAGAGAGATCTGATGCATACCGGTTGGGCTCTGGATGTCAATCACGGCAATCTGACAGTTAAATCTACATGTCCCGGCGTACTGGGAACATTTGCACGCATGCGCGTTAGATTAGCAGATCACGGTTCTGCGCATGCGCGATAAGATCATTACTAAGCGGGATTACACACCGTTCTGAATTTGTGCATTATGGACCCGTATTTAAGAGCGACCGAGACAGACGACACTTACCTCCGGGTACAGACTCTACTCGTCTGGGGTACCGACGGATAGGTAAGTGTCACCATGAGACTTTAATGTTTTTTCGTCTCTGTTTTACAAAATCCAAGGGAATTTTGGCAAACTTTGTCGTAACTCGTAATCGAGTCTCACATTAGCCCTGGTTTGTTGCTCTAATATCGCAGCATGTATTCTGTGTTTAATCGCTTAAAAAAGCCTTTTTTTTTTGTGCCGCTCTTCGTTGAGCGAAGTTTGCGGGGTTAAACTTGATTTAAGAAACTAACTACGCTCCTCATGTATAAGTAAAACTCACTATAGAAATTGACCATCAGCGCTTGAACAGTTTATTTCACCGGCTCAAGTGCCTCACGCGGAGTGCAGTGATTTGGCTATGGCAATTTATAATTTATATTCTATTTTTCATAGATTATGGTTTTAAATACAATTGTAATTTGCAGTACATCCCAGGTCCTAAATCTGTGGAAATTTATTTACACGCCCTAGCTTACATGTGGCTGTGGGTTTCTAATAGATCTTATGCTTTGACAAGAACATGGGTTTCTCATAGAATAGGTTTTTTCCTTCATTTGTAGCTCTTGCTTGCCTACTATTACAACGTGATTTGTGGTTTGGAGACTTTGTGAATACAGTGTTATTTTGACATGAGCACCCTCTACACTTTTCCATAGAGCGGTGCCCCCTTTCCTGAGCTGTCGCCAGGTTGAGGTGAAACAATTTACTCAGTCATTACGGGTAAGCATAACGTATGGTTGTTCCTAACTGCACACTTATTTGGTGTAGTAAGTAAGGAGTGGAATCTGTTGATCCTACTTACATTGTTTGTGATTTCAAGCCACTGACTTTATTTCATGTGTCTGTTCTTATTAGGTACAATCAACCTTCTGAGAACAAGAACCGGAAGCACCATTAGTTCCGTATCTAATTTCAAATTTCTTTTGCATCACATATCACTTAAGCAGCAGCATCTTTTAGGTCCTGAAGAAAGCCGTGCCCGATTGTGGGTATTTTTGGCTGAAACATGTTGACCATGATATTCCATCACACACATGCGGGTTAAATCCATACGGCAGGTGCACTGTTTTTAATCCTGGCAGTGAGAACATACAAATAAAGCATATATTGTGCTCTCTCTAGCTAGTTTTATCATCACTCCCCTCACTTTCAACCATTTTTTGCACTGCGCCCTCACCCATACTATGTATCTCATTTGGTGGATTTAGAATATCCGTATAGAGTATACATAAAAACATCCCTGTGCTCCCCCTTCTCAGAGAGGGGGTCGTAGCCCTCAGAGGAACTAGGTTTTTTTCTGAGAGGAGAATCCCAAATGATGAAGCATGCCACCTATGGTGGGTGAGGGATTTCGTCTTTAAAGGGATTATCCCACAGTTAGGTCTGTGTGATATTGTCAGTGTCTTTTTCTTTTCTTTTAGACCCAAGGATTTTGTTTGACTCACCTCACACTCTACACCACAAAAACCTCTGTAAGCAAGAAATACCATTTAACGATGGCTACTTAAGTATTTTCTACACTTGTCTCAATATCTTTCTTTCTATCAATATCTAATTTTCTAAATTTCTATCCCGGGATCTTAGGCTACATCCAGCCTGAAACTCTTTATTTTCTAAAGCGCGCACAAAGCTCAAACAGCCAAACTTCCCATTAAGGGTAGTTTTTTTTTTTTTTTGCTTTTGAAAACCTTTATTGAGGATTCAACACATGTTGCAATTACAGTCAGTCAATGAGGCATAGACAAATTCGCAATTCAGAACCGCTAAATACACCTCGGAAGTTAGCATGATGACATCACCAGAGAATCACATAGCAAGAAGGGATCGGCGCTGAACAGAAATGAAACACCCAGAGGGGCCGAAATGTGTACTAGAGTTTAGTGCTTAGTGTCACATGGGCGCGGGGACAGCGAAGACGTGGAAGGCTAACTGGCCGCGCTGTCCGTGACGGACATGGCACCTCCATTAGGCTCGTCGGGCGGTGGGGTAGAAGGGGCATCTTGACGTTGTAGGTAGGAGATGAGAGGGCCCAGATATCAGGTGGCTGGCTAGCAGCCGGCATTAGTTCCCAGAACTCCCCCAATAACGTCTGACAGTGGGCGGAGTCCTCCAGCCAGGCCCGGATCTTGGGAGCAGGTCTCCGTCCCCAGTGCATGGACACCCTATGCCGGGCTAGAACTAATAGCATGGCAATGAGTTTGCGACTAGTGTTTGGAAACTGTTTCACGTAGCCCAGGAGGCACACCAGGGGGCCTGGGACGATATGTATGGAGGTGATCTCAGTGATAGCAGTGCAAACGGCCTGCCAGTAGGCTGAGACTTGAGGGCACAGCCAGGCTAAGTGAGGAAAATCAGCCGCGGGGGAGGAGCACCGCAAACATCTGTCGCTAGCGATGAGACCCATTCTGTGCAATGTTGCGGGTGTGCGGTATAATCTATGCAAGTATTTGAAGTGAATGAGCCGCAATCGATTGTTGGGAGACAGGCGTGTAGTCTTATTGCAGCAATATAACCAAACGTCCTGAGATAGGTCCGTGCCCAGGTCCGTGCTCCAGGCGATACGGGCATGGTCAGCGGTAACGGGGGAAGCAGCAAGTGAGAGGCCATAGATTCTAGTAACCATTTTACGCGGGGAACTGGAAGCGTAAACTAAGTCGAGGGCAGCAAGCGCAGGAGGGGGCTGAGGGAATGTGGAGTGATTTTCTCGACAGGACGTTCTAATTTGATAATACAGCAGTGTATCCAATGGGCCAGCCTCGCCATTGAAGGAGAGAAAGGTATTGTCAGGGCAGAGGTCCGCCAGCGTAACGAGACCCATACGCGCAGCGCGCTTGGCCATGCCAGCAGATTGCAAGGGAGGAAAAGCTGGGTTATTGGTGAGGGGCATGGCTTGTGCGGAGAGAGTGCTAGCGCCAGCTTACTTCCTAAGGCCGTCCCAAGCCCAGCGCAGGTTCTCCACTGTGTCTATCTCACCGCGTGGAGGTTTAGGAGGAGCAAAGAGAGCTATTTGTAATGGCCAAGGAGCAGCGAGATCAGCTTCCACCGCCACGTGCGGTTGGAATGGCGTGGGGTGCAGCCAGAAGTGAAGGAAGCTTGCCTGGGCGCTAAGCGCGTACAACTTGAAGTCTGGGGCGCCCATGCCACCCCGAGATAAGGGGAGCGTGAGAATGTCGTACGCAATCCTGGGCTGCCGACCGGCCCACACGACGGAGATGATCAGAGAGCGCAATTTACGAAAGAAATGCACGGTGAGAGGGATTGGAACGTTGATGAAGAGGTATAAGAATTTTGGAAGTACCGCCATCTTGGGGATGGCAATTCGCCCCGTCAGCGACAGGGGAAGTTTCCGCCAGAGTTGGATTTTGGTGTCCAACCAATCCATAGCCCGGCCGAAGTTAGCCCTCCATAGCTCGTCCAGGTCCTTGCTGAGCCAGATGCCCAGATATCTGGTGGGACCCGAGGCCCAGACGAAGGGATACTCCGAAGCAAAGGGGGTGGTGGCATCCGTGAGAGGAAAAAGAATGGATTTGCTCCAGTTTACTTGTATGCCGGACAGGCCCCCAAACAGCACAACCTCACTGATCATAGGGGCGAGATTTTCCTGTCGATTGCGGACATACAATGTGACGTCGTCCGCTTACATGGAAACGACCAAGGCCCGAGCCGCGAAGCCAATGCCCCTCTGAGTGTGATGCTGTCGGAGCTGAGCCGCTAGAGGCTCCTTGGCGATAGCGAAGAGCATGGGGGAGAGAGGGCAACCCTGTCTAGTGCCCCTCGCAATGGGAATTGGCTCAGTGAGCTGACCATTAATCCGCATGCGGGCAGTAGGCAAGGTGTATAAGAGCTGAACCTTGCGCACGAAGATCGTACTGAAACCCAGGCGGGGGAGCAGGTAAAAAAAAAAGGGCCATTCGAGCGTGTCGAAGGCCTTGGTGGCGTCCAATAGAGCGGCCACGGCCGGTAAGGAGGGATTAATCTGATGGAGGACAGCAAAAATGGTCCGTAGGTTATGCGAGGTAGCGCGCCCGGGAATGAAGCCGGACTGGTCCAGGCGAGCAATTAGTGGCATGAGAGGGAGAAGGCGCAAGGCCAGCAGTTTGGCGAAAATGTTATTATCTGTATTGATGAGGGATAGGGGCGGTAGGAGTCACATAGTTCGGGGGATTTATCAGGCTTTAAAAGAAGTGTGAGCAAGGCCTCGCGGAGAGTAGGGGGAAATTGACCGCTTTCAAATGATTCATTATACATGGCAGCCAGATGGGCAGCAAACAGCTTATAAAAGGAAGCAGGAAGGCCATCGGATCCAGGGGCCTTATCCCCGGGGAGACCGCTGATGACAGCCAATATCTCTTCTTTAGAGAACGGTTTGTCAAGGAATTCCCGGTGCCTATTGCCCAGCCACAGGAGCTCGATCGTCTCGAAATATTGATCGAGAACTTCACGAGGGGGAGCCTCTCCAGCAGCATAGAGTTGTGAGTAAAAGGCAGTGAGCCTGGCAGCCACCTCAGCAGGGGAGGTCGTCCTATCTGGGCCCCCGTCTTGGAGAGCTGTGACATAGGAGGCAGCATGTGGATGGCGCAGAAGGTTAGCAAGGGTTTTCCCCGGGCGGTCTCCCTCGTCGTAGCGACGGGCTCTAGCCTCCCTACCCAGGAATGAAATCTCTCCGTTAGCTTCGTCCTGGAATTCGGTGAGTTTGCCTCTGATCTGAGCCAGGATTTCCGGATTAGGGTTCTGGGACTGCTGGGAGTCGAGAGCCTTGATCTCCCCCTCGAGACGCTCCAGGACTCCCCGAATAGAGTGGAGTACACCAGACTGCCTGGACATACATTCGCCCCGAATCACTGCTTTAAAACCCTCCCAAAGCGTCGAGGGGGAATAGACCGAGCCGGAATTGAGTTCAAAGTAATTGACAATGGCCGTTTGTATCTCCTCGCGGAAAACCGAGTCGCGAAGCGTGTTCGAAGGCAGCCGCCAGGAGAACATGCAGTGTGGGGTTTGTGGGACTCGCAAGCATAAGCGCACGGGAGCGTGGTCGGAGAGAGTTCGAGCCATGTGCTCGACGGAGGCAACCCATGTGAAGGCGTCGCAGGTAGTGACCCAAAGGTCCAGCCGGGACCAGCAGCCTCGCGAGCCCATCATGCAGGTGCCCTCGCGTATGTCCAGGTGCGAGTGTCGCCATGCATCCAACAAGGAGTTGTCGGCCAATATGGAGTGTAAGATCGCAGCAGCGCGGGTGTGCTGGGCGTGCGACCCGGAGCAGTCGAGTGAAGGTGAGAGTGTGGTGTTGAAGTCACCTCCCCAAAGGAGAGCGGCGGGACCTAGGGTAGAAATGTGCTGCCAAACTTGCGTGAAAAACTCCGGGCTATCTAAGTTGGGGCCATATATTGCTGCTAGGATAAAGGGCTGAGCTAGGAGAGTGCCATGCAGTATAACAAATCGGCCGTCTGGGTCGATGATAGTCTGGGATGTGCGCCAGGGCAGCCCCCTACGCAGGAGGATGGAAACCCCACGTGAGTAGTTAGAGTAGAAGGAAGAGTGGATTTTGCCCCAGTGTTTGGAAAGAAGCCATGAGGAGGTGCAGGGAAGACATGGCTTGGCAGTTCGGGCTGGACTGTTCCCATGAGGCACAGGGTCAGACTGATTTGCATATGGCCATGTCTGAACTGGGGTGGTGGAGTGAGCTAAAGAATGATGATGGATTAAACCCAGATCAGTTGACTGGGGGTGAGTGTTTGATTGGCTCAAACGCTCCGGTCCATCATCCCTTTTGTATCGCTTTGTTCGCCCTAAGTTGGCGGGGGTATGCCCAGACGTGGGTCCCTTGCTCACTTTGCCACTGGATTCAAGCAAGCCTGGCTGATGACGGCTGGAATGCCAGAAACCGGTCCTAGGATGCTTGTTTCCGGTCCAGGGAAGACATGGCTTGGCAGTTCGGGCTGGACTGTTCCCATGAGGCACAGAGTCAGACTGATTTGCATATGGCCATGTCTGAACTGGGGTGGTGGAGTGAGCTAAAGAATGATGATGGATTAAACCCAGATCAGTTGACTGGGGGTGAGTGTTTGATTGGCTCAAACGTTCCGTCCATCATCCCCTTTTGTATCGCTTTGTTCGCCCTAAGTTGGCGGGGTATGCCCAGACGTGGGTCCCTTGCTCACTTTGCCACTGGATTCAAGCAAGCCTGGCTGATGACGGCTGGAATGCCAGAAACCGGTCCTAGGATGCTTGTTTCCGGTCCAGGGAAGACATGGCTTGGCAGTTCGGGCTGGACTGTTCCCATGAGGCACAGGGTCAGACTGATTTGCATATGGCCATGTCTGAACTGGGGTGGTGGAGTGAGCTAAAGAATGATGATGGATTAAACCCAGATCAGTTGACTGGGGGTGAGTGTTTGATTGGCTCAAACGTTCCGTCCATCATCCCCTTTTGTATCGCTTTGTTCGCCCTAAGTTGGCGGGGGTATGCCCAGACGTGGGTCCCTTGCTCACTTTGCCACTGGATTCAAGCAAGCCTGGCTGATGACGGCTGGAATGCCAGAAACCGGTCCTAGGATGCTTGTTTCCGGTCCAGGGAAGACATGGCTTGGCAGTTCGGGCTGGACTGTTCCCATGAGGCACAGGGTCAGACTGATTTGCATATGGCCATGTCTGAACTGGGGTGGTGGAGTGAGCTAAAGAATGATGATGGATTAAACCCAGATCAGTTGACTGGGGGTGAGTGTTTGATTGGCTCAAACGTTCCGTCCATCATCCCCTTTTGTATCGATGAGGAGGTGGTGGGCAGGAGATGCGTCTCCTGAAGGATGCATATGTCCACCTTGTGCCGTATGAGATGGCGTGCATGAGGCGGTCCTTGCGGTGGTCATTTAGGCCCCTGACGTTCCAAGTCCAAAGCGTGGTATCTGTCATACTGGGGTGTAGTAAAGCTGGACGTCGGATAGAGGCATATGCGCGGGGTGAATGGTGAGTGTTAGCAACGTGGTGAGCGATAGCAGATCAGGCAACATGGTCTCAGAAAAGATACGAGATAACAAACAAAACAAGCCTCCGGGAGAAGGCAACAAACCCAAAGATACAGTACCCCCCCACCCCCGCCCACTCCAACCCCCCAAATAGGTTGAGTATACCACCCCACCCTGCCCCAGGGACCCAAACTTGTAGAGGAACCAAAGGCAATGAAGAAGGGAGTTATCCCGAGGAGGCATGACTCCGCCTGGCGAATACACCCCTATCACAGGGACAGGGTGGCCAAGCCATGTTATGGTTCGGACATCAGTTACACCTAGCAGGGAACAATGCCAAGGTAGGGACACGATCAGGAGTACGACACCACCAGGCCAGGGAGAGTCCGAGATACCAGTCCGAGAGGCCCCAATGCGAGGGTAGTGTCCATCGCTTTGCTTCAAGGGCGGCCTGGCATCATGCATACATTTCACCCACCTAGGAACTTATGGGCAGCTGGAGTGAACTGGCTAAAAAAAGGAGGAACAGGCCAACTGTGGGAATGAGTGTAAAGTAGCAGGCACCTGAGCGAACGTCAGGACAAACAAATGGGATGGCCATGTCGATACAGTGAGAGGCTGCTCTAGTCGTTGTCACTTGTGCTTCCTCCGCTAACTTGCTGAGAGCTGGGTGGGGGCAGGCGCTGTCTCTTGTCCAACTTTTTCGCGAAGGCCAGGGCTGCAGATGGCTCGTTGAAGAGGTGCGTGTGGGAACCCTCCTTGACCCTCAGTTTGGCCGGATAGACCAGGGAATAGGAGACATCGTGCTTCTGGAGCAGCCGTTTTGCCGGGAGGAACTCTCGCCGGGCGGCCTGTACCGCCAACGTGAAGTCCGGATAGAAGGCGAGAGAGGAGCCTTGTTGACGAACCTCACCTCTCTCGCGGGCAGCCCAGAGGATCGCGTCACGGTCGTGAAAGTTCAACAGTTTAGCGATGATTGGGCGGGCAGGAGCCCCCGGGGGAGGTCGCGGCCCCAGAGAGCGGTGGGCCCTCTCGACGATGAAAACCGGGGATAGGATGTCGCCAAACAGGTCACGCAGAAGTTGCTCGACGAAGTCCTCCATTTTGGTAATGTTGGAGGATTCGGGCACCCCCGTGATGCGGAGGTTGCTCCTACGGGAGCGCGCCTCCAAATCCTCGTTCTTGCTCTTAATTAGTTCCAGCACTTTGTCCATTTGCAGCAATTTGTGGCGGTCTCCGGCCATAGAGTCCTCAGCGTCTGAGACCCTTGCTTCCACATGTGCAATACGGGAGTCCACCCTGGCCTTCACAGTGTCCAGGCGGGCAGAGAGTTTGTGCAGCTGGGTCGCAATGCCCGAGACTGTCGCCTTGACGTCCAGCATGATCGCTTTCAGGTCGTCGTCCCGCGTTGCGCCGGTCTCCGTCTGGGTAGAGAGCTCACCTGTTTCCAGGGGGGCGCCATCCTGACTGGTCTGTTTGCGCTGATCGAAGGCCTGCTTGGGCTGCCTGGGGCCCGTCCTCCCCATGGGCAGGCCCCCGTGGCCCGCAGGGCCCACACCAGCCGCCAGGAAACACAGGTGAAGAGGAAACCGCAGGAGTTAGGAACGTGGGCCGCCGGGGAGCACCAGGGCCGCCGGGACCAACCCACCAGGGGCGGTCGGGATCACACAGCAGTGAGATAGCAGGGGCCTCCGGGAACACAGCTCCGCCAACAGTCTGGCGTCCCCAGGCCCCGCAGGAAGTAGGTGGCGCAGGCTAGGCCGCAGAGACTCACGGAGCTCGCAGAGTGGACTGGGTGGCCCTCCGCAAAAAGAGGGCATCCCTGGGCAGCACGAGCAACAGCAATCAACGGAGGACAGCCAAAGATCCAACAGTGGGGGTTGATGGCGGGAAGCCGCTGCGGGCCAAGCGCACTGAAGCGGCAAGTCAGGCGGTAGAGACAGAGGGTGGTGTCAGGAAGGCGCCTCACCGCAGTCCTCCAGGCGGTCTGGGCGCATCTACATGTAGGCAGGCCTCAGGAAGAGGGCCTCACCGCCGCTGCAGGCCGCAGTGCTGAGGGATCACAGGTCCGGGGCCGCGGCAGGCGCGCTGCAGCAGAAGGCTGAGGACAACGGGGAGACACGGGGGCATGCCGCCCTCGTCGCGGGGCCCAGGGTGATCTGAGGCAGACACACAGCAAATCGGAGCGCAGGTGGGCGCTCGCAGTTACGGGAGCTCGCAGTTACGGGAGCTGGCCCCTGGGCCCACGCGGTGCGACTCGCACATCCCGACCCCGCCGCCCAAGCACCTCGCACGGCACCCACTCACCGGCAGCAGTTGGAGGCAATCCTGCAGGAGCCAACAACAGAGTGTAGGCTTGACCGCGGCACACTCAGCAAAGGCCTGGTTCAGCCATGGCCCAGCGCCGCTCCTAGCCCCACGCCGCCAAAGAGGCCCAGCCGCCGTGCGCGGCCGCCGGGCTCGCCAGACGATATCTCCACACAGCAGCGGGGAAGCGAGTCCGCGGAGGGGTCAATCGGAGCCTTTAGGTGCAGGGAGACAGGATCGCCAGTCGTGGAAGCTGAGTTACAAGCTTGTCCGCAGGATAATGCGGATTAAAGGCTTGGCCGGCAGAGCCCACTTAAAGTGCGGCCATCTTGCAGCCGGCTAAGCCACGCCCCCCTCCCATTAAGGGTAGTTCATAAATCTCAGCCAGAGTCTCAATATTCAAGCAAAAGTATGCAGTTGGAGTAGCAATCTGTCAAAATTGAGCAACAATAATAAGCCAAAGGAAGAACAGCAGCAGCGGTAGCTGCAACTGTCAAAAGGGACAAGGGAAAACTGTATGGAAAAACGAGCAGGATAAAGTCTGCAAAATAATATTGGCATTTGCTTCTAACTAGGAACACTCACTAATATAAAAGGCAAAAATAATGTTGCAAAATGTGCAGCAGGTTTCTCCTCTGATCCAATCGGGGAACAGCATTCACGTGAGAGTGAGTTCAGCTCTTCCTTTCCCACAAAATAACATTCACCTGGCATTTTTTTTTTTCATAATCAACTTTATTGAGTTTTAAAACAATGACATGATGATTCATAGCACAGTAATGTACTGTACAATCCACGTCTATCATCTGGTGATCAGGTAGCAGCCCCAATTTCATTACAGCATGAAAGATAGAAGACTGGACTTAAGAAAACAGTAGGGACGATTGGACATCTCCTTTAGGCCACTAGGCCCAACCATTTATCCCTTACTCGATCATATTTAGTCAGACAACCTCTCACATCATATACAGGTTTTTTTCAGCATTGCGCACCAATCCGGCCCTCTGCACCAGCATGACACCGTGGGGGGGGCAGCTTGCAAATTTATCGCAAAGTTTGTTACAGACATCTTACGTACGTAGCCTTTCGGTTCATAGACCTCCATTCCCATAGGCATTAAACACAGTTCAACCTTCTAATGATAAATGTTTCATCGCGTACACAATGAACTATACTAAAGAAAAGAAACATCAGCTTGCCAAATACTGTTTAGTAATGCATATCAGTAACATGAAAAAGAAATACTGTTTTAAAATGTGCAACTATTCTAATCAAGCATTATCTAAAATGTGGTGAGAATAGGAAATCTAGCCATTACAAATAATATGTTGCTTAGCCAGATAATACATTTATAAAACCGGAACATTATGCAGTAAGGACAAAACTTTTTAAGCTTGTCACATTAAGGTCAAGTTTCTAAATTTCATTGTGAATATTTCAGCATTGCCAGTTCCTTCTAGTAAAAAGAAAACTTGCATTTAAGCATTTCTGTGGTCTATACTAATAACTTTGGCTGCCGAGTGCAGCTTGCACATTTAAAATGCATGTCATTTTCTCTTTATATTGCATGTTAATTATTGCATATATAGTTGCTAATTATTGAAAATTGTGCTTTAATTAATTATCTTTTTCAAATCTTAGGCTACTTGGTCCAGATCCATCATGTTAACATCCATCCATAGTCTTGTCACACTCTGTGCTAGATGATATGTAGTTTGCATTTGATCACTATGGCGGAAAAGGCAACAGGTTATAAAGCATCTGTTACTTCACTAAGGATCAGGTTCCATTTACATAACTGACATTTGAATGCCCTATCTCAATAGATGCCTGCTAAAAAGGCTTGTCCTGCCCTCTCTGTAAAACATGGTGTTTAGTACTAGTTAGCTATGAATATCCAATTGTGAATGTAATGCAAGCAAGGTTAACATAAGTCTGGTAAAGATGTTACTGAAATAATATTAACAAAATAATACACTGAAATATTCACCAATACTTGTACATAGTCACACAGGAAGTTTCTGGAAATCTCTTTGCCTTTCTGCTTTACATCATGCATTGAGTTGAGAACGAAGAATAAAAAGAACCTTCTATGGTGCCTACACAACTGGAAATCTGAAAAGTTCCAGGTGAGTCTTGAATGATGTGCCTGGTGGCCAAATACATAGCACCACAACACTGGGCAAAAGTCTGCAGGTAACCACACTAGTCCAATGTATTCTTCAGGTGTGAAACTGGTGCAGAGCACACGAACTGAATTCCTTACTGATTAACTAACAAATCTTACATGACTCTTGAGCTTCTAGCAGGTGCCGAAAAATCAACTATAAATCTGGGAGTGGAATTTGGGAGCAGATGAGTCCTAGTGCCACAACACTGGAAAGAAACAATGAAGCACTACAGCAATGCTTTTGAAGTAGTACTGGAGTCAGCTGGTCTAGAGTCTGAGGAGGTTGAGGTGGAGGCTGAAGATATGAGACTGCCCCTTGTTGAGAAGTCTCAAAGGCAAGCAGAGAGCTCCAGTACCGTTGTGGTTTTTACACTGAGTCACATCCAAGAGCAGCAGCCACACCCAAAAACTGCAGCCATAGGAAACCTCACGGGCAAGTAGAGAGTCATAGGCATGGTGTGGCATTCAAACTGAGACAGAGCTGAGGTCCACATCGACAAAGGCATGACAGCAGCTCCTTATTGTGTGAAACAAGATCTGGTATCTGCAACCACTTTTTTTCGGACACCTACATTTTCCTGGGAGACCATTCATCCCTAGAGATTTTCTGCTGGGCAGGTGTCTTATACTCTCTATTTTTTTTCCCAAATATGGTTATATTTCTATTTATTAGCTTTCATATTTCTCTTGCTTTGATTATTTTAGTTTGTCAAGGAAACCTTCAGTTTGCCATCTCTTTCCTCTGAAATATATTCTTTTAAAATTGTTTCAGTTTCCGATTAATTGAATCACGGTCTTTTTAAGACTCCCCAGTTTTACCTGGAAGACTGTTTCTGTTTATTCCATATATTGTTTATTGTTTCTTCTATAACCACACAGCTTATCAGTTTTTTCTGATATCCAAATAAGAGTGAAATGGATTGAATCATGTGGTGAATGAAAATAAAAATAACTATCCTCACTCAAACCAACCTGGATTACTGTGTTGTGTAAAAATAAGGAATCACCCTACTGACCAGAACAGATCTTTTGGAAGGGAGGAACATATGCTCACACCCCCACTCTTACCTGTTAATATGAGGCTGGAAAGGTCCAGAGCCTTGAGCAAAGTTCCTCTAACATCTTAGGGATTTATATCCAGAACCAGGATCTCTGGACCGTTCGTTTTTCCTCTTAACATGTGACTATGAAGACAGGCCTACACAAGATGACCACACATCAACACTGCTGTTCACACATCAAGAAAGATCACACAGATATGATGGACCCTGACCACTCCGCAAGTAATCCTGTGGATAGAATTCACCTCTATTGTGGTATTGCATCCAAACATGACATGTGTACAACTTAGCAAACCTGACCATAGAATGATTAGGATAACAGTAGATCATCAAAAACAACCATCATTGCACCCTCAAGCCTCAGAGTCAACAAGAAAAAAAGTGCTTGTCACCTCTGGCAAACTCTGAAAAAGTAAAACAAGCAATTGGCAATGTCAAAGTGGCATACAGAGCATGTGTCACATGCAACCATACACATACAGAAAACATTTTATTTAGCAAGGACATTGACAAAGCAGACAACAGGAGTAACTGTCTTTATTACATAAGACCCAGATAGCCATCAAAAGTACAAAACAGCAAGGCCATTGGCCAGTAAAAATTCAAAGTATGTACATGTGTGCATGAGAAACTGCACAGGGAATGGGCATCCAAAGTCACAAACAGCAAGGCCATTGGCCAGTCCATAGTTCCGGTGTGCACATGTGTGCATGAGAAACTGCACAGGGAATGGGCATCCAAAGTGACAAGCAGCAAGGCCATTGGCCAGTCCATAGTTCCGGTGTGCACATGTGTGCATGAGAAACTGCACAGGGAATGGGCATCCAAAGTGACAAACAGCAAGGCCATTGGCCAGTACAAATTCAAAGTATGTACATGTGTGCATGAGAAACTGCACAGGGAATGGGCATCCAAAGTGACAAACAGCAAGGCCATTGGCCAGTCCATAGTTCCGGTGTGCACATGTGTGCATGAGAAACTGCACAGGGAATGGGCATCCAAAGTGACAAACAGCAAGGCCATTGGCCAGTCCATAGTTCCGGTGTGCACATGTGTGCATGAGAAACTGCACAGGGAATGGGAAACACCGTCCACTGCCATGGGAATCACCCCAGCTCCGGAGATACAAATGGGCAGTCCAGGCACCGCTGTGGGAGAGATGGGGTTGGGAGGGGGACTTTGCCTCAGATGTGGCTATCAGTTGAACTGGGAGGTGGCTGATTGTCGGGTCCTGTTTGAGGACTAGACCTGGGAGAGAGAGGAACAGCTTAGGTAGAGGCATCAGTGGCTGTGGGAGCCTGAGGGCTGCTTGGACCGGGTGGCGTGGTGGCACGGGGAGGCGGAGACATGCTGCTGTGAGACACAGTGTGTGAGGGTGAATGTTGAGGGCTGGGTCTCAACTTCTTGGCTATTCGATAGCCAACAATTGTCTTGGCAGGAGTGTGAAGTGGGGTGGGCACAACAGCCTCACTCTCCACCAAAGGTGTATCAGGTGCAGGTGGCTCTCCCTGTGGGGATTTTCTGGATCTGGTGGTACGCTTGGGGTGTCCTTGCCTTTTCCCCTCCATCCCCTGTTGTCCAGGTAAACCCCCCACTTTGCTCTCCTGTCCCAGCTTCACAGGGGTGTGGGCGGGAGTTGACGTTGTGGATGAATCTGCCTTAGAGAGGTGTTTGTGCTGAGTCTTTGCAGGCACCAGGTCCACAGCAGACAGGGCAACTGTTTGTTTGTCTTTGAGAGCAGGTGTGAGGATGGGAGTGCCCTTGGATGGGGGTGATTTGGATGAATGTGAGGTTGAGGCCAGCTTCTTGGCCTGATGCCACTGTGTGTCACGTGAAGGGCTTTTGCCTTTGCGCCTTTGCGCTCCTGTGTGCCTGCTATGTGTTTTGGGGATGGTGTCTGTGCTCTGGGCCGCTTGGAGTGCTGCTGTTGTGTGCTGCGTGTGGAGGACTTGGCGCCTGAGGGCTGTGGCATGTGGGCACTCTCGTCAGGTGGTGCCACTGGCAGGGTGGTTGCTGCAGGGACTGGAGCTGGACTGGGAGCCTGTGACAGCTGAATGGCTGCCGTCACTGTGGAGGACAAAGACTGGACAGTTCTGTGTAGCCCACCCACGTCAGAATGAATGCCCTCCATGAAGGCAACTACCTGTGCCAACTTCTTGTCATGATCCTGGAAGGCATTCAGGAGAGCAGCCTGTCCCACACACAGCTGGCGCAAAAGGTCCACCGCCTCCACACTGAGGGCATCAGGGGAGACAGGGGCAGGGGCAGCGGTGCCTGGGGGGAAGGGCACTCTACCCTTCCTAGGGCTGCGGGCACGGACAGCACTAGTGGTAGCAGCCGGGAGGGTGGGCACTGGACGATGTGTGGTGGAAGAAGAGGCAGATTTTGAACTCCCTGTGCCCGACAACATCGAGGAGTCACTGCTGGAGTCAGATGATGTTGAGGTTGGTGTTTCCGGGCATGATTCTTCCAGGGCACTCCTGTCCCCCTCCTAGTGAGCTCATGTGTAGCAGTTGTGCCAGAAGCTTCACCACTGGTGTCCGTCCCCTGTCCCTCGGTAGATGCTGCAATAGACAGAGACGTAGGTTCAGTATAGTGCCATACTCACAAACATCATATGCAAGCAAAGCACAAAACTAGAAAATGATACCCCCATGTTGCCCACCACCATGTGCAGTCTGCATATGCAAACTTTATGCAATCCTCAGAAGATGCATGGAAACATGCATAGTTGACATTAAAGACCCATGTGACGTTGACACAGCCAAATAGCTGGCCCGTGCCTCCTTGTAACCTAACATACTAATCTCTGTAAGCATACCTACGTGCCTGTAGGTGAGATAGATATACATCTCAACATGTTGTCTCTGTCACATATGGAGTCACTTTAAGGGAACAACACAGATACTGACTCCCAAATGTCCTTTTGCAATGGCCATGAGCTACTGATATCCACCATGTTGTGCTTTGAAGCACAACGACTGTTGCACATTGGTGTCAGATGTGTAGTTCTCACAATTTGCAAGTTAAGCACTGCACACATCTACAAAAGCACACTAAGATGATGCACATTGCTGTTCACTGCCCGGTGATGTCTATGACACCCATAATGCAGCAGATGTCAGAAGGCCACATCTCATCTTGCAATGTCAAGGGCCATTGTATTGATCACATGAGAAAGTACATGTAGCGAAAATGCATGACAGCTGCACTCAACACAGAGGCCACTTACAACCCATTGCATCACACTAGAAACATCACTGAGCCCCGCACTGGCTCAGGGTTGGGATACATGCAGTCACTCACACCCAAAGTCACCCTTCGCAGAATACTCACCCCCAACTTGCTGCTGATGGGCCCTCAAACGTCCATCCAGCTCTGGCTGTGTCACTGCCAAGATGCGGGCCATTAGTGGTGTCATGCTCCTGCGCGCCAACCTGCCAGTCCGAGGGAGCACCCCCAGCGTCATCACTGCCACGTTTTTTCTCAGCCAGCAGATGTCATCCCACCTCTTGTGACAGTGTGTGTGCCGTCGGTTGGAGACACCCAGAGCCTGCACCTTGCGTGCAATGGCCCTCCATATGGCTTTACGCTGGTGGACTTTAAGCTGCAGGCATGGGAGACAAGAAGAGGACGTTTCAGTGACACTGTGTTATGTACCACTGTGTGTCAGTACAGGAGCATGAAAAAACATAGCACACCAATGCATAAATGTTGAGCAGAGGCCATACAGCATGACACGTAGTACATTTGCATAAAATAATCTCATAGAATGGTATACATGTATGATGATGGACACAGTACCTGGCCATCTCATACACATGCAGAGTGCCAGCACAGAAACCAATGTGAAGAAGGCCCTCATCTGTGATGCAGTATGTGAGTGAGCAATACATACATTGGAAATGATGTGTCGGGGCAGACTCCCTGTGTCCAACACTACACACCCCTCAATGTCCTTGGCCAGTGAATGGCTACCTGTGTCATGGAGGTCACATTTAGGGACATGATCTTACATTCTCACACTCTTCTCACAAGGTGTAGGCCTGTCTTGTGCAATCCTCAGGCCTAAGATAGCTCATTGAGAAATAGGGTGGCAGACAACACATATGTTTCACTCTGTCCATTTACTGATGGGTCCTATTAAAATTTGGCAGCTTCTGAGCAGGCCAGGGTGACTCACACTGAGGTCAAACGTGGGCCATCAGAAAATTCACATGCATGTACAATATGAGAGGGCAAACAGTGTCTACACATGCGAGAAAGAACACACAATGATGACAATGGAAGGATGATATCTCAAAATTACATTTATCTGATGTGTCATAGGTGAATTACCACCAAGAGTGTTACACTCTGGCAATCTTGTGCATAATGCACACATATCCATGGGGGCAATATGAAAAATGGACACACAATCGTACCCTCTGGACGAAATACATTTGTAATGTCACAAATGAGCATGTGAAAACCTCATGGACTATGACATTACATAGCACAGGCAATGTTTTTCCTGACTTCGACTGTCCAAACAAGCAGTGTTACTGTATGGCTGCAAAAACACTGCATGTCCCTCCCATCCTTAAATACAGCCATGGATCTGTGGAAATAAGGCTACACACCCCATTGACATGAAGTCAGCATGCTAGGCAGTGTATCACACATTTACATTACCCAGTCTCAGACCAACATCTGTATCTTTATTGCTGAAGAAGGGCTGTGGAAATGTCCATGTTGCCATCCTCCCCAAATACTCAAGTGCAATATTTACTAGGCCATGTATGGAGCATGGTATATGGAAAATGAGGATGCATGCACATTAACTTGCACTCACAGGCACATACTAGTGCAGAGCAACATCATGTGAGCACTCTTTGCACTCTCAAACTTTCACTCTGAAACACTTACCAGTACATCTGGAGTACCATGTAACCTCCCATACTGTGAAAGTACCTCGTCCACCAGGACCTCCAGCTCCTCTGTGGTGAAGGGACGGGCCCTGATGTTCTCAGTTCTCGCCATCACTGGGTCCAGGAGACAGGAACAGCAGCAGTTGGGGATGAAGAATGGCAGGCAGCAGTGTCTGGATGCAGTGGAAATGTGTGGCTCTCTCACAGACATATATAGCCCCCTGGGGTTGTTTCAGTGGTACTCAGCTGCTGCAATTGGTGTTCCAGGTCAGCTTTTTTCAAATGTACCAAATGACTGGGACCGCGGTTGCGGTGCACGCCTACCGCGGGTTTCAAATGTGTATTTCACTACTGCGATAGCGGTTCCCATTGGCTGAAAGGGCATGGGCATTGGCGGTGTCACACCGCGGGGCCCAGGCGGTCGCTACCGCAATCGTGCATCTTTCAATTGTACCCAATGACCAGGCATGCAGTGGCGGAGCACGCCTACTGCGGGTTTCAAATGTGTATTTCACTACCGTGATCCCGGTTCCCGTTGGCTGAAAGGGCATGGGCACTGGCGGTGTCACACCGCGGGGCCCAGGTGGTCGCTACCGCAATCGTGCATCTTTCAATTGTACCCAAAGACCGGGCCCACGGTGGCGGAGCACGCCTACCGCCGGTTTCAAATGTGTATTTCACTACCGCGATTGCGGTTCCCATTGGCTGAAAGGGCATGGGCATTGGTGGTGTCACACCGCGGGGCCCAGGCGGTCGCTACCGCAATCGTGCATCTTTCAATTGTACCCAATGACCGGGCCCACGGTGGCGGAGCACGCCTACCGCGGGTTTCAAATGTGTATTTTACAACTGCGATCGCGGTTCCCATTGGCTGAAAGGGCATGGGCATTGGCGGTGTCACACCGCGGGGCCCAGGCGGTCGCTACCTCAATCGTGCATCTTTCAATTGTACCCAATGACCGGCCCGCGGTGGCGGAGCACGCCTACCGCGGGTTTCAAATGTGTATTTCACTACCGCGATCGCAGTTCCCATTGGCTGAAAGGGCATGGGCATTGGCGGTGTGACACCGCGGGGCCGAGGCGGATGCTACTGCAAATTGGCATTTTTCAATTGGTGCCAATGACCGTGATTGCGGTGGCGGTGCACGCTTACGGCACCTATGGACACATCATGCTGTAGCAATGGCAATGGCCAGTTCTCAGCATTGAACAGTAGACACTTACAATGAATCATGCCACCAGATTGTTAAATTCAATGCTAGTGTGACATTGAACTCACTGACGACTACACATGCCATGCCAGTGCACAGGATTACATGCATTGGCATGTACTCCCTCACATGTCACATATTATATATGTGTGCATGTACACAGATCTGTTGTGTAATGGACTCTCAAATTTATAAACATGTAAATGTGTGAGATGGCTAATCAACCCACAGTAATGATGGTCTGACTACATAATGTGCCTATTTCACTGTGTAGATTGCTGGACTCATTTTGATAGTTGATCTTTATACACACACTGTGCTCATTGTGTTGTTAATGTGTGCTCTGTCCGACTCACGCAAGAAGGTGTGGCAGGTACAGCAGCTAAACAGAAGCCAGCAGTGATGCTGTTTCAAACATGTGCTGTGTCAACTACTCTCAGGGCTGGTGACACAAGATGTTGGAATGTACCATTTTACATTCACATAGTCTGAATCTGTTTTGGGGGTACTCAGTATGTACATACTGAACACGTGTACAACTACTTGAGAGCAAGGTGTCTCTGCATGTGACTTGTGCTGTAAGCTGTTGTTTCAGTCCAGTCATTGTTGGTGCTGTGTCAGTCAAGACGTAAGATGTTGGACACATCTCATAGGGGAATTTAATTGACGTGTCCACTTTTATTTTATGTAGGAGATGACCAAATGTGCATCGTCCATTCACGTTGCTGGCGGACATGGAGGATGAGGACATCATACGTAAATACAGTTTGGATCGACCTACCCTTCAAGAGCTATGTGGTCAGTTGGAGCCCCATCTGAGGCCACGCAGAACCTATCCGACTGCTTTGACACCAACATGTAAGGTGATGGTGGTCCTGCATTTCTTTGCAACTGGTTCGTTCCAGTACACGGTGTCCAGCGCAGGTGGGCTGTCTCAACCAATGTTCAGCATGGTGCTACGTGATGTCCTGTCCGCAATGATGACATACAAGGACCGCTACATCCATTTTCCAAGGAGACATGAATTGGCAGCTGTGAAGGGTGGTTTTTATGACCTTGCCCACATCCCTAATGTTGTGGGCGCCATTGACTGCACACATGTTGGCCTGGTTCCACCACGGGCACGTGAGCACATATACAGGAACAGGAAGCATTTCCATTCCATTAATGTTCAAGTGGTATGCCAAGCGGATATGATCATCTCCCATGTCTGTGCCAGATTTCCAGGATCAGCACATGACTCCTACATACTGCGTAACAGCATCGTACCACAGCTGATGGCAAATCTGCATCCGAAGCGTGCGTGGATTGTTGGTGAGTACGCAGAGTCAAGTAGTGTGCTGTATGTGTGACATGCTGTCCTCAGCTACTGACATAGTACAAAATTGGTCTGTGTATCTCATACCTAGGTGACTCTGCATATCCCAACCGGCCTTGGATGCTGAGCCCACTGAGGAATCCCAGGACCCAGGGTGAAGTCCGCTACAATGATGCACATGGGAGGACACGTCGTGTGGTGGAGCGTATGTTTGGGCTTCTGAAGTCTAGATTCCGGTGTCTGGACAAGAGCGGAGGTGCACTACTCTACTCTCCCCAAAAGGTGTGTCAGATCGTAGTTGCATGCTGCATGCTCCACAACCTGGCCTTGCGCAAAGAGATCCCCCTGCTCCTGGACGATGATGAGCAGCAGATGCCCCCCCTGCAAACCCACACATGTCCAGCGACGACGATAGTGGAGAGGAGGAAGGTGTCGACCTGCATCAACAGCTCATCAACAACTACTTCCCTTGAGTGTGAGTGACATTGTACAACAGTGACATTGTCTGCTGTCTTTGATGGTAGTGACAAGGCCTAGAAGAGCTTTTTGAATTCTGCCTGTTGTTGGCTCTGTGCTGATGGCTGATGTTTGTGGCACAGGGTAGTTATGACCAGCCACATGATATCTATGTTGATATTGTTTCTCATTGTAATGTGTGCTGGTTTGCGTACCTTGATAACTAGTGTTGTGTACTGGCTGTGATGCCATCACCTGACAAGTAAATGTCGTTCTCTTGTGTCTTTCTAGGTCCCTTTAGCCTCTCAATGCCTCGTCACAATCAGAGCTTCTGGGTCATTGGAATCTGAGTCAACATTGTACACACTGTGATAAACATGGAGCTGACACAAAGACATAGGTGTGTAAAGAGTGTTTATTTACAATGAGTATTTGTGACAGACAAGTGATGTTTTCCAAAACAGGTGCTAAGTTGACAGTGACGGTAAATGAGACAATAGAGTAGTCACCACATTGATGTAGTGCCACAGTCCAACAGACACCTGCCATCGACATGGCAGTGTGGGTAAGGATAGTCAACAAAGTCAATGTCAAGGGGAACAGAGTTGCCATCATGGCTGGCTCTGTGACTGGCGTTTGGATGGTGCTTTGCCATGTGATCCTCCCGTGGTGTTTCTCGGACGGCCCCTTTTACGTTTTCCAGGGGGGGCCACTGCTGCGGGCTCAGCGGTGTCTGAGGAGTCATCCTGTTGCAGCTCACCCCTCTCTGTGGCCGCAGCTGAGGTGGTGGGAGTATCATCCTGCTGGTCACTGGAGGGGGGTTGAGCTGTCCTTTGGGCCACATGACTGTCCCTCAGAACACCCATGAGCTGGCCCATGAGGTCCACAATTAGGCCCATACGCGTGTCCATGGACCTCAGCAGCAGGTGGAGCTCACGCACTTCTTCCAGAGCCTGGCCCATGTGTCCCTGGGTTTGCTCGTATGCCCCAAGGACTCTGGCGATGTTGTCCAGGGCTTCGGTCCCATTGTCCGCTTGAATTGGTCCCCCAGTTGCCCTCCCACCTGCCTTGCTGTCCTGGACCTGTGGCATTGAAACTCGACGCACCTGCAGACTCTCCCTGCCCTCCTCTGATTGTGTGGTGGTGTTGGTAACCACTGAGGCAGGGAAAGTGTTGCAGGCAGCACTGGTGGTGGTGGTAGTGGTGGTTGAGGCCGTACAGGTCATTGCAGCAGGGGTCAGCACTGTTGTTGTTGCTGAGGTGGTGGGGACAGTGGGGGCCGGGGACGTGGTGCGCCCTGGCAGTCCGGTTGGGCCATGTTCTTGCTCCTCATCCGAGAAACGTAGGGAGTCTGCATCCGAGAGTCCATGTTCCGGGGGGGGGGAGACTGGCTCTGCAGGTCGGTGTTGTCTTTTGCAGCAGTTAATTGTGGATCTCCTGTTGAACAGAGGTGAAATGGTCATTGAAGTGCACCCCACAAGCTTGGTGTTATACGTTTGGATGTTACATGTGATACACCACACAGTTTACATTGATATCACTTTGTATGGCTGCAAAGTACTGCGCATCATGACATGATGTGGAGGTACCTACATTACTTGTCCATGGTGTGACATGTAAATAGATACCATGTTCCACGTACAGATTGTGTGATTACAAGGACATGTCGTCATATAACAACTTGCAGCACATCAACTTTATGTGTTGCGTCTTTTTGCTTTGCTCTGCATGGAAGACGTTTCATCTGAGCAAGAACTAGCCATTGTAATCCTAAGCATACCTTTTCCATATCATGTACTTTACTTTCTTGTACCAACTGACCATGCATGCTTTGTGTTCATATGGGCCTTCATGCTCTTACACCATGGCACTTACACATAGCATTCAGTGCTGTGCATGATTGGGCCCTGAAGTTCTTCAACATGTGATTTGGTGAGTCAAACTTTGTTTTCAGTGACTGTTTAGTATGCTTAGCTGTCTGCACACTGGAAGTGGCTTTTGGATCTATGCCAAGTTGGGTGACATGTGAGGGCTGGTGTGGTCATATGGCTCCATGCTTTTTGAGAGGAATGGCAGGGTGCATGCACTGTCTACCTACCTGTTCTGTGACACAGTTGAGGGAAATTGCTGCTGAGCTGTAGGGCAAGGGTGCCTGGTGGGAGTTGTAGTGCTGGCTTCCCACCTACAAACACCCCTCCCTGTTAGGATGGCTACCTACCTGTAAGTTTGAAGAGAGCAATGCAATGTCTGTCACATGGTTGTGGTGTGGGGAGTGCTCCATTCTGCTGAGCTGTGGGACAAGGGTGCCTGGTGGGAGTTGTAGTGCTGGCTTCCCACCCACAAACACCCCTCCATGTTAGGATGTCTGCCTCCCTGTGAAGTGGAGCAGAGGAAGGGAATAGGCTACACATGGCTCTTGGATGGGGGAGTGTTCCATCCTGCTCAGGCGTGGGACAAGAGAGCATAAGATGGCTACCTACCTATAAGTTTGAAGAGAGCAATGCAATGTCTGCCACATGGTACTGGCTGGGGGGGTGCTCCATCCTGCTGAGCTGTGGGACAAGGGTGCCTGGTGAGAGTTGTAGTGCTGGCCTCCCACCCACAAACACCCCTCCCTGTTAGGATGGCTACCTACCTGTAAGTTTGAAGAGAGCAATGCAATGTCTGTCACATGGTTGTGGGTGTGGGGAGTGTTTCATCCTGCTGAGCTGTGGGACAAGGGTGCCTGGTGGGAGTTGTAGTGCTGGCTTCCCACCCACAAACACCCCTCCCTGTTAGGATGGCTACCTACCTGTAAGTTTGAAGAGAGCAATGCAATGTCTGCCACATGGTTCTGGCTGGGGGTGTGCTCCATCCTGCTGAGCTGTGGGACAAGGGGGCCTGGTGTGAGTTGTAGTGCCTGCTTCCCACCCACAGATTCCCATCCCTGTTAAGATGGCTACCTACCTGTTAGGTGAAGGTGAGCAATGGAATGGCTGCCACATGGTTCTGGGTGAGGGTAGTGCTCCATCTTGCTCAGCTGTGGGACAAGGGTGCCTGGTGGGGGTTGTAGTGCTGGCTGCCTGTACACATGCCCCCATGGAAATATTGCTAGCTACCTTTAAGGTGAATCAGAGGAAGGAAATGGTAGTGATGTGAGACATGTGTTGGGAAGAGTATGTTGTACATAAGTGCATTTAGGTCTAGAAAGTGTAGCTTTCTAGTTGTGCAAGACAGTACATGGCAGTGTGATGGAATATATTTGTTGGTACTTACCAGCCTCCACTCCCCCGGGTATTCCTGTGAGACTCTCTGGATGCAGTATGGCAAGCACCTTCTCCCCCCATTCGGTGAATGTTAGTGGTGGAACGGGAGGGCCACCGCCAGTCCTCTGAGCAAGCTCATGGTTCTTGTTGGCACGCTCTTTCACCCTGGTCTTGATGTCATGCCACCTCCTCCTGATCTCCTTCTGGGTGCGCGGGGTGGTCCCTACTGCATTGACTCTGTTGACTATCCTTGCCAACATTTGATTTTTTTGTGGCTACTGGTGTCTGTTGGACCATGCTTCCAAACAAATGTGGTTCTACTCTGATTACCTCATCTACCATCACTGACAACTCATTGTCAGTGAATTTGGGCATCTTCTTCTGTGACATGGTGTTCTGATGTGCAAATGTGGGAACAGTGCAGTTGTGAAGGTGGTGGTGGTGATGTGTGTGGTGTGTGTGTGTGGTTGTGAGGGTGTGATGTGTGCTGATTTGCCTCTCCTTTGTGCTGTGGGGTTGGGCCCTTCAGTTGTGGAGCTGTGCAAAGGATTCTGGTCAGGGAAAGGGCTGGTTTTATACTCAGCTATGTGGGTGGGTCAAAATGGAGTATTCATGTCAGGTGTGTTATGTGGGTTGACCTGGGATTTGTATTTTTGACTTGCCATGGGGATGTGTCATTGGGGTGTGTTAGGTGCTTTTTGAGGCTGAGCCAGATTAATGGCCACACTTGGTAGCTTTGTTGTGTGGTTGCTTTCGACTGCCATTACTCTTCCGGAGCGACCGCGGCGGTCGGAATACAACAGCCCTTCCGCCGGCTCTCCCATTCGTCAATGGTTGCAATTGCGGCGGTCGGAAACAACTGATCGTTCCGCTGTCACCGCAATCGTATCCTAATTTCACGTGCGGTCAATCCGCTGGCCGTGCGGCAGTTTTGGCTCTTTCTGCATCAAATCCGACCGCCGCGGATGTATTTTCACCTGCTCCGGACGCTCCCGGCGGACTTTCGTGGAATCCGTCCGCCGCGGTCGGATTTCTCTGGCGGTTCATCCTAATCTGACTGCCGGTTTTCCCGCGGTACATGCGGACGGTTAATTTCCGCTACCACGGCGGTCGGAATGCTTTTCCGACCGCCATTCTAATCGGCCCCTAAGTGTTGAATATGCGACAAATAGCTCCTTTGCATATCAAATAAAAAAACTTATAGCACTGGCCTACGTCCCAGTGACTGACGTAGCCGAACATTACAATGTATTAATAGAAAGTCCTTACTACCAACAAAATGAACAAAAATTAAGTCCCCTCCAAGACTATTTTGAAGATACCTGGGTGGCAAGACTCCATAGATCAGGACATAGAAGGCAGCATAAATACCAAATACCATGGTGGAATGTATACCTTAGCACACTAAACCAAGAGGCAAAAACAAACAATGCTGTTGAAGGTTGGCATAATGCCTTCCAATCAACTACAGGCCGAAGTCCACCTACTCTACACAAACTCCTACTATCCCTCCAAAAAGAACAGAGCTACCAACAGCTAAGAATGGAGCAATCTATAACACAAATACGGCCCAAAGTATCTAAACAAGCTAAACAAATGTTTCAATACTTACAACATCAAGTCAGACTGTATCCAACAACAAGAGGTCTAGAATACCTAGAAATAATTGCCAAAAGCCTACCATAAATTATAGATCCATTAAAAAATATAATACTTTTCCCTAAAATCAATTTAAATAGATACATATAATTTTTTATATTTCCACAAAAATAATTAATTTGTCTAATATATTTTTATTAAAAACAAAAATATATATAGACATATTAATTATATATATGGAACTATAAACAAGAATAACACTAACTTTATTAACATTTCCCTCCCACAATAAATAATTAAAATAACTTACCGTTTCCGTAGCAGTAGAAAGGAAATCCCAACTCTTCTAAAGCAATCCAGGTATCTCATAATACCAATAGAACAAAAAAATACCCCCCAAAAAATGGAAAAATTCAACTGTTCAATAATTAATCCTCCGTCCGTAATTCCACAAACGATAAACCATAAAAAACCCGAAAAAGTGTTTTAAAAAAAGAAACGCTCCATGAAAATCCGAAAAATTAAGTAAGTGTAAAAGAATTATTAGTTACTTAAACTAATATACACTTCCTTAATGCAAAAAAAAACATTTTTCCCGTAACGGCCACTTCTCACGACCAGAACCTGTAAAAAAACACAAACATTCCCACCCACACAAATATACATATAATCTACAACATAATAGTATTATAAACATTACTCACACCATATTCATACTATGGGGTCGATTCCGATTTGGGCCGGAAAAAGCACCGACCGACTCGGATCCGGAAATTATACCGACTGACACGTACCTGTGGCGCCCGACACGCCAAGTACGATGCAAGGCGTGCAAAATCCGACCGACACGTACTGAACCCAAGTCGACCGACCGAGCCGCACGGAAAACAGCAATCCGGTCGGAAAAACACGCGAATCCAACCGACCGACACGCACCCGGAACAAATCCGACCGAAACGTACACGCGAACTCCAAACCACAAAGTACGATGCAAGGCGCGAAAACCACGAGCGAGTCGGACGGAGGCCAAGCCGTATGACTGACACGCATACAAAACCGAGCCGAAGCAACACAAAACACCGCGACCGACGCGTACGCAGCATAGAAAACTGCACAAACACAGCGTGAACGAAACGGAGAACACCGTACTGAGACAAATGCAGGGTCCGACTCGGTCACAACAACGTTTCCAACATACACAGACAGTACAAAGGAAAAATCACACAAAAAAGGCCAAACAAGCAATTACTAAGCCAATAAATACTGGGGGGTGGGGACAGAGAACAAAGACACACCCACAACTCCACCCATATAAAGGACACAAATCACAACCATGATCCTTTGCAAATGCCATTGCACTGCCAGCACCCAAGAGAAAGCAACCACACACCCACAGCTCATCCCTCACACAAGCCACACACCATCAGCACACCAACAAATACCTACCTCACATACACCCAGCAAAACACACACTCACACACCCTCACCTGCACACCAACACACACATCCCTCACCATCACCACCCATCACCATGCCCCCAAGAAGAATCCCAAGTTCCTAGATTGTGAATTGGAAGTCATGGTAGACGAGATCCTCAGGGTAGAGCCACAGCTGTTTGGCACACTGGTCCAACAGACCCCCATCTCCCAGAAAACCAAGATGTGGGAGAGGATCATCAACAGGGTGAACGCACAATCACCATGTCGGCGCACAAAGAGCGACATCCAGAACAGGTGGTATGACGTGCGCAGGAGGGTACGGGACCTGCTCAAGAAAGACTACATCAACAGCCAATACACCGGCAGTGGCCCTCCTGCCAAGGCAATATACCTCAGGCCCTGGGAGGAGAAGGTGTGGGCCATCCTTCCGCCAGTGAGCGTATATGGACTAGAGGACATCCCAGAGCCTGGTGAGTACACAACAAATGTACACAATATACTGCCACAAAACACACACACATCACTGTCAAGGGAGAGTCAAACCATGCACTCATAGCAATTACACAGCAACCAGAACAGAATCATCCCAAAATGTGTATGTCAGTCAGATAAACACAACACATGCCATCAAAAAAGTCACATCCAACTGTGCCATCACATGTACAAACACAACTACAACTACAGCTAGTCAGTGGCACAAATAGAACTAACAAACACATCCAGACATGTAGCCACCACAACAACACCAACACACAGTGAAGACCACTCAAAGGAAGGAATTCTGTGTATGCTGGCCAAGTCAGTGTAGCCAATAGCATGATGGGAGTCGTAGTCACAGACATAGCTCACCCCCACAACTGTCCCATCAACACCACCCTGAACCATGCTCACATCGCAGGGATTGGAGAAGGACTCACAAGATGGCTGACACTGGCAACTGCTGTGGGGAGCACAAGGCCCTGCTGGCAACTGTGCACCAACAAACAGCAGGACACCACTGACTGACATCCTGAGAGACAACTTCCACTCCCTGCAATGCAAGCACGTTCCATGGTGGGATAACTGGCTGGCTGGGTGGGTGGGAAGGAGGACTTGCAGCACTGACCATAATCACAAGCACCTCCCCTCACACACCCCCCAACACAAACTCCACAGAACCCACCTGGTAGAATGCAATGCCCCCATCCTAACACAAGATCCCACAAAGAACCACCACCCTGGGTTATGTTGTGTGAAGCACAGGGACACTCTTGGGACTCTTAGCCAAACAACTGCCAGGACAACACTCCCAGCCATCCTGTCAGCACAGCCAGCCCACCCCACAGGGAAGCAGAATCAAAAGGAAGGAAGCATGGGCATGCTGGGAAGGGGGTGGAGGCAATAGCATGATGGGAGTAGTAGTCACAGATATTGCTCAGCCTCACAACTGGCCCATCAACACCACTCCTGAACCATGCTCACATCACAGGGAGTGGAGAAGGACTCACAAGATGGCTGACACTGGCTACTGCTGTGGG
The DNA here is from genome assembly GCA_963921515.1 of Calotriton arnoldi. Lineage (NCBI taxonomy): Eukaryota > Metazoa > Chordata > Amphibia > Caudata > Salamandridae > Calotriton > Calotriton arnoldi. The sequence continues at coordinate 20,579 of CAWUFW010019303.1, read as the reverse complement.
GAGCACAAGGCCCTGCTGGCAACTGTGCACCAACAAACAGCAGGACACCACTGACTGATATCCTGAGAGACAACTTCCACTCACTGCAATGCAAGCACGTTCCATGGTGGGATAACTGGCTGGCTGGGTGGGTGGGAAGGAGGACTTGCAGCACTGACCATAGTCACAAGCACCTCCCTCACACACCCCCAACACAAACTCCACAGAACCCACCTGGTAGAATGCAATGCCCCCATCCTAACACAAGATCCCACAAAGAACCACCACCCTGGGGTATGTTGTGTGAAGCACAGGGACACTCTTGGGACTCTTAGCCAAACAACTGCCAGGACAACACTCCCAGCCATCCTGTCAGCACAGCCAGCCCACCCCACAGGGAAGCAGAGTCAAAGGAAGGAAGCATGGGCATGCTGGGAAGGGGGTGGAGGCAATAGCATGATGGGAGTCGTAGTCACAGCTCTACATCCCCCACCACATGGCCCAGCAAGCTCACACTCACGCATGCACATCCCACAGAGAGTGGAAAGGCCCATCAAAGATGTCTGACACTGTTGCTGTGTCGTGGGGAGCACAAGGGCATGCTGGGAACTGCACACCAACCAACAGCAGGACACCACTGTCAGCCATCTTGCCATTGCTCTCACACCCACACACACTGAACTCCCCACAAAAGCAAGTAAGTATGGGAATGCTGGGAAGTGGGGTGGAGGCAATAGCATGATGGGAGTCGTAGTCACAGACATAGCTCACCCCCACAACTGTCCCATCAACACCACCCTGAACCATGCTCACATCACAGGGAGTGGAGAAGGACTCACAAGATGGCTGACACTGGCTACTGCTGTGGGGAGCACAAGGCCCTGCTGGCAACTGTGCACCAACAAACAGCAGGACACCACTGACTGACATCCTGAGAGACAACTTCCACTCCCTGCAATGCAAGCACGTTCCATGGTGGGATAACTGGCTGGCTGGGTGGTTGGGAAGGAGGACTTGCAGCACTGACCATAGTCACAAGCACCTCCCCTCACACACACCCCAACACAAAATCCACAGAACCCACCTGGTAGAATGCAATGCCCCCATCCTAACACAAGATCCCACAAAGAACCACCACCCTGGGTTATGTTGTGTGAAGCACAGGGACACTCTTGGGACTTTTAGCCAAACAACTGCCAGGACAACACTCCCAGCCATCCTGTCAGCACAGCCAGCCCACCCCACAGGGAAGCAGAGTCAAAAGGAAGGAAGCATGGGCATGCTGGGAAGGGGGGTGGAGGCAATAGCATGATGGGAGTCGTAGTCACAGCTCTACATCCCCCACCACATGGCCCAGCAAGCTCACACTCACGCATGCACATCCCACAGAGAGTGGAAAGGCCCATCAAAGATGTCTGACACTGTTGCTGTGTCGTGGGGAGCACAAGGGCATGCTGGGACTGCACACCAACCAACAGCAGGACACCACTGTCAGCCATCTTGCCATTGCTCTCACACCCACACACACTGAACTCCCCACAAAAGCAAGTAAGTATGGGAATGCTGGGAAGTGGGGTGGAGGCAATAGCATGATGGGAGTCGTAGTCACAGACATAGCTCACCCCCACAACTGTCCCATCAACACCACCCTGAACCATGCTCACATCACAGGGAGTGGAGAAGGACTCACAAGATGGCTGACACTGGCTACTGCTGTGGGGAGCACAAGGCCCTGCTGGCAACTGTGCACCAACAAACAGCAGGACACCACTGACTGACATCCTGAGAGACAACTTCCACTCCCTGCAATGCAAGCACGTTCCATGGTGGGATAACTGGCTGGCTGGGTGGTTGGGAAGGAGGACTTGCAGCACTGACCATAGTCACAAGCACCTCCCTCACACACACCCCAACACAAACTCCACAGAACCCACCTGGTAGAATGCAATGCCCCCCATCCTAACACAAGATCCCACAAAGAACCACCACCCTGGGTTATGTTGTGTGAAGCACAGGGACACTCTTGGGACATTTAGCCAAACAACTGCCAGGACAACACTCCCAGCCATCCTGTCAGCACAGCCAGCCCACCCCACAGGGAAGCAGAGTCAAAAGGAAGGAAGCATGGGCATGCTGGGAAGGGGGTGGAGGCAATAGCATGATGGGAGTCGTAGTCACAGCTCTACATCCCCCACCACATGGCCCAGCAAGCTCACACTCACGCATGCACATCCCACAGAGAGTGGAAAGGCCCATCAAAGATGTCTGACACTGTTGCTGTGTCGTGGGGAGCACAAGGGCATGCTGGGAACTGCACACCAACCAACAGCAGGACACCACTGTCAGCCATCTTGCCATTGCTCTCACACCCACACACACTGAACTCCCCACAAAAGCAAGTAAGTATGGGAATGCTGGGAAGTGGGGTGGAGGCAATAGCATGATGGGAGTCGTAGTCACAGACATAGCTCACCCCCACAACTGTCCCATCAACACCACTCCTGAACCATGCTCACATCACAGGGAGTGGAGAAGGACTCACAAGATGGCTGACACTGGCTACTGCTGTGGGGAGCACAAGGCCCTGCTGGCAACTGTGCACCAACAAACAGCAGGACACCACTGACTGACATCCTGAGAGACAACTTCCACTCCCTGCAATGCAAGCACGTTCCATGGTGGGATAACTGGCTGCTGGGTGGTTGGGAAGAAGGACTTGCAGCACTGACCATAGTCACAAGCACCTCCCCTCACACACACCCCAACACAAACTCCACAGAACCCACCTGGTAGAATGCAATGCCCCCCATCCTAACACAAGATCCCACAAAGAACCACCACCCTGGGTTATGTTGTGTGAAGCACAGGGACACTCTTGGGACTTTTAGCCAAACAACTGCCAGGAAAACACTCCCAGCCATCCTGTCAGCACAGCCAGCCCACCCCACAGGGAAGCAGAGTCAGAAGGAAGGAAGCATGGGCATGCTGGGAAGGGGGTGGAGGCAATAGCATGAGGGGAGTCGTAGTCACTGATATTGGTCACCCCCACAACTGTCCCATCAACACCACCCTGAACCATGCTCACATCACAGGAAGTGGAGAAGGACTCACAAGATGGCTGACACTGGCTACTGCTGTGGGGAGCACAAGGCCCTGCTGGCAACTGTGCACCAACAAACAGCAGGACACCACTGACTGACATCCTGAGAGACAACTTCCACTCCCTGCAATGCAAGCACAGTCCATGGTGGGATAACTGACTGGCTGGGTGGGTGGGAAGGAGGGCCGGCTGTCAACCAAACACAACCAATGCAGACCATGTTCACACCCCAACAAATACATAGAAATGCCCAAATAATGCAGGACAATGTGCCACACCAATATCAACCCCTGACTGTGACGACTTAGGACAATGCAATGTACAGGCCCGCACCCAGAGGCACAGTCACAACTGTCATGTGTGTCAACCATTGATGCCTGCAGAAACATAACATACATTGTGTGTGTCTCCCAAAAACAGGTGATGATGGGGACACAGCAGCAGACGCTGAGGAGTCCCAGTCCCAGGCTCAAGAGGATGCGGAGCTCACTGGCGTCGTACAGCCTCTGCCCTCCTCGGACGAAGAAGACCAACCTGGCACATCCGGTGCAAGTCTACATGCAGCACCAGCAGGACCACCAGCTGCAGCACCAGCAGGACCACCAGCTGCACCCCTGCACCCACCCCTCCAACGACTGTCACCACAAATACCATCCCTGCCGACATGGACAGAACAAGGAGCAACACCAGCACAGGGACCCTGGACCAACCTGGGGCCATGGACACCACCACCACCACCAACCCCCAAGGTGGACCAGGGTCATCTGTGCGTGCCACTGCACATGTCAGCAGGGGTGGTGGGAGGGTGGGAGACAGAGGTCGCTGCTTGCAGAGGTTGCTGGTGTGCATGATGACCCACAACTGGTACGCATAGCTGATGCGTACCAGTCCAGCACCGGAGACCTCAGCCAGGTAGTGGGGCACCTCAGAGACATGAAACAGCAGCAGGCTGCCCATCATGCCCGCTGGACTCTCACATGTCCCACGTGGAGTCACACATGTCCCGCGTGGACTCACACATGTCCCGCGTGGAGTCCAAGTGGGATGCACTGCATGAGATGACGGCGGTGCACAGGGACATTTTACAATGCCTCCGCCAGATGAACAGCAACCAGTCCACACCTCCCTGTGTACCAACAACATCTGGTGCCGAACAAACTGCAACTGCCACAGGGAGGGAGGATGACTCTGGCGGAGAGTCCCTGCACCGCAGCAGCCTGTACTTGAGGGGCCCCCCCAAGAAGAGGGGTCGTCCGAGGAGGGGCAAGTGAGAGGCCGATGGCCAAGCGCAACTCCCAGGAAGCCTGAACCTGTTCTGGATGTTCACCTTTGTGCACAGACTGTTCACCCTGTTGACGGCAACACTACTCCCACACATTGCATGGGGAGTACAAGTTGGACCAATGTGTCAGACAACTGTGGCCCCGATACTGGGGATTCTGTCTACCAGGACTTTCTAATTCACCTAGGAACTTCGGATTGCAAGATTTATGTACAGCACTACCCATCCTATGCACTATTCACACAAATGTATCACAATAAACACACTAATACACCATACTTGCCTCTGTTGTGATTCCAACTTGGGTGCTGTTATGGGGATGATGAACTGCAAAATTACACTGTGTATGCGAACTGCAACAGCAAGGAAAACACAGGCATGTGAGTAAAGGCAACGTGACACATATGAGGGAGACACACCACCAGGGCTACACAACACATACACACCTAGGCCATTTGACTCATTGCCTACACTGATGTTGCCAGGGAAGACGGTGCAATGCACAGACACCACACCCATTCCCAGTTGTAGTCAAGTAGCCCACAGGTGCAGTAAGCAAATGGCAGTCAAATGTGTGACCACAGACAACGCACATCACAAAGTGAAGCACAGGTTTATTACACAGTTGCAACATGTCGTAACCACTACAGATGCAAGGTAATCCCACCTGGCAGCGGGCACACAGTCAACAACTGTAGACGGAAGGAAGTCCATGGGTGTGACGCACATCACCTGTAGGGACACAACAGCTACCACCCTGGAAGTGCAATCACGTCGCCGGTGGACACAGTTGACCAAACGAATCTGAAAGTACCCTGTGAAGGACAGAAATGACACACAGTCAAAAGCAATGGAGTACAGGACAGAACAGCAAAACTCATGCACAATACATGTTACAAGATACCCACCCAGAACCAAGTTAGCATGTCAACACTGTTGGGGAGTACAGACCACCTGTAAGCACACATCGCAACACACATCCAGTCAAGTAGCCCATGGACACACTCCAACAGCACCAGAGCACCACCCACACATCATGCCAACTCACATCATTGACATGACACCTCAGGATACTCACATTCAGCTAAAGAAGTTGGTGATGAGCTGTGTGCGGACATCACCCTCATCATCATCATCATCATCGTCACTGGCATCGTGGTCCAGGCCAGGATCCTCCACAGGTGGCGGATGTTGGTCATTGTCATCCTGGATGAGAGGCAACTCCTTCCGCACTGCCAGGTTTTGGAGCATGCAGCAGACGATGATAATCTTGCACACTTTCGCAGGGGCATATGGGAGGGACTCTCCGGTCTTGTCCAGGCAGCGGAAGCGGCTCTTCAGGAGACCAAATGTCCGCTCAATCACTCTCCTGGTCCGACCATGTGCCTCATTGTAGCGCATTTGGGCTGGTATCACAGGGTTCCTGAGGGGTGTCAGCAACCACGGCATGTTGGGGTATCCCGAGTTACCTACGGACAGACAAGTGCACATTAGCTGACTTGGAAAAGTGGGCGGAATACTACAGATCAGATCACACACAATGGCACAAAGTCAGTACACACCGACAATCCAGGCACGCTGGTTCTGCATCTGTGCCATCATCCTGGGGATGCGACTACTCCTCATCACAAAGGCATCGTGTGCTGAACCAGGGAAACGGACACACACGTGTGTGATGGTCATGTCTGCAAGACACACCACCAGTGCATTGACCGAGTGGTAGTGCTTGCGGTTCCGGTAGGCCTGCTCCTGGGCCTGTGGTGGTACCAAAGCCACATGTGTCCCATCAATGGAGTCAATGACATGCGGCATCCTCCACAGGGCATAAAAGTCACTCTTCACGTCAGTGAGTCGTCGCAGTCTAGGGAAATAGATGTACCGGTTCAGGAATAGCAACATTGCCGCTAAAACATCGCGGAGCACACGGCTCAACATGGTCTGTGACATCCCACCAGCAGTCGCCACAGTATGTTGGAAGGTACCGGTGGCAAAGAAGTGTAGGGCTGCCATCACCTTCACCTTGGGGGTCAGCGCTGTAGGATACGGCCGGCCAGGCTGCAAATGTGGGGACAACTGCACTGCCAAATCCTCAATCAGCTGCCTGGTGAAGCGGTACCGTCGGATACTGTCCCATTCCACCATCGTTGCCAGGTCTGGGAATGGTCGATGGACAGCAGGAGCCCTGCAGTGCAGAGGATAAGTAAGCAAGATTGTCAGTCACCCCACATATGCGGCATTGAACACACTCAATATCCCAACATACATCATTATGAGGCACAACTACATATAGGGGCCGATTCCGATCTCGGTCGGAGGCGTACCCAACACCATTCGGTCGGGAAAAAAGCCATGCGAAAGCCTGTTTCCCGACCGATCCGTACAGCACACCGAACGAGTAAGTACGATGCGCACAACAGCAAAGAATCCGGCCGAGCCGTACTCACCCAAACCAGGTCCAGTTCCTCGACCGAGGCGAATCCGGAAACGCCGAATCGAGTCGCACGGAAGGAAAAATGCAGCCCCGTCCGGCCGGACAAGTACGATGCGCTTCCGTACGCGCCGAACCCGCCGCTACGCACGGCACGTCAAAGCATCCGGGAGAGGCGCACATAAGCTCCGATTCGCGCCACAACACGATCCACGGCTCCGAGACGAACACGGCAGCGACGAGGACGACGCGAAGCGACGAGGACGAGGCGAAGCGACGAGGACGACGCGAAGCAACGAGAAGGACGAACGACACGAACCAACCATGAATCCCTTCGTCCCGATCATACCAATATTCTACATTTACTACCGGAACAGGCACGGACGCGTACGGCACAGAAGGTAAGCCAGACACCAACCACAAAACACATACAACACGTACACGACACATCACACACACACAGAGGGATGCAGAATATACTTACACCAGCAACAGCAGCACCATAGGGGCGGGATGCCCATCACCAATGCCACATATGCACACAGGGGCCTGAATGCGCACCACCACCCCTACCCAGGGGGCTGGATGCCTACCACTACTACCACCCTCACCCAGGGGGCTGGATGCCTACCACTCACCCTTAGCCAGGGGGCGCTTGATGCCTACCACTACTACCACCCTCACCCAGGGGGGCAGGATGCCTACCACTACTACCACCCTTAGCCAGGGGGCTGGATGCCTACCACTACTACCACCCTTAGCCAGGGGGCTGGATGCCTACCACTACTACCACCCTCAACCAGGGGGCTGGATGCCTACCACTACTACCACCCTCACCCAGGGGGCTGGATGCCTACCACTACTACCACCCTCACCCAGGGGGCAGGATGCCTACCACTACTACCACTCTCACCCAGGGGGCAGGATGCCTACCACTACTACCACCCTTAGCCAGGGGGCTGGATGCCTACCACTACTACCACCCTCACCCAGGGGGGCTGGATGCTCACCACCACCCTTAGCCAGGGGGCTGGATGCCTACCACTACTACCACCCTCACCCAGGGGGCTGGATGCCTACCACTACTACTACCCTCACCCAGGGGGCTGGATGCCTACCACTACTACCACCCTTTGCCAGGGGGCTGGATGCCTACCACTACTACCACCCTCAACCAGGGGGCTGGATGCCTACCACTACTACCACCCTCACCCAGGGGGCTGGATGCCTACCACTACTACCACCCTCACCCAGGGGGGCAGGATGCCTACCACTACTACCACCCTCACCCAGGGGGCAGGATGCCTACCACTACTACCACCCTTAGCCAGGGGGCTGGATGCCTACCACTACTACCACCCTCACCCAGGGGGCTGGATGCCTACCACCACCCTTAGCCAGGGGGCTGGATGCCTACCACTACTACCACCCTCACCCAGGGGGCTGGATGCCTACCACTACTACCACCCTCACCCAGGGGGCAGGATGCCTACCACTACTACCACCCTCACCCAGGGGGCAGGATGCCTACCACTACTACCACCCTTAGCCAGGGGGCTGGATGCCTACCACTACTACCACCCTCACCCAGGGGGGCTGGATGCCTACCACCACCCTTAGCCAAGGGGGCTGGATGCCTACCACTACTACCACCCTCACCCAGGGGGCAGGATGCCTACCACTACTACCACCCTTAGCCAGGGGGGCTGGATGCCTACCACTACTACCACCCTCACCCAGGGGGCAGGATGCCTACCACTACTACCACCCTTAGCCAGGGGGCTGGATGCCTACCACTACTACCACCCTCACCCAGGGGGGCTGGATGCCTACCACCACCCTTAGCCAGGGGGCTGGATGCCTACCACTACTACCACCCTCACCCAGGGGGGCTGGATGCCTACCACTACTACCACCCTCACCCAGGGGGCTGGATGCCTACCACTACTACCACCCTCACCCAGGGGGCTGGATGCCTACCACTACTACCACCCTTAGCCAGGGGGGCAGGATGCCTACCACTACTACCACCCTCACCCAGGGGGCTGGATGCCTACCACTACTACCACCCTCACCCAGGGGGCAGGATGCCTACCACTACTACCACCCTCACCCAGGAGGGGCAGGATGCCTACCACTACTACCACCCTTAGCCAGGGGAGCTGGATGCCTACCACTACTACCACCCTCACCCAGGGGGCAGGATGCCTACCACTACTACCACCCTTAGCCAGGGGGGCTGGATGTCTACCACTACTACCACCCTCACCCAGGGGGCTGGATGCCTACCACCACCCTTAGCCAGGGGGCTGGATGCCTACCACTACTACCACCCTCACCCAGGGGGCTGGATGCCTACCACTACTACCACCCTCACCCAGGGGGCAGGATGCCTACCACTACTACCACCCCCACTCATAGGATGGACAATGCATGACACAACCAGCACACCACAACCTAGGGAATGCAAGAAGAAGACATCCCCCAACACCATGACAAGCGTGTGTAGACTGTGTCAAATGCCTACAACACCGAACATGACTTTGAACGTACAATGTGACCCCCTAGCACATGTGCCACACATATATGTGTGTGGCACCCACAATGCAAGCAGGCCATGACCATTGTGGCAATGGGGTCCAAACCCCCATCATCACAGTGACCAAAAGGTAAGTGTGGGGTCCATAGCTGCAGCACATTTTGAACATTGTGGCAATGGGGTCCAAACCCCCATCATCACAGTGACCAAAATGTAAGTGTGGGGTCCATAGCTGAAGCACATTTTGAACATTGTGGCAATGGGGTCCAAACCCCCATCATCACAGTGACCAAAAGGTAAGTGTGGGGTCCATAGCTGAAGCACATTTTGAACATTGTGGCAATGGGGTCCAAACCCCCATCATCACAGTGACCAAAATGTAAGTGTGGGGTCCATAGCTGAAGCACATTTTGAACATTGTGGCAATGGGGTCCAAACCCCATCATCACAGTGACCAAAAGGTAAGTGTTGACAAAGAAAGAGGTGCAACTGCCAAACTGCATGGATGATTCCTGGTCACAGAACAACAAACACATCAGTGGCAAAGTAGTGTATGTGTCCCATTGCAACATAAATTGGGGAGCCAAATCCTGCAGTGCAAATCAGACATAACTTTGGCCATGTGCAGACAAACAACACCCATGGGGGCTGACACCGTCAACAATCATCAATGACACAATGACAGAAGTGACCATCAGAATGCAGACCCACATATTTGCACTAATGGGCACACACATGCAGATACCCTGTGGAGACTGCAGATGTGAGGTGAACAGATACCATACCATGGCAGCAATGGGACACACAAACCATGATCATTGTGCTGACCGATGACCTAGGAGTCCCAGGGACAGCAGGGGAAACCCACCAAACTACATACAGCCAATGGCACACCCAAGATATGCCAATGCAGTGGTGCAGATGCACAAACACAAACAGGCAGACCCACCCTGCACATCATACACAACAGGTGAGGGTGGGGGTGCCAGTGTCCCCAGGCAACCACACAACACATGAGGAGACATGAATACCAATCATACAGATGTGCATACAGTGCCACACAAAGGTAACTCATGGATCCAAATTCCTATGTGGGCAAGCAGGCATTGTCAGATGAGAGGGAGCACAAATCACACATGTCACACAGGCACGTAGGGACAGCAACTGACACAGCAAGACACAGACACACCACAGCACCACCCCCAGGGCCCCCACAATGTGGTGACCCTGGGCTGCATTACAATCCCACTGTGATGACAAAGCTAAATGTGGTTCACACTGTGAACCACAGTCATGTGTACTGAGCAACTAACTACCATCACACCTACACAAGCACAAATCAAACAGCATGGCCAGTGAGCCAAGGCCAACATGGAGGCAGGGGCCTAGCCGGGCAACAACTCTCATCTGCACACACTCAACACCACACCCTCGACCTCCAACAATGTGCAGCAGTGAAGCACACATGCACTGGTGACATTGCACATGCACCCATGACTATTCCAGGGTGGTGCGTGGGAACCAAGGTGCAGAAACACATCACACATGGACACTCAACAAGACTCCTGAATGTCTGACACACTGCACACTACGCCGTACATGGACATGACGGCAATACCACACCAACCAATGGGATCACAGCCACAGTCACACACCAATGAAGAAGCCAAGGTCACCCACAAAGAACACACATAGACAACAACCAACATTGCAGCCCGGACCCTGAGGAGTGCCAGCAGTCACACACACAACGTGTCACAATCACTGAAAGGTAACACAAACTGGAAATCACATGACAGGGGCAAACAACAAGTGCCAAGGGGAAACCTGACTGTGACCCAGCTGCGTCTGCACACAAACTCAGCCCTGACATCAAGCACACCTATGGGTGACACCCTGATGACCAGTAATGTGCCATGCACCCACATCACAGAGAACCCAGGAGAAGACTTTGGGGGAACATAGCTCAACTCAGCTAGCATCACAAACAGGTACAACACTAGGGATCACAGCATGCACAGCTAAACGGAAGTGAACACACAGACATGCACATACAACACACACCTTGGGCGCAGGCAATGTCACAGGAGTACACACTGCCATGAGGGGACTCCACTCCTGTGTGAGGAAAGCTGTGCCATATGTTGCCTCAGTAGGGCCCCACCATGTCAGCTGAGCACTTGGTCACACAATCAACAATTAGCACCAAATGAGGGCTCCCGTCACATCAGCCTGGTCATGGAAGTGCCAACGGAATCATCAGCACAGATCCAACACACTTGTATAGCAATGTTGCACTGACAACACAGATGAGTCCTTCCCCATTGATGCCCAAACCTGCATGTCCAGTGGAGATGGCCACATGGTCAGGGAAGTAGACGAATTGAACAATGGCAGGCACAACAGATGTGCAGGGGTGGAAGCCACAGATGTGAAATTGCCAATCTAAGTAGGAAATCCCATTGCCAAATACTGAACACATGACACCCTCAGATGCTGCTATGGATGACATGGATACACCACAGGATAGGACACATTCCCCCTGGACCACATGGGTTCCTGCACAGTAACACTTCATTATCATGAGACCAAATATCACCATCACTGCAGCAAGGGCATGGTTAGCATCATCAACATCATGTACATCAGAAGCAAAAGCACTAGAGAACAGAAAGTTGCTTTATTCAGCATATGTGGCATTAAAAGTAGAAGTCCGGTAGAACATAAACAAAGGCCAATGGCCAGTCCATCAACAAAGTCACAAGTGGGTGACAGTGGCAGATGCCACCCTACACATGCCTGCACAAAACCAGGGACAATCCACTAGGAGGGGCAACCGGGGGTAGGCCAGGCACCGCAGGGACAGGATCAGGGCTCACCAGGAGGAAGCAGGGAAGGGGTGGTGGGTGCTGGAGAGCCACTGACAACTGCAGTGGAGGTGTCTGACATGGTGTGTGCCGGCACAACTGGGGGCATGGCTCAGATGTTGTGGGTGCCGGCACGACTGCAGTGGACCCTGCAGATGGAGTGGACAGGTCCGCCACTGCAGTGCCCAAGTCAGACAGGGTGGTAGTGGACTCCACTGCAGTGCCTACCACCAGGGGAGGAGAATGGGGAACAGGCAAGGTGGGCTGGACAGAGGGGGAGGACACCCTCACCACATCAGTGGCACAGACAAGCCCAGCGGGGGGTGTGGTTCCAGGAGAGCAAGTGGCAGGGGGAGAAGGCCGGAGCCTCTTGGGGATGGTATATCTGTGGGTGGGGGAACCTGGGGCTGGGTGTGGTGGGGGCACCTGTGGAGTGGGGGCCTGAGGGATGGAGGAAGGAGACCTGGTGCTTGAGCTGCAGGGCGGCGGCGGGGTCTTGCTCTTAGCACTCCGGGGGACTTGTGGGTGGGGGCCTCAGTCTGTCTGCGCCTGGGGGAGGGTGTCCGGGGGTGAGGGGCACTCTGCTCCGTGTGGGAGGGCTTCTCTTCCCCCTGGATGCTGGGGCAGCTGGATCGGAGGGGAAGAGGCCGAGGTCACTGAGGAAGAGGCGCTGGGTCTTTGGGGTTGCAGGTGAGGCAAGGGAGGGTGCTTTGGAGGGAGAGGCAACTGAGGACTGCGCAGTGCCCGTGGATGCGTGTGTGTGTACCAGGGCCCCATCCCCTGTGAGTCTGGTTTCAGTCCCCTGACTGTGCGTGCGTGTGCGTTTAGTTTGTGGCGTGTGTGTCTGTGTGCTGGACGTGTGTGTGCTGGTGTGTGCCTGTGCCGGAGTGTGTGTGCTTGGGACGGGTAAGGTGCTGGGGAGTGTGGATGGAGCAGAGGCAGGAGGGGTGAGGGACTGTCTGAGGAGGGACACTGCTGCCGTCAGGGAGGAGTCCATGGACCTGTTGCCCTCTGTAGGTCAGACATGCCCGATGAGATGCCCTCCATGAACGACACCAGCTGAGTCAACAGTGCGGTGTGCGCATGGAGGACACTCAGCATGGCTGTCTGCCCTACATGGAGCTGGCGAAGGAGGTACACAGACTCCTCACTCAGGGCAGCAGGGGACACAGGGGCAGGGGGTGCGGTGCCTGGCCCAAAGGAGACACGCTCCCGAACATGGGCGCCTCCACGGACCTGGGGAATGGGAGCCGATGGGAGGGCGGTGGTGGTGCTGGTGGTGGCGGGGACAGCAACACTAGCTGGGGTGTGGTGGCTGCTGACACCCGCCTCCACAAGGGAGTCATCCTCCGAGTTGCTCTGGTCCTCACCTGAGGTGGATGGTGCTGAGGACTCCTCGGTGTGGCTCCCTCGCCCTCCGTGCCACTGGGTCCCTCCGACCACTCCTCGGCTGCTGACCCAGTCTGGCTCTCTGGCTCCTCCTGGCCCGTGGAGCTGTCCCCTTCCGTGGCCGTGGATGTATCTGCAAACAATGGGGAAACAGACAGACATCAGTCACCTGCACCAAACGCACACACCACTGTGAGCACAGCACATTACAGAGCAAGCCCTGGCATCATTAGTTGTACATTGCTAAAAGTGCCCGAACTGAACAGGAGAAGCCAATTGTCAGTCTGATGCCAAGCATGGCACTCACATCCCACATGGCCTTGCACCCATCTGTCTGGTGTCTGTTGGATTGCAACACCCCAGTGTGGACACATGCACCAAGTACACAGTAGTTGGACAGTGCAGAGGACACGGTGTGGCATGTGGACATGCACACATCACAGCTCTTGCCACTGAGTCAGTACAGGTTTCCGGATGAAAGGGATGCCCAGAGTCAAATAGGAAATGCATGTGATGCATACCAGCGACAGACACCATGATGCACCCATGTCCTGATAGCCAGCGCCACAATGGTGTGCATGTAGCACATGTCACTCCCCTGCAGGACCACCAATAAGTTGACACATGCCATGGCAGAGGCATGATTGCTAAGTCATACATCACTGTCTCAGTGATGTATGACTTGGCAGCCAGACAACAACACTATGCACTGTGTCACAATAGTAGGTCATGGGGAATGCAAGTCCTGGAGCTGCACAAGTGCACATGTACATCCCCCACACAACACATCATCTTAACCCTCATCTGTCCAGGTCACACCTATTGGACATATGGGAGACCTGTGACACTACCCTCTGAACCTGAGCCCCTCACAATTTGCTGTGAATGGGGAACAGCTGCCTGAACTTCACATTCGCATACCCCAGTCTGCACGGGCAGCTGATCAAACACCTATGTGACACACAAGTATCGTCTCCTATGGTCACATCTCCAGGGGCATGCTGAGCCCCTACCAAGAAACACCCCAGCAGTCCTGGCAACTAATCCACAGCACACTGACACAGAGGCAGACACCTGAGGGGTCAAATCACTGTGCACAATGTGTCAGCTGATACACGGGAGTGGGAGTACAGAGTGCATTGCATGGCCTGGAGTAGGCATGACTGTCCTGCTCCACATGAATGAGGGATGTGCCCTGGACAGTGGATAGCTGGCTATGTATGTGTGACACACGTAATCTGCACACTCCTGGGGCCCAAACATTGTTCCCACCCGCTGCATGGGCGTGTGCCACATACCCCAGGCACATGTGGTGGCTCAGCTCAGCAAGTGGACCGCATATCAAAGCAACACGCAGATCACATGTCCAAACCCAGGCGTTGTGTGAACAATGGACCCACCCATGATGCCCACAACAGAGTTAGGGAAACAGATGCTGTCCCCCACCTTTAGTGAAGCAAACTGCAAGGACACAGTCCCAAGTGACACAATTCCCTGAATGTAAGGGCCACACCTGGGTATCAGATGAGCAGTGGGCAGTGCACAATAGAGGGACATGGCTCCTGGACAACATGACTGCTGCACTGTGGCAGTTGAAACAGGCCAGAGGAGGGCACAAAGCATGTAATACAGAGTTCACAGTGCAGTCTTTGACTCACCCCTCCTTGCTGCTGTCTGGCCTTCAGCTGCCCATCCAGGTCTGGAAACACCACCACCAGGATCTGGAGCATGTGGGGGTCAGGGTCCGTGTTCCGCCCTCCTGCGAGGAGGCGACAGCTTCAGCTGGACCCGTGCAATCCTCCGGGTCCAGCCACGAAGGTCCTGCCACCTCTTCTGGCAGTTGCGGATCCGGCGCTTGTAGACCCCCACGGACCGGATGGCCCGGACGATGTCCTTCCAGATTTCCTGCTTCCGATGGGCATTAACCTGTCAGGATGACAAAGTGAAAAGGCCATTACCACACATGCAACATATCCGTGCATGAAACAGTTGTATATACATGTCTCAATCACAGGGGCACATGATGTACACAGGCAGTGCAAAGCTGCCCATGGACAGTTTGCCAGACGTCACTACATGGTATCATTGCATGGGAAGTAAAACCATGTTGAAATGCACTGTCACTGCACCATACCTGTCCAGTGCAAGTCACTACACACTATGGGGGTGACAACTACTCAGTGAGCCTGCTAGCCAGTGGCGTGCAGACTTTCAGCCTTGCTAGTCACACCAAATGCACATTCAGAAAGGCAGTGCACAGAACACTCACCTGCTCCCTGGTGTCCCATACAGCTTGCTGTACTGTGGAAGTAGGCTGTCCAGCAGGGCCTGGTTCTCTTCAAGGCTGAAGGCTGGGGCTCTCTCCACAGTACGTGCCATTGCAGGGTCCAGAGGGGCAGAGACAGCAGCAGTGCAGTGGCAGATGTGGTCCTGGAGCATGTAGTGCTGGCAAGTGAGCTCTCAGGGGAACAGCCAGCAATATATATGTGCTGGAGAGGCAGATACTGTCCCTTGTGTCCAAAGTGATAGGTCCAAGTCGTTTGCATCTTCTGAATCTGGCCAATCCATGGAATAGCAGCACCAAAACACGCCCACAGCATCCTTCAAATCTTCAACTTCATGACATACATGATTTTGCAACATTGTTGTGGGTGACCAACTGAATTTACAGCAACCGACTCTGCTCAAAATTCAAAACGCGTCCATTGCCAGGCAAGCCCATTGTCAATGGGTGCGCACCGATCGGTCCATTGCGGTACAACGCGCACAGGGGTACAACGCGTGCACCGCACACATTGAATGCAATGGGCCGGCCGGAGGCACCGATCGGTCCATTGCAGTTCAACGCGCACAGGGGTACAACGCGTACCCGCACACATTGAATGTAATGGGCCGGCCGGAGGCACCGATCGGTTCATTGCAGTACAACGCGCACAGGGGTACAACGCTGCACCCGACACATTGAATGCAATGGGCCGGCCGGAGGCACCGATCGGTCCATTGCAGTACAACGCGCACAGGGGTACAACGCGCACCCGCACATATTGAATGCAATGGGCCGGGCCGGAGGCACCGATCGGTCCATTGCAGTACAACGCGCACAGGGGTACAACGCGCACTCCGCACACATTGAATGCAATGGGCCGGCCGGAGGCACCGATCGGTCCATTGCAGTACAACGCGCACAGGGGTACAACGCTGCACCTGCACATTGAATGCAATGGGCCGGCCGGAGGCACCGATCGGTCCATTGCAGTACAACGCGCACAGGGTACAACGCGTACATGCACACATTGAATGCAATGGGCCGGCCGGAGGCACCGATCGGTCCATTGCAGTACAACGCGCACAGGGGTACAACGCTGCATCCGCACACATTGAATGCAATGGGCCGGCCGGAGGCACCGATCGGTCCATTGCAGTACAACGCATCACTGTACATGTGACTGGCATATGTCAGCATGCCTGTCTCAGATGGACATATGCCAGCCACAGATAGCTCCCAGGGAGTGAGGGGCACACCTACATCACGACAGCCTGTCCAAACTTTATCATAAGGCATGTAAGGCTGCATTTCCTATTGTGTGTATGTTGGTGTACATGTTCTCCTGTGGGTGTCACCTGTGGGCAGCCACCCCCAGGCTGTGCACGTGTTCATGGGGACAGGATCCTGGGTGTTACGTGTACATGACCACTGTGATGTGCAACTGTTCATATCTGTGCATGTGCCATGGTCACATTTCACGGTGGTGTATGTGTATGTCATGTCACATACCCCGTGAGTCCCATGTGGGATGGTATGTTTGAGCCAGGGTGTCCCAGTGGCACAATAGTGATGGTCCTCCACAGTCTTTGTGCATGTAGTGTTTACAATGTCTCTGATTTCATGTGCACAATGGGAGACAGTCTCCACATCCACGTTGTGTGTGCATGGACTTTGATGTTGTGCGTGTGTGTGTCACAGACGTCCATGTCTGTCCTGCCGTGGCAAGTGGGGCCACTACCTGTGGGGGTCATGGTTGTTTTGCTGTGGTGTATACATGATACTCCATGTAATGCCAGTGTCCATGTGGCATTACAGTGTCCCTGGGAATGTACCTGTCGTTGAGCTGTGGTGCCTGGGGCACATCTGTCCTCACATGTCACTGTGGGGGGTTATTGTGACACGGCAGCAGGAGATGGGAACTGTGACACGGCCTCATGATATCCAATGGGCCAACCTGGGA
Source organism: Calotriton arnoldi (assembly GCA_963921515.1). NCBI lineage: Eukaryota > Metazoa > Chordata > Amphibia > Caudata > Salamandridae > Calotriton > Calotriton arnoldi. Next base: position 2,769 of record CAWUFW010019303.1, on the reverse strand, counting down.
CTAATTGATGCCACCTGTTGGACCGTGTTGACAGATGTTGGCCATGTATGTACCATACATGTCCTTCCGGTACTGCACACTTCATGTAGTTGTGCCTCATAATGATGTATGTTGGGATCTTGAGTGTGTTCAATGCCGCATATGTGGGGTGACTGACAATCTTGCTTACTTCTCCTCTGCACTGCAGGGCTCCTGCTGTCCATCGACCATTCCCAGACCTGGCAACGATGGTGGAACGGGACAGCATCCGACGGTACCGCTTCACCAGGCAGCTGATTGAGGATTTGGCAGTGCAGTTGTCCCCACATTTGCAGCCTGGCCGGCCGTATCCTACAGCGCTGACCCCCAAGGTGAAGGTGATGGCAGCCCTACACTTCTTTGCCACTGGTACCTTCCAACATACTGTGGCGACTGCTGGTGGGATGTCACAGACCATGTTGAGCCGTGTGCTCCCCGATGTTTTGGCGGCAATGTTGCTCTTCCTGAACCGGCACATCTATTTCCCTAGATCATGCGACGACTCACTGACGTGAAGAGTGACTTTTATTCCCTGGGGAGGATGCCGCATGTCATTGGCTCCATTGATGGTACACATGTGGCTTTGGTACCACCACAGGCCCAGGAGCAGGCCTACAGGAACCGCAAGCACTACCACTCGGTCAATGCACTGGTGGTGTGTCTTGCAGACATGACCATCACACACGTGTGTGCCCGTTTCCCTGGTTCAGCACACGATGCCTTTGTGATGAGGAGTAGTCGCATCCCCAGGATGATGGCACAGATGCAGAACCAGCGTGCCTGGCTTGTCGGTGTGTACTGACTTTGTGCCATTGTGTGTGATCTGATCTGTAGTATTCCGCCCACTTTTCCAAGTCAGCTAATGTGCACTTGTCTGTCCGTAGGTGACTCGGGATACCCCAACATGCCGTGGTTGCTGACACCCCTCAGGAACCCTGTGACACCAGCCCAGATGCGCTACAATGAGGCACATGGTCGGACCAGGAGAGTGATTGAGCGGACATTTGGTCTCCTGAAGAGCCGCTCCGCTGCCTGGACAAGACCGGAGGGTCCCTCCCATATGCCCCTGCGAAAGTGTGCAAGATTATCATCGTCTGCTGCATGCTCCACAACCTGGCAGTGCGGAAGGAGTTGCCTCTCATCCAGGATGACAATGACCAACATCCGCCACCTGTGGAGGATCCTGGCCTGGCCCACGATGCCAGTGACGATGATGATGATGATGGTGATGTCCGCACACAGCTCATCACCAACTTCTTTAGCTGAATGTGAGTATCCTGAGGTGTCATGTCAATGATGTGAGTTGGCATGATGTGTGGGTGGTGCTCTGGTGCTGTTGGAGTGTGTCCATGGGCTACTTGACTGGATGTGTGTTGCGATGTGTGCTAACAGGTGGGCTGTACTCCCCAACAGTGTTGACATGCTAACTTGGTTCTGGGTGGGTATCTTGTAACATGTATTGTGCATGAGTTTTGCTGTTCTGTCCTGTACTCCATTGCTTTTGACTGTGTGTCATTTCTGTCCTTCACAGGGTACTTTCAGATTCGTTTGGTCAACTGTGTCCACCGACGACGTGATTGCACATCCAGGCTGGTAGCTGTTGTGTCCCTACAGGTGATGTGCGCCACACCCATGGACTTCCTTCCGTCTACAGTTGTTGACTGTGTGCCCGCTGCCAGGTGGGATTACCTTGCATCTGTAGTGGTTACGACATGTTGCAACTGTGTAATAAACCTGTGCTTCACTTTGTGATGTGCGTTGTCTGTGGTCACACATTTGACTGCCATTTGCTTACTGCACCTGTGGGCTACTTGACTACAACTGGGAATGGGTGTGGTGTCTGTGCATTGCACCGTCTTCCCTGGCAACATCAGTGTAGGCAATGAGTCAGATGGCCTAGGTGTGTATGTGTTGTGTAGCCCTGGTGGTGTGTCTCCCTCATGTGTGTCACGTTGCCTGTACTCACATGCCTGTGTTGTCCTTGCTGTTGCAGTTCGCATACACAGTGTAATTTTGCAGTTCATCATCCCCATAACAGCACCCACGTTGGAATCACGACAGAGGCAAGTATGGTGTATTAGTGTGTTTATTGTGATACATTTGTGTTAATAGTGCATAGGATGGGTAGTGCGGTACATAAATCTTGCAATCCCAAGTTCCTAGGTGAATTGAAAGTCCTGGTAGACAGGATCCCCAGTATCGGGCCACAGTTGTCTGACACATTGGTCCAACTTGTACTCCCCATGCAATGTGTGGGAGTAGTGTTGCCGCCAACAGGGTGAACAGTCTATGCACAAAGGCGAACATCCAGAACAGGTTCAGGCTTCCTGGGAGTTGCGCTTGGCCATCGGCCTCTCACTTTTCCCTCCTCGGACGACCCCTCTTCTTGGGGGCCCTCAAGTACAGGCTGCTGCGGTGCAGGGGACTCTCCGCCAGAGTCCTCCTCCCTCCCTGTGGCAGTTGCAGTTTGTTCGGCACCAGATGTTGTTGGCACACAGGAGGTGTGGACTGGTTGCTGTTCATCTGGCTGAGGCATTGTAAAATGTCACTGTGCACCGCCGTCATCTCATGCAGTGCATCCCACTTGGACTCCACGCGGGACATGTGTGAGTCCACACGGGACATGTGTGACTCCACGTGGGACATGTGGGAGTCCAAGCGGGCATGATGGGCAGCCTGCTGCTGTTTCATGTCTCTGAGGAGCGCCACTACCTGGCTGAGCTCTCCGGTGCTGGACTGGTACGCATCAGC
>CAWUFW010019302.1:0-190880 GCA_963921515.1 Calotriton arnoldi | reverse complement strand
GTGGTAGTAGTGACAGGCATCCAGCCCCCATGGGTAGAGGTGGTAGTAGTGGTAGGCATCTGGCACCCCCTGGGTAAGGGTGGTAGTATTGACAGGCATCTGGCACCCCCTGGGTAAGGGTGGTAGTAGTGGTAGGCATCTGGCACCCCCTGGGTAGAGGTGGTAGTAGTGGTAGGCATCTGGCACCCCCTGGGTAGAGGTGGTAGTAGTGACAGGCATCTGGCACCCCCTGGGTAAGGGTGGTATTAGTGACAGGCATCCAGCCCCCCATGGGTAGAGGTGGTAGTAGTGGTAGGCATCTGGCACCCCCTGGGTAGAGGTGGTAGTAGTGGTAGGCATCTGACACCCCTGGGTAGGGGTGGTAGTAGTGACAGGCATCCAGCCCCCCATGGGTAGAGGTGGTAGAAGTGGTAGGCATCTGGCACCCCTGGGTAAGGGTGGTAGTAGTGACAGGCATCCAGCCCCCCATGGGTAGAGGTGGTAGTAGTGGTAGGCATCTGGCACCCCCTGGGTAGAGGTGGTAGTAGTGGTAGGCATCTGGCACCCCTGGGTAGAGGTGGTAGTAGTGGTAGGCATCTGGCACCCCTGGGTAAGGGTGGTAGTAGTGACAGGCATCTGGCACCCCTGGGTAAGGGTGGTAGTAGTGACAGGCATCCAGCCCCCATGGGTAGAGGTGGTAGTGGTGGTAGGCATCTGGCACCCCTGGGTAAGGGTGGTAGTAGTGGTAGGCATCCAGCCCCCCATGGGTAAGGGTGGTAGTAGTGGTAGGCATCAGGCACCCCCTGGGTAAGGGTGGTAGTAGTGACAGGCATCCAGCCCCCCATGGGTAGAGGTGGTAGTAGTGGTAGCCATCCAGCCCCCCATGGGTAAGGGTGGTAGTAGTGGTAGGCATCTGGCACCCCCTGGGTAGGGGTGGTAGTAGTGACAGGCATCTGGCACCCCCTGGGTAAGGGTGGTAGTAGTGGTAGGCATCCAGCCCCCCATGGGTAGAGGTGGTAGTAGTGGTAGGCATCTGGCACCCCCTGGGTAAGGGTGGTAGTAGTGACAGGCATCCAGCCCCCCATGGGTAGAGGTGGTAGTAGTGGTAGGCATCCGGCACCCCCTGGGTAGAGGTGGTAGTAGTGGTAGGCATCTGGCACCCCCTGGGTAGGGGTGGTAGTAGTGGTAGGCATCTGGCACCCCCGGGGTAAGGGTGGTAGTAGTGACAGGCATCCAGCCCCCCATGGGTAGAGGTGGTAGTAGTGGTAGGCATCTGGCACCCCCTGGGTAGAGGTGGTAGTAGTGGTAGGCATCTGGCACCCCTGGGTAGAGGTGGTAGTAGTGGTAGGCATCTGGCACCCCTGGGTAAGGGTGGTAGTAGTGACAGGCATCTGGCACCCCTGGGTAAGGGTGGTAGTAGTGACAGGCATCCAGCCCCCCATGGGTAGAGGTGGTAGTGGTGGTAGGCATCTGGCACCCCTGGGTAAGGGTGGTAGTAGTGGTAGGCATCCAGCCCCCCATGGGTAAGGGTGGTAGTAGTGGTAGGCATCTGGCACCCCCATGGGTAAGGGTGGTAGTAGTGGTAGGCATCTGGTACCCCCTGGGTAGGGGTGGTAGTAGTGACAGGCATCTGGCACCCCCTGGGTAAGGGTGGTAGTAGTGGTAGGCATCCAGCCCCCCATGGGTAGAGGTGGTAGTAGTGGTAGGCATCCAGCCCCCCATGGGTAAGGGTGGTAGTAGTGGTAGGCATCTGGCACCCCTTTGGTTAGGGGTGGTAGTAGTGACAGGCATCTGGCACCCCCTGGGTAAGGGTGGTAGTAGTGGTAGGCATCTAGCCCCCCATGGGTAGAGGTGGTAGTAGTGGTAGGCATCTGGCACCCCCTGGGTAGAGGTGGTAGTAGTGGTAGGCATCCGGGCCTCTATGTGTATATGTGGCATTGGTGATGGCCATCCCGCCCCTATGGTGCTGCTGTTGCTGGTGTAAGTAATTTCTGCATCCCTCTGTGTGTGTGTGATGTGTCGGGTACGTGTAGTTTGTTTTTGTGGTTGGTGTCTGACTTACCTTCTGCGCCGTACGCGTCCGTGCCTGTTCCGGTAGTAGATGTAGAATATTGGTAGGATCGGCACGATGGGATTCATGGTTGGTTCGTCTCGTTCGTCTTTCTCGTTGCTTCGCCTCGTCCTCGTCGCTGGCGTGTTCGTCTCGTAGCCGTGGATCGTGTTGTGGCGCGAATCAGAGCTTATGTGCGCCTCTCCCGGATGCTTTGACGTGCCGTGCGTAGCGACGGGTTTGGCGCGTACGGGAAGCGCATCGTACTTGTCAGTCGGACGGGGCTGCATTTTGGCTTCTGTGCGACTCGATTCTGCGTTTACGGATCCGGCTCGGTCGGGGAACAGGACCTGGATTGGGTGAGTACGACTGGGTCGGAATCTATGCTGTTATGCGCATCGTACTTGCTCGTTCGGAATAATGTGCGGTTCGGTCGGGAAATAGGCATTCGCATGGCTTTTTTCCCGACCGAATGATGTTAGGTGTGCCTCCGACCGAGATCGGAATCGGCCCCTCAGTCTCATACTTTTCAATACTCTACACACTTAAGCATTCCTTCCCACTGTCTTCCCTTCTACATGAACATGTCTAGCCGAAATTGCTGTCCTGTAACAATTCATACTTCACTGCCTCTACTACAAGAGCCTCCATGGGATCCAAACTCCTCCCCAAGCACCAACTACTCCGTACCGTCCAAACTCCTCTGTATCTCCTCCTTGTCCCAGGAGCCCAAAATTCCTTGAGCAATTCAACAGCCCTGCTCGAAAGTCCTCTGAAACACTCAGATTTTCTGACACCTTCCAAATAAGAAGGTTCAATGCCTTGTCCTGTACCAAAAGATGTTCTTCTCCTTCCCCGTTTATTAACAGGCCTCTCCTCGCCGGACTCAAAAACGGAACTGCACAAACCAACTCCATAACTGAAGGGAACCAATCCTCAGCCACCCAAAATGGTGTCACCAAAACTATCTGACACCTCTCCATCCTCACTTTCAACAGTACCCTCTGAATAATTGCGAAAGGCGGGAAAGCACATGCTCTTATCCCCTTCCATTTTGCTGGAATGCATCCACTGCCCAAGCACTCGGGTCTGCCATCTAACTGAAATACCTCTCTATTTGGAAAGTCAAACTGCTCACAAAAAGATCCGTCTCCAAAGGACCCCACTCTCTGTCTATCTTCCTGAAATACCAAGGATCCAGCTTCCAATCGCTGTAATCCTTGATGTTCCTTGAATTCCAATCCAACACTGAATTCAATTCCCCTGGTAAATACTCTGCTTTCACCACAATCTTGTGTTCCACGCAGAAATACCAAAATTCCTTCGCTAAATCTGTCAATTGACGGGATCTGCTTCCTCCTAGCCGATTAATATAAGCCACTGCCGAAATGTTGCCCATTTTCATCAACAAATTCTTCCCTTTCAAGACCTCTCTGAAACTTTGTACCGCATAAAGACCTGCTGTTAATTCTGAACAATTTCTATGACTCCTTTCTTCCTCTGACCATAAACCAACTGTCTGTCTCTGTCCCAAACGGGCTCCCCATCCACTCAAACTGGCATCCGTCTCTAGGACAAAATCTGTCACAAAACCAAAAATAGCTCACCCATTCCATGCTTCCAAATTTTGTAACCACCAGTTCAATTCCTCTCGCCCCTCTTGATTCAGATATACTCTGTCCCCATACCACAATTCTTTTCCCAAGGCTTCTTTCTTTATTCTCTGCAATACACGATAATGTAAAGGGCCTAGGAATATTGCTTGTATGGAAGAAGACAACAAGCCTACCATGCGTACTAAGGGGGTCATTATGATAGCGGGCGGATCGCCACCGCCCATATGGCGGTGGCGATCCGCCCGCCATTTTCGTCCGCCCGCCTAACATTTCCCCCCGCCATATTACGATGGCGGTGGGGCCCCTGGCGGACGGAAAGACCATGCGCCGCTTTTCCGCCGGTCGACTCGTCGACCGGGCGGAAAAGGGCTCTAACATGGTGGCGGTGTCTGCAAGACACCGCCATCCACATTAGGATGGTGGCGGAAAGCAGCCTTTCCATGGTGGTGTTGCCGCCATGGAAAAGCATGTGGTCTTTGCTTCTGGGGGCCCGTTGCGGGCCCCCAGGGTTTTGGGGGGGTGGGGGGTGCACATGGGGGGTACCTATGGTACACCCCTACATTTGAATGCACAAGGTGGCAGGCACCGCACGGTGCCTGTCACGTTGTGCATTCAAATGCACAACATGCGTTTTTCACATTGCGGCGGGTGCTGCTGACAGCACCGCCTGCCGCAATGTGAACAATACGGGATGCAACCGCCACCGTGGCGGTGGCATCCTAATACACATGGCGGGACCGCCGCACATCTTGCGGGCGATCCCGTTTGCCGTTGCGGTGGCGTGCGGACATTGTAATGACCCTCTAGGTTTCTCAAAGTAAGAAACTCTTTCTTCAAAACATGAGAAATCTCCCTCTTTATTTTTTTTCTTTTCTTTTCCAGAAGTTGAAGTTTCACCTCCACCGTATCTATTTTAAAACCTAAAAATCCCATCTTTCGTGCTGGGATAAAATTGGATTTCTCTGAATTAATTAAAAAAAAAAACTTCTCTAGTAAACTACAGTCTCCAAATCTTTCGTTAACTGATCTATATCCTGAGCCATAATTAAAATATCGTCTAAATACAGTAGGAGCCTTACACCCCTTTCTCGTAGAAAACGCATAACTACCCTCTGCACCTTCGTAAAGCACCATGGGGCAGAAGATAAACCAAATGGAAGGCACTGAAACTGATATAACCTTCTCCTCCATCGGAACTGCAGACATTTCTGACTGTTCCTCTCCATCGGAATCGTGAAGTAAGCATCCTTCAGATCCAATTTCACCAACCAGTCGTCCTTTAATAGCATATCCCTCAAACAATGGATCCCTTCCATCTTGAAATGTCTGTAAATTAAGTACTTGTTCAGTTCTTTTAGGTTTATAACAGGTCTCCAGCCTTTGTCCTTTTTTGTACCAAAAACAGTGTGCTTATAAACTCTCTTGCATTCTCTTCTATCTGTATTAACACTCCTTTCCAAAGCATGGTTTCTATCTCTGATTCTACAATCAACTCCTTCTCTTTTGTCAAACATACCTCTCTTTGTTCTTTCACTTGTGGAATTTCCACAAACTCTATTTCGAAACCTTGAACTGTCTTTAAGACCCATGGATCTTTTGTGATCTCTTTCCACTCTTTTATATAACCTCTTAAGCATCCTCCTACCCTTTCTAGGATAAAACCAGAAACAATCCCTGTACTCACCTTGAGATCCTTGGAAACCGCACCTTGTGCCTCTACCTCTTCCTAAACGTCTGTGTCTTCCTCTACTCGGGTAAACACTTGTAGAGGGTTGATAACCTCTACGTTATCCTCGATATTGACTATTGTAATGGGACCTTTGCATTCCCCGGCCAGGCGAAAATCCCCGTCTACTGGCCTTTCCAAAAACTCCAGCTCAAAAACCCTTTCTCATATTAACCTGGGGTTTGTCCAAAGCCCTGAACATTGCTACATATTTCCCTAAACTCTTCACTAGCCCTTTACCAAATAATAAACCTTTAGCATCCTCGCTAAGGGGGTCATTAGGATGGCGGGCGGCTCGCCACCGCCAGGCCGGCGGTGGCGATCCGCCCACCATCCCAACTTGAATTACCCCCGCCATATTATCATGGCGGGGGTACCGCGGCGGACGGAAAGTCCATCCGCCGCTTTTCCACCGGTCGGCAATCGTTACAATTGCCGGCCGGACGGAGCTGGGGCCTAATATGGTGGCGGTGCCTGGAAGGCACCGCCATCCATATTATGATGCCGGGTTGACAAGGCCTTTCCATGGCGGCAAAGCCGCCATGGAAAGGTTGGCGGGGATGTGCTTTGGGGGCCCGTTGCGGGCCCCCAGGGGGTTGGGGGGTGCACTTGGGGGGTACCCATGGTACCCCCCCCTGCATTCCCTTGCACAAGGTGGCAGGCACCGCGCGGTGCCTGCCACGTTGTGCATGGCAATGCGCAACATGCCATTTCACCATTGCGGCGGGTCCTGCTTACAGCAGCACCCGCCGCAATGTTAGAAATGCAGAATGCGACAGCCAGGGTGGCGGTCGCATCCTAATTAGTGGAGCAGGACCGCCGCACGTATGGCGGACGGTCCCAGCACCGCGAAGAGGGCGGGCGGACTGAAGTCCGCCCGCCATCCTAATGGGCCCCAAAGTTCCTTCTCAGCCAAATCACCCAATTTAGAGCTAATATTCATAAGAATTGCTTTTCTCCACTCAGCCATCATGCCGGCATTTGTATGACCAAGAAGTATAATTGCCCTCTGGCTCCATCCTCTAAGTAGTTCTTAATCTACCTCATTCTCAAAAATATGCGCCTCTTCTGCCATGTTGAAAATCCTAGCTAAATGTCCCAGGATGTCCAACAGCTTATCCTGGCACTCAGTGGCGGCTGGTGAGATTTGAAAGTGGTGAGGCGTAAAAAAATCATGTCCTGCAGTGATGTTGCCTCGCTAGACATTATTTTTATTTCCCTGGCGTTGTGAATTTGCATACGTTGCCTTTTTACAGCAGCTATATATCTGACAGAATTTTTTTTTTAAAACAGATGTGCCAAGGATATTTCTCCTTTTCAATATGCAATACATTCCTTTTTAACAGGTTTGGATCAATATGAATGACAAGGTGAAAACAGAATATATACCGTAAACATGTAAAACACTTTCTGATTGCTTGCAACATTCCGGCGCACTCCCTCCACTGTGAATGGCATTTTCTAGTCTCATCAGGATTAAAGCACATTAAACTGAAAATACCCTTCACAGCTCAGAAATGGATTTTCCTTTTTCCGATGCTGCCAGCTACATATCCGTCTCACCAGCAGAAAAAAACCACAGTCACTAGCAGTTTTTACAGCACGCACCATACTTCTTCAAAAACAGGTGCCAGAAAATGAAAACCTCATCTGCCGGAAATAAAATCCGGAGCAGGTGCTTGGAATGTCAGAACGTATGTAACACGGACTTGCACAGGAACGCCGCGCTATCAGTAAAACGCCAAACGCTGCTATTCATCGCGTTTATACTCGCAGAAGATTTCATGCAATCATGTAGCAGTATTAATTATGCCTGCCAATGGTTATTTTGCATATTGCCAAAATGCCAAATTAAATGACACGGATATGCAGTTCGGCGCTAAACTAGAAAGAGCCCTCTCAGCTAATCTTGCTGTGCATTCCGCCTCACAAGTATTCTTTGCAGATGACGCGCGCCGCGCTGCACAAGTTCATGCATGGATTCTGTGCTCATGCACAAGTCATATCAGACAAAAATAAATGGACAACATACGCCCCACGGTGTTCACCAGTTTTACGGCGTTGTGTGGGCCTCCCTCGGCACTGAGGCATGTGGTAAACACAAAATGGACGCCGTAACCGCCATTCTACACTGAGGTATATCACTTGCATCATGACAGGCGTCCTAGACTCATGCTCACACATCGTTGTCCCCGCCTCTTCACTACTGTAACACACTGGTCACCCTTCGACCACCCCCCCTCACCTTCAACTGCCTCTTCCCTTCTACCCATTCCCGCTCCATCTACCCCCTTACTCCATCTCTTCGCCTTCCTCCCTTATATGCGCTCACCTCTTGCACCCCGTCCCCGTCCAACCCTCGTGACAGAAACACATATTAAACCTCTAGCCTGCTTTTCCACCACAGATTGCGTCGTGTACTGTGCAAACCTAGTGAAAATGAATGAACACTTTTATACTCCTGCTACTAATGGTGGACCATTTCAAAGGGCAATAATAAAGCTAGTTGTCCAGCACGCACCCCTATCCGCTGTTTCAGAGATAAAATTCCTAGGTATCCTGCTTTTATTTTTGCTGCATTTAAACTTCGGAACAAAGTTAGCTATGGAAGTACGTTCCTCTGTAGCCCCCAGTCGCGGCCGGCATGACTGGCGGGTGGGGGGAGAGGGGGTGGAAAAGGGGTCATCCCCGGGGGGACGGGGGGAGGCGGGAGGGGTTTGTTTAATTAAAAAATAAATACATAAAATAAAACTTAACTTACCGTCCTGCGCCGCTGCCACCGCTTCTGCATGGGTCCGACTCCCGCCGTCCTGCGTTTCCATTCCTGCATCGTCATCACCAGCCAGGATAGGCAGCCCCCTCCCGCCCCTCCGCCAATCACAACGCTGCAATGGCAGCGTTGTGATTGGTGAGGCGCAGCGGAGCGCGCCCCACCCGGGCCATTTCCCTATGTAGGCTGCTGCATGCAGCAGCCTACATAGAGAAAAAGGGAGAGTGGGCGGTCCTGCTCGAGGCAGGGAGAGTGGCTTGCCCACTGTTGTGCGTACTGCCTGTTTGGTCGGCCAGGGCCGACCAAACAGGCAGTACGCACAACAGTGGGCAAGCCACTCCCCCCCTGCCCTCGAGCAGGACCGCCCACCCCCAACCAGGCACTTCTGCTCTCTCGCAGTGCGAGAAGGCAGAAACATAAAATGGTAGTTATTACCATTTATGTTTCTGCCTTCTCGCACTGCGAGAAAGCAGTGGGGCAACGCCCCCACGCCCCAATGGGGGAGCCGCCACTGCTGGCACTGCTTCAAAGAGCGTTCCAAACCCTCCCTTGGGTCTCTGCTCATTCTAAATAAGAAGCTGATCATCTCCGGATCTAGATTAGGAGTCATGCATACTTTCTCCTCTAGCACTGCCCGTGAATATTCTGCTTTTAGTACTCTAGGCACCTCCTTATCCAATGGTTTTCTCAACTATTCCTTTATAAAACTGCTTACATGTTCCATTGGCCACCAATCAACGCTTCTTGGGTGTCTTATTATATAGAACATCTCTTCTCCCAAAGGATTCTTCAGGACCTCTTTAGAGTTTGCTCCCAAATTCTCAACAAACTCATCATCAAATTCATCATTCTGAGTTATATCCAAAATATACTCATCCAAATCCCTGTTCTTATTACCAGTTGACATCATATCATAGGGGCCTATTATGATGGCGGGCGGAGGCACCACCGCGGCGCTGGCGGTGCAGAAAAATGCAATATACCGTGCGCCGGCAGCGGTCCTCACGCCTGCCATATTAGCATGTCTAGACAGAGCCCATTTCCCGTCCGCTGCGGCGTGACGTGGACCGCCATCAAAGTGCGCCCGCCACCGCAGCGGTGTGAGCCAATGAGCACTCACCGCCGTGCGGAATGACGTCCCGTCCGCTGTCCAAATCACAATGCCGGAAACAGGGCAGCACACCGCGGCGGAGCAACCGCATAGCCAGAGACGGCGGAGACACCACAGCAGAGCAAGAAAATAGACACCCGGCCCACACTGTGATGGATCCAGCCCTACACGCCTTTCCGGTGCTGTATATGATACACCACCTGCAAGTCATTGTCCGGCGCGGACGACGCCGCAGGTACGTACACACACAACTGTGCATGCAACACAATACACAAGTCAAGGGTTTTAAAACGGTGCATGTCCACACCAGACACCCCTGTGGGGACAGGCACACAGCCATCACTGCATCCACACATGTCCCACCTGTCATAAAAACACCTCGCCACATCCTGGTCACCCATGTTCCGCGATCATGAACAAATGTCCCGGTCTCGTCACCGCCGCGGTCAGTGTGCAGGAAAACATGTACACAACGCAGAGGCCAGTGCCAGCGACAGCCATGGCCACATTACAAACAGCACAAAACCACTACTCAACACACAACACACTAGCCCTCTCCCTGAAGGGACATACCATGTGCCTTCCATGTGCCACTCCTGCACAACAACAACACAGGTTAATACACACCCTGCCCCACAGCCCTAACAACTGCATAGATAGCCACAGCAGGAATTGTTGCACAGGAACACATACCACAGAAGGCCAGGCCCCAGCCAACACACACACCACAACAACACCACACACATGCCAAGAACACAGCCCCAGCACAAAATGTACACACACACACACACATATTGATGATCAAACAATCCACTGCACACACAGCCTACCAACTTACACAGACACACCCTACCATGCCTCACAGCCACATACACAGACCACATGCTAGCAGCAATGGAGGACAACATACATGAAAGCTAAAGTGATGTGCCCACAAATGGAAGGACAAGGACACAACTATCAAGCATGTGTACATCACATGCAAGGCAACAGACATCTGAGAACACCCACAGCCCATCAAATCACACATGGCTGCCACAGTGAGTCAACCCAAACCACAAGCACCTCAATTCAACAACTCAGGGAGACAGCAAGGCCACCCATGTCAAGGCACAGGGATGAGAGGAAGGCCATGAAGTCAAATACTGAACAGACACACATAGGTATGCAATTACCTGACAAGAGCATCTCTGCACCACAACACACAGGCCCCATTCACACACTCCATTATTGAGAAGCACAAGTAGGATACGTCACACATCCCCCCTCTCACATCAGCAGCACACAACACCCCCATGTGCACCAAATCACAATTGCAGGGCACAACAAGTACACATTCACGCACACCACTCCAGGGTGACACATGGGTGTAGTTGACAATGCAGGTGCACACACATCAACAGTCACCACAAACTCACCCCCTTCACACCACACACTTCTCCACCACCAAAGTGTACACTTTGGAAGTAAGGCATGGGACCAGGATTACTGACCACCACAAGATGACCGTACACATACACTGCTGGGCACACAATAAGTAAGCTCACACAGACACCATGACCCGTGCCAACCTGCATGAAAGCCTGTGCATAAACTCCCGCCCTGTGCTGACATTGCCTCCAAACATGACATGTCTACACCATAGACAACATGGACAAAGAAGGATGATGACAACCAGAAATTTGCACAAACCACCTTCACTGCACCCACAAGTATAAGAGTCAGGAAGAATTGAAGTCCCTGTCACCCCTGCAAAAACATGGAAACGTGAGACAACCCATTGCCAATGTTGAAGTGCCATACTGAGCATGTGACACAGTAAACCATGCACACACAGAAACAGTTTCATTGAGAAATTACACTGACAGAACTGACAACAGGAACAACTGTCTTTATTCACACTTGTGCATAGATAGACAACAAATGTGGGCAACTGCAGGGCCAGTGGCCACTACAATGTACAGAGTAGTTACATCAGAAGCTGCACAGGCAGGGGGCAAACAGCAGTGAACCACAAGGCAAGTACAATGTGCAGAGTAGTTACATCAGAAGCTGCACAGGCAAGGGGCAAACAGGAGTGAACAGCAAGGCCAATGGCCAGGACACAGTGCAGGTGAGGTACATGAGAAGCTGCACAGGCAAGGGGCAAACAGCAGTGATCAACAAGGCAAGTACAATGTGCAGATGAAGTCCATGAGAAGCTGCACAGGCAGGGGGCAAACAGCAGTGAGCAACAAGGCCAGTGGCCAGGACACAGTGCAGGTGAGGTACATGAGAAGCTGCACAGGCAAGTATAGGACATCAGTCGACAACAAGGCCATTGGCCAGTCCAAAGTGCAGGTGAGGTACATGAGAAGCTGCACAGGCAGGGGGCAAACAGCAGTGAACAACAAGGCCAGTGGCCAGGACACAGTGCAGGTGAGGTACATGAGAAGCTGCACAGGCAGGGGGCAAACAGCAGTGATCAACAAGGCAAGTACAATGTGCAGATGAAGTCCATGAGAAGCTGCACAGGCAGGGGGCAAACAGCAGTGAGCAACAAGGCCAGTGGCCAGGACACAGTGCAGGTGAGATACATGAGAAGCTACTCAGGCAAGTCTAGGACATCAGTCGACAACAAGGCCATTGGCCAGTCCAAACTGCAGGTGAGGTACATGAGAAGCTGCACAGGCAAGGGGCAAACAGCAGTGAACAGCAAGGCCAGTGGCCACTCCAAAGTGCAGGTGAGGTACATGAGAAGCTGCACAGGCAGGGGGCAAACAGCAGTGAACAACAAGGCCAGTGGCCAGGACACAGTGCAGGTGAGGTACATGAGAAGCTGCACAGGCAGGGGGCAAACAGCAGTGATCAACAAGGCAAGTACAATGTGCAGATGAAGTCCACGAGAAGCTGCACACGCAGGGGGCAAACAGCAGTGAACCACAAGGCAAGTACAATGTGCAGAGTAGTTACATCAGAAGCTGCACAGGCAGGGGGCAAACAGCAGTGATCAACAAGGCAAGTACAATGTGCAGATGAAGTCCATGAGAAGCTGCACAGGCAGGGGGCAAACAGCAGTGAACAACAAGACCAGTGGCCAGGACACAGTGCAGGTGAGGTACATGAGAAGTTGCACAGGCAAGTCTAGGACATCAGTCGACAACAAGGCCATTGGCCAGTCCAAAGTGCAGGTGAGGTACATGAGAAGCTGCACAGGCAAGGGGCAAACAGCAGTGATCAACAAGGCAAGTACAATGTGCAGATGAAGTCCATGAGAAGCTGCACAGGCATGGGGCAAACAGCAGTGAGCAACAAGGCAAGTACAATGTGCAGAGTAGTTACATCAGAAGCTGCACAGGGAATGTGTGCGACTATACCATGCCATGCTCAACAACAGAGTCATGGGGATAACAATGGGTATAACAGACACCGCTGTGGACAGACAGGTGTGTGAGGGTGACTACCACTCAGATGTGGCTGTCTGTCGGACTTGGAGGTGACTGTGTGTCGCGGTCAGTAGGAGGACTGCCCCGGGGAGTGTGAGGAACATCTGTGGAAGAGACATCTCTGGCTTGGGAAGCTGGAGGGCTGCTTGGACCAGGTGGGGTGGTGGCACGGGGAGGTGGACTGATGCTGTGGTGAGACCCAGTGCGTGCAGGAGATTGTGGAGGGGTGCCTTTCCACTTCTTGGGGATCCTGAAAGGCTTCCCTGTCTGGGGACTAATGTGAACTGGCGTGGACACAACAGGTAACCCCACCACAAAACCTGCTCCTGGTGCTGACTCTGGGGCCCCCTCTGGGGACATGCTGGATCCAGCTGTGCGCTTCCCTGGGGCTTGCTTCCACCCTTCCAAACCCTGTCTACCATGTTTAGCCCCTACAGTGCCCCCTTGTGCCTGCTTCACAGGGCTCGGGATGGGAGTGGAGGTTGTGGGTGGATCAGCCATAGGGCCCTCATCCAGTGTAAGCCTTGCAGGTAACACCTCCTCAGTGGGCAGGGAAACTGTCTTCTTTGCATTGCGAGCGGTCCTTGGGACAGGAGAGTCCTTGGCGGGGGATGACTCTGAGGCCTGTGACCCTGAGGCCTGTTTCTTGCCCCTCTGGCCCTTGGTGTCGCCTGACGGGCTTTTATCTCTGTGCTCTGGGATGGTGTTAGTTTTCTGTGGGGATGGTGTCTGCGGCCTGGACCGTTTGGGCTGTTGCTGCTGCTGTGTGCTGCGTGTGCTGTATCTGGACTTTGGGGTCTGTTGAGCATTGTCACTGTCGTCAGAGGTGCACACTGACAGGTCGGTGGACAAAGGGACAGGAGCTGCTCCCTGAGAATATGCCTGTTGCAGGGCTGCCGTCACTGTTGAGGACAATGACTGCACAGTCCGGTGTAGCCCACCCACATCCGAATGTATGCCCTCCATGAAAGCTATCACCTGGCCCAACTTTTTATCGTGGTCAAGGAAGGCATTGAGGAGAGCTGTCTGCCCCACACACAGCTGGCGCAATAGCTCTACTGACTCAGCACTGAGGGCTGCAGGGCTGACATGGGCCGGGGCAGCAGTGCCTGGGGTGAAGGACACTCTTCCCTTTCGACTTGTGCGAACACGGGCAGCACCAGTGGAAGTAGATGGGAGGCTGGGCAGTGGACGCTGTGTGGCGGAAGAGGAGGCAGAGTCCCCGTTCCCTGTGGCCCCCAACATGGATGCGTCACCCCTGGCGTCAGATGACGTAGAGCTTTGCGTCTCGGGTTGTGATTCCTCCAGCAGACTCCTGTCCCCCTCCTCGGAGCTGGTCACATCTGTGTCACTCTGCTCCGGTGCGGCTGTTGCACTGGATGCCTCACCGCTGGTGTCCGTCCCCTGTCCCTCAACGCACACGGGAGATGCTACATGGGAGAGAGATGTAGTGTTAGTGGAGTGGCACCAACTGAAGTAACATGTGCAAGTAAATCACCATTCAAGAAGATGTGTTATCCACGTTGCACATCACCCTGACTAAATATACATTGCCACCTCAATTATCAACCCAACAGTGCATGTAAAGAACAAATCCAGCCATGAGTGATCCCGGTGACTCACACAGCACACCATCCTGCCTGTGGCCCACTTCAGACACAGGCACAAAAATCTCTCTGACCACACAGGGTGCTGAGGATGGCAAGGATGACCACCACAACATGGTGTCAATTACGTACATGGATGGAGCAGTAGGGGAGCACACACACACACAGACCACAACATAATAGCCCACAATGGCCATTAGCGCATGCCAGCCACCATGTTGCTTGCACGGGCACAAGTACTGTAGCACATTGTCCTCAGAAGTTGTAGCAGCTGAAATCTGCTGTCAGGCATTGCACGTATTGATTCAAACACACTCAGATTAGGCACACTGCCGTCAACATCAATATGAATTCCCACAGTACCCCACTGCACAAGGTACCTGAATGCCACAGCTTTGAATGCAATGGCAATGCACATTGCGCAGATCACATCAGTGAGTACAGGTGGGACAAATGCATGTCAGATGCACCCAGCACAGACGCCACTTACAATCCACTCCATCACACTACCCACTTCACATAGCTCAGAGTTTGTTCAATCTGTGGACACATGCAGCCACTCCCTGCCAAAGCCACCCGTCAACAAATACTCACCCCTAGCTTGCTGCTCATGCTCCTTCAATTGTGCATCCAACTCAGGCTGTGTTACGGCCAAGATGCGGGCCATTAGTGGTGTCATGGTGCGACGGGCCAACCTGCCGCTCCGAGGGAGCAGCCCCAGCGTCATCTCGGCCACGTTCTTGCTCAGCCGGCAGATGTCGTCCCACCTTTTATGACAGTGGCTGCGCCGTCGGTTTGACACACCCAGATCACGCACCTTGGAGGCAATGGCCCTCCACACGGCTTTACGCTGGTGGACTTTCAGCTGCAGGCATGGGAGACAAGAGGGGTAATACATCAGTGACACAGTGTATACTACCAAAATCTCTCAATACAGTGGCACGATACTCACTCATCCCAAATCAACAGATATGTGTAACAGAGCCAAGAATGCATGGCACATGGTACAACGGCATTGGAGAACCTCACGTGAATCCATGAAGGTGGGAGGGTGGACACAGTACCTGTACATCCCATTCACATGCAGGATGCCAGCACATCAAGCAATGCGTAGTCTGCCCACATCTACTGTCCGCTGTTAGCTAGAGCAACACATAGATTAGATAGCAACACATGGTTGCTGGTGGACTCACTGTGTCCAACACTGCGCAGCCCCCAATGTCCTCACCCTGTGAATGGCTCACTGTGTCATGGAGCTCACATACAGTGACATCAACTCTCATACACACACCCTTGTCACAAGGCTTGTTGTGTGCAATCTTCAGGGCTGAGAAGGCTCTTTGATGAAGATGTGTGAACAAAAGTCACATGGAACACACTGTACATGCAGTGATGTGTACTTGTGGGATTGGGCGGCGACTGTGCAGGCCAGGTGGGCTGACACTGAGGGACATTTGGGACCCACACAGCCATTCACACAAGCAATCACTGGCCTGACTCCTGCATTACCAATTTGCTGCTTCACTGTATGGCTGACAGGACAATACATGTCCCTCAAATCTGGATGGGCATGCAGGGAAACGTGTGAAAGAGGCTACACAGCCCTTCCCCCTGGAGAAAACATGCTAGGCAGTGCATGTCAGAGCCCCACACTCACTGACACATACTGCAGCACCTCCACCTCACGTGTGCCCCCCCTGCACTCTCACTCACACTGTTGGAGACTTACCACGACATTAGGGGCACATTAGAGCCTTGGGTACTGTGCAAGCACCCCGTCCACCAGGACCTCCAGCTCCTCGCTGGTGAAGGGACTGGCCTGGATCTTCTGTGTCCTCGACATCACTGTGGACAGGTGGCAGCAGCAGCAGGTGGAGTTCAGGGGTGGCAGGCAGCAGTCCCTGGAGACAGCAGCAGGTGAAGGGTGGCAGGCAGCACTCCCTGGAGACAGCAGCAGCAGGTGGAGGGTGGCAGGCAGCAGTCCCTGGAGACAGCAGCAGCAGGTGGAGGGTGGCAGGCAGCACTCCCTGGAGGCAGCAGCAGCAGGTGAGGGGTGTCAGGCAGCAGTCCCTGGTAGCAGTGGAAATGTGGGGCACCCTCCCACCCATATATAGGCCCCTGGGGCTGTGTCAGTGGTCCCACGCCGCTGCAATTGGTGTGCCAGGTCTGCTATTTTTAAAATCATCCAATGTCCGCCTCCGCAGTGGCGGTGCACGCCTACCGCGATTTTCAAATACATATGAAGCAACCGCTACTGTGCGTCCCATTGGCTGCAAGGGCATGGACCATGGCGGTGACGCACCGGAGGGGCCAGGCACGCGCTCCGCGGTGGTGCATCTTTTGAATGCTTCCAATGACCGGCTCCGCGGTTGCGGAACACGCCTACCGCTATTTTCAAAATTGCATCAGGCTACCGCGAGGGTGCTTCCCATTGCCTGCCAGGGCATGGTCCATGGCGGTGACAGTCCGCAGGGGCCAGGCGGTAGGCACCGCCAGATGGGTGCCATACAGTGCCTGTAGTGACCGTGAGCTGGGTAGCGGTGCATGCCAACCGCCATTTACACATGTAGGCATGGCTGAGACTACCGCAATCGTGTCTGGGTTATTGGCAGTGACAGTCCGCAGGGGCCAGGCGGTAGGCACCACCAGATGGGTGCCATACAGTGCCTGTAGTGACCGTGAGCTGGGTAGCGGTGCCTGCCAACCGCCATTTACACATGTAGGCATGGCTGAGACTACCGTGATCGTGTCTGGGATATTGGCGGTGACAGCCCGCAGGGGCCAGGCGGTAGGCACCGCCAGATGGGTGCCATACAGTGCCTGTAGTGACCGTGAGCTGGGTAGCGGTGCATGCCAACCGCCATTTACACATGTAGGCATGGCTGAGACTACCGCGATTGTGTCTGGGATATTGGCGGTGACAGTCCACAGGGGCCAGGCGGTAGGCACCGCCAGATGGGTGCCATACAGTGCCTGTAGTGACCGTGAGCTGGGTAGCGGTGCATGCCAACCGCCATTTACACATGTAGGCATGGCTGAGACTACCGCGATCGTGTCTGGGATATTGGCGGTGACAGTCCACAGGGGCCAGGCGGTAGGCACCGCCAGATGGGTAACATACAGTGCCTGTAGTGACCGTCAGTGGACTCGCGGAGCAGGTTTGCTGCACATATGGAGTCATCCAGCTCTATCCATAGCCCAACATGAACAGTGCCCAGTGTCTACAACATTGAAGGACCCTCATGAGGCCAACATTACGAATGGGACATTTAACTCCATGTCACCTACACATGCCATATATGTGTATGTGATAAATTGCATTGACACATACACACGCACATGTCACATGTGATGTGTAAGGGCATGTAGACTGTACAGTTTTTGTGTTGCATAGCATATGTAGATATTGGTCAATGTGTGTAGGTGCAATGTAACGCACAATGCTGTCTCATTGTGTGAACTAGGGACATCATTGACTGTCACATTGTCTGCTGCACATGCACACACGTGTTCACCACGCTCAGCCTGTGGTCAGTGTGTACTTGATGTGTGCCATGTGCAACCTGTGTTGGGAGGTGTATCATGGACATCAGCACGGTGTGCTAGGGTATTATTGTGGTCTGACACATATGCTGGGTGTAATACTCACAGGTGTGCGCACACATGTTGTTCCATATCCCACTGTGCATACCAATGAGCAGGAGGTGTGCACAGATCATTGCTGCGGGGAAGGGGACAAGTGTACGAGTAGTGTGCCTGATGTGTACCGACTTGTGCAGTGCTCTGTTGGTTGATGGTGCAGTCTGTAACATTTGGCAATGTGTCTGTAGAAAAGTGAAATGTCCTGTACATCTCATGGTGTGTTTAATTGACATATGTGCACTTTCATCTGACCAAGGAGGAGGCCCAATATCCATCGTCCATTCACAGTGCTGGCTGACATGGAGAATGAAGAGATCATCCGCAAATTCAGGCTGGATAGAGTTTCCCTACAAAACCTATGTGCCATGTTGGAGCCCCACCTGCAGCTACGTCGCACATATCCAACAGCTTTCACCGCGACTTCAAAGGTGATGGCATGCCTGCATTTCTTTGCGACAGGCTCATTCCAGCACATGGTAGCAAGTGCAGGTGGGATGTCACAACCGATGTTCAGCATGGTGCTGAGGGATGTACTGTCAGCTATGATGAACTACAAGGACAGATACATTCATTTCCCCAGGGTGCCAGAGTTGGTGGCTGTGAAGGGAGATTTTTATGCCCTTGGACACATCCCCCATGTTGTTGGTGCCATTGATTGCACACATGTCGGGCTTGTGCCACCACAGGCCCGTGAGCAAGTGTACAGAAATCGGAAGCATTACCACTTGGTAAATGTTCAAGTGGTGTGCCAGGCGGACATGATCATCTCCCACGTGTGTGCCAGGTATCCCGGGTCAGCCCATGATTCGCACATCATGCGCAGCAGCATTGTCCCGCAGCTGATGGCCAATCTGCTTCCTGAGCATGCATGGCTTGTGGGTGAGTATGCATAGTGGAGTAGCGTCGTGTGTGTGTGACATGCTGTCCTGTGGCATTGTGGAACATCAAGGTTAATCTGTGTTTCTCACACCCAGGTGACTCTGCATATCCTAACCGTCCGTGGTTGCTGAGCCCACTGCGGAATCCTGTGACAGCAGCTGATGTGCGATATAATGATGCCCATGGGAGGACACGGCGTGTAATAGAGCGTACATTTGGTCTCCTAAAGTCAAGATTTCGCTGCCTGGACCGTACCGGAGGTGCCCTGATGTACTCGCCAAGGAAGGTGTGTCAGACAGTCGTGGCATGCTGCATGCTCCACAACCTGGCCATTCGCAAGGCAATACCCCTGATCCTGGATGATGATGAGCAGCCAAGGCCCCCGCCTGCAAACCAACCCGGGTCCAGTGACGAGGACAGTGGAGAGGAGGAAGGTGTTGACATGCGTCAACAGCTCATCACCCGCTACTTCACTTGAAGGTGAGTGACGATGTAGGAGGGACACATGGTCTGATGGTGTTGCAGTTGCTGTGAGGGTGTATGTGAGCTTGGTGACTGCAGCCTTGTGTTCACTCATTGCTGGTTGGCAATGTTTGTGGGATAGGGTAGTTTGACAAAGATACAGGATGTCTCTATGGCGACTGTTGCTCTGTGTAATGTGTGAAGATTGGAGTACCTTGTTGACAAGTGTTGTGTGATGTGTGTGATGTGTGTGATGCCACCCCAAAACAAGTGACTCTTGTTCTAATGTTTTTCCTAGGTCCCTTCAGCCTCTCCTTGCCTACCTACATTCCATTTCCCTGGGACATTTACATCATGGTGGACGTTTCACATCCTGTATTAAAGACGGAGCAGACACAACAACATGTGTGTAAGGTGTATTTATTTACAATTGTGACATGTGAGGGTTGAGAAAATGTACAGGGGGTGGGAAATTTGAAGAAATGAGTTGACGGTCATGGTAGATGAGATAATTGAGTAGTCACCACAGTGATGTGGAGGCCCAGTCCAACAGACAGATGCCATTCACATGGCAGTGTGGGGAAGGATAGTCCAAAAGGTAAATGCAGTGGTGCAGTGGTCTGCCATCATGGCTGGCTCCGGGACTTGCCTTTGACAGGTGCTTTGGCACTTGATGCCTCCTGGCCTTTCCTTGGACGGCCCCTTTTGCGCTTGACTGGAGGGGCCTGTGCTGCAGGGGCAGTGGTGTCTGAGGACTCACCCCCTCTGTGGATGCAGGGGAGGATGATGAACTGTCATCCTGCTGCCCATCAGGGGAGGCGGAGGTGTTGAATGTTGCGCTGGCCTGTCCCTCCGAACCACCACTAGCTGCCCCAAGAGGTCCACAATTTGTCCCATGCGGGTGTCCATGGACCTTATCAGCAGGAGGAGGAGCTCCCGAGAATCTTCCTCAGACCGGCCCATTCGTCCCTGGGCCTGTTCGTATGCCCCAAGGACTCTGTTGATGTGGGACAGGGCTTCCGTCCCAGGCTCAGTTCCCCTCTGCATGACCCTGCCCCTCCCACCTACACTGCTGCCACGGGCCTGTTGGCTCCCCACATTGCTCCGCTGCATCCTCTTCCTGGCCTCCTGAGTAGATGTCGTGGGGTGCTCATCACCTGGGGCAGGGAGGGTGTTGCGGGTAGCTGTGGTGGGGGTGGGGGTGGTGGTAGTAGTTGACACACAGGCCGTGACAACAGCTGTCTGGGGAAGGTCATGGGTTGCAGCAGATGTGGTTGTGGGGACAATGGGTGCCTGGGATTGGTTGCGGCCTGCCACACCAGATGGGCTGGCTTGGGGCTCCTCATCCAAGGAATCCAGGGAGTCTTCATCCAGTAGTCTCTGTTCCGGGGTGGGGGACTGGCTCTGCAGGTTGGTGGTGTCGTCCTCTGCAGTGAGTTCTTGGTCACCTGTGGGTCAGATGAGAAATGGTCATTGTGTTGCAACCAGCAAAGTTTCTGTTCGCACTGTTACATCAACTATTTGTACATCCAGCAGTTGTTCACTGATCTAATTTGCAGTTACCGACATCCAGTGATGCATTACAAGCTGTTGAGGTACATGCATTACTTGTCCATATTGGGAGTTGGCAAGACATGACATGCACAATTTACATATTTTACATTGACAGGTTCATGTTGGCATCTAGTGAGTGTTAAATCATGTGTGATCAAGTTACGCATGTATGTCACTTGTTGTGCCCTTGCAGCCGTTTACTCTGCACATTGGGTGAACATTGTAGTTTCATCCATACCTTTGGCATGTGGTGTACATATCTGTATTTGCACTTACAGCCATGCTTTCTTTGCTTTCATTTGGTCCTTGCTGGTCTGGACCCCTGCCATTTTCAAATGGCATGCAGTGGTGTGCAGGGTTGTGCACTGAGTTACATCTACATGTGGATCTGAATGTCACACTTTGGTTGCTGTCATGGTTTCATTTGCTTAGGTGTGTGCACACTATAGTGGCCAATGCTATCTGGGTGTGCAGTTGTGCAATGTGAGGCCTGGTGTCCTATGCCACCATGCTTGTCGTGAAGCATATCTGGCTGCATGTAGTGGCTGGTGATATGTTCTGTTTGCTGTTTTTTGCTTGTCTTTGTGAGACCTCACTGTGTGTGTGTGTGAGGAAGGCTTCCATCTTGGTCCAGTGTGGGACAAGTCAGCATGATATGTCTACCTACCAGTGATTTGGAAGTGGACAGTGCAATGACTGACACGTGCATCTTAGTGCGAGGGTGTAATCAGTCTTGGGGGCTGGAGCTCATGTGGGCTTGTGTGAGTTGTTGTGCAAGCTTCCCACCCCCCCACACCCTGACCTGTGAAATGCGGTTAGCTACCTGTTAGTTGAGTGGGTAGCATACAATGCCTGCCACATGATTCTGATTGGGGGTGGAGTGGCCCATCCTACTCAGGGGTGGGACAGCATGCATGGTGGGATTTGTGGGACAATTTGCCAAACCCACAACACCGTCTCCGTGTGAAGATGGCTACCTTCCGGTTGAGGTGAAGGTGAGCAATGACA
Organism: Calotriton arnoldi; assembly: GCA_963921515.1. Lineage (NCBI taxonomy): Eukaryota > Metazoa > Chordata > Amphibia > Caudata > Salamandridae > Calotriton > Calotriton arnoldi. Next base: position 169,051 of record CAWUFW010019302.1, on the reverse strand, counting down.
TGGCTATGTGACTTAAGAGTCATTCTTGGGAGGAACGTGCCTGTGGAGAGCAGAAGGTGTGTGTGGGTTTCGGTACACAAACTTTTCACATCACATTGGGGCATGGGGTGTAGCCCCACCATCACTGTTGTCTCAACTATCTGGGTGTGGGGTTCATTCCCCCCAAGATTTGCAGGCAAAATAGGTCATGGGGTATATCCCCCCATCAATGTTGTCCCAAGTATCTGGGTGTGGGGTCCACTCCCCCAACATTTGAAGGCACAATAGGGCATGGGGTATAGGCTCCTATCATTTGTGGTGACATACAGCAGGTTGAACATCTCACCCAGCAAACATTTCCACACTATCATGGTTTCATGGTATTTGTGGACCTGTGAACGTGAGCAAAGTACTGGTGATGCAGTTGTTCCGGGGCATCCATACACTTACATGTTGTCATCAACAGTGGTGTGTGTGTAAGATACAGTCAGCCATGTGCAGACAATGTGTGCTTTTGGGGCCAGACTATACCAGCACTGTTCAGACAGACAGTGTGAGATGTGACCATTGTCAATGCATACACACATTGCTGGTCCCAAGCAGACACATTTGTGCATTTTAGTCAGACAAAGTACTCTTGTTATGCAATTCAGTGCAGCACTGTGGCTGCTGGGTCTGTTGCAAGACAGTTGGGATGTGCATAGTTTAGCAGTGTGAGTCCCAGGTCCAGTGGAGTTTTTGGGTAATCTGCACTTCCACTGTTTACATCGCAACACTGTGGTATGACATGGGTGATTAGCACATTGACAACCAACCTGCCAGACACTGCTGCAGGAAAGCATGATCGGTGTTAGTGTTGCAGTGTGTGATGCCTGGCACAGTAGACACAATGTGGGTAAGTTTTGCACTGAGACTTGTGCATGCTGAGTACAATACGACTGTTTAGCATGATTTGTGTAAGTGACTGTGGACAAAGTGGTATGGTGTGATGTGCGGGGGAACAAACGTCACATGCCTATGAGTGGGACAAGTGCTCCATCATGCTGAACTGTTGAAGAAGTGGGCCTGTTGTGGGTTGTACTGCAGTGTCACCAATTACACACACCACTACCAGTTGAAATGGTTACCTACCTGTAAGTTTGATGAGTCACAGTCAATATCTGCCACATGGTTGTGGTTGTGGGGAGTGCTCCATCTTGCGCAGCTGTAGGACAAGGGGGCCTGGTGGGAGTTGTAGTGCAGACTTCCAAACCACCCACACATCTCCCTGTGAGGATGGCTACCTACCTGTTAGGTTGAGGTGAGCAATGCAATGCCTGCCACATGGGGGGGGGAGGTCAGGGCTCCATCTTGCGCAGCTGTAGGACAAGGGGGCCTGGTGGGAGTTGTAGTGCAGACTTCCAAACCACCCACACACCTCCCTGTGAGGATGGCTACCTACCTGTTAGGTTGAGGTGAGCAATGCAATGCCTGCCACATGGGGGGGGTCATGGCTCCATCTTGCGCAGCTGTAGGACAAGGGGACCTGGTGGGAGTTGTAGTGCAGACTTCCAAACCACCCACACACCTCCCTGTGAGGATGGCTACCTACCTGTTAGGTTGAGGTGAGCAATGCAATGCCTGCCACATGGGGGGGTCAGGGCTCCATCTTGCGCAGCTGTAGGAGAAGGGGGCCTGGTGGGAGTTGTAGTGCAGACTTCCAAACCACCCACACACCTCCCTGTGAGGATGGCTACCTACCTGTTAGGTTGAGGTGAGCAATGCAATGCCTGCCACATGAGGGGGGGGTCAGGGCTCCATCTTGCGCAGCTGTGGGACAAGGGGGCCTGGTGGGAGTTGTAGTGCAGACTTCCAAACCAACCACACACCTCCCTGTGAGGATGGCTACCTACCTGTTAGGTTAAGGTGAGCAATGCAATGCCTGCCACATGGGGGGGGGTCAGGGCTCCATTTTGCGCAGCTGTAGGACAAGGGGGCCTGGTGGGAGTTGTAGTGCTGGCAGCATGTACACATGTACCCATGGTGATGTTTGTAGCTACCTTGAAGGTGAACCTGAGGGACTGTTGGATTAATTTGTGAGGGATGTGCTGGTGAGAGTGTGGTGCACATGACTGCATTTGTACCTAGGAGGTATAGCTTAGTAGTGGTGCAAGACAGTACATATCAGTGGGATGTTAGGCATTTGTTTGTACTTACCAGCCTCCACTCCCCCGGGTATTCCTGTGAGACTCTCTGGATGCAAAATGCCAAGCACCTTCTCCTCCCATTCGGTGAATGTTTTGGGTGGAACAGGAGGGCCACTGCCTGTCCTGTGAGCCAGCTCATGGTTCTTGGCTCTCTTCTTCTTGACCACTGCCTTCAGATCGTGCCAGCGCTTCACAATTTCATTTCTATTGCGTGTCACGGTCCCTACTGCATTTACCTTATCTACTATCCTTCTCCACATTAGCGTTCTTGTGGCTACTGGTGTCTGTTGGACCAGGTTACCAAACAAATGGGGTTCTACCCTGATTATCTCATCTACCAGTACCCTCAACTCACTCTCAGTGAATTTGGGCATTTTCTGTGGTGACATGGTGTGTGATGTGCCAAGGTGTTTGAGGTGCAAGTGTGTAAATGGTGGTGGTGGTGGTGATGTGTATGGTGTGTGATGTGCAAAGGGGTTAGAGGTGCAGGTGTAGAAGTGGTGGTGGTGGTGGTGATGTGTGTGTGTGTTGTGCAGATTTGCCTCTCCTGTCAGCTGTGGTGTATGTCCCTTTAGTTCTGGAGTTTTGCAAAGGATTGTGGTCTGGTAGGGGGCTGGATTTATACTGGGCTATGTGGGTGTGTCAGGATGGGGTATTGGTTGCAGGTGTGGTGTGTGTGTCGTCCTGGGATTTGTAGTTTTTGAGTTTACCATGGGGGTGTGTCTTTGGGCTGTGTTAGGTGTTTTTGGGTGCATGACTTGTTTGCTTTGTGCACTTTGTGGGCATGTTGTGTGTATTTTTTTCGACCACCATTTTTTTCACGGAGCGTACGCAGCAGTGGCTATGCTACGGCGCTTCCGCGGACTCTCTCATCCCTCACTATTGTCAACCGCGGCGGTCGGAAACAGCGCTCTGCACCGCGGTCATGTCGGGGATATCATAATTTCCATGGCGGTGTCTCCGCTGTGGTTGCGGTGGTTTGGGCTGTTTCCGCCGCGAATCCGAACGCCGCAGACGGGTTTCGGCCTTCTCTGCACGCGAAGGGCGGTTTCTCGGGTCTCCTTTCCGCCGCGGTTGGATTTTTACCGCCGTGGATCCTAACAGGCCGTCGGTTTTCCCGCGGTAGCGGCGGGCGGTGAGTTTCCGCTACCATGGCGGTCGTGTTGCTTTTCCGACCGCCATCGTAATGACCCCCATAGTTATTAAACTCCTCTTCCATTGTGTCATTCATTACACTCACTCTTTGTGTGCCGCTAGAGACACCCTGTCTTTTTGTGCCGCTTGGAACACTTTTTCTTTTTATGGAGTCAAATCCACCTTTACCTCCTAATTTTTAGAAATTATTAATTATTTTTAATTACATTTTGTGTTTTTATTCCGTAGCGGGTTGTGGGTTTATAGGGGAATAGGGTGGGAAGTAATTTAATTATAATAAAGTAATTATTAATGTTATTTATTGGTATTGATAATTAATTTATTGTTAATTAATTATTAATTGTTAATTAATTTTTATTAATTGATTAATTGATCATTATATTAATTGTGTTAATTTTTTTAGGAGCGGGTTGTGGGTTTAAAGAGGAATAGGGTGGGAAGTAATTTAATTTTAATAAAGTAATTATTAATTTTTATTTATTGGTATTGATAATTAATTTATTGTTAATTAATTATTAATTGGTAATTAATTTGTATTAATTGATTAATTGATAATTATATTAATTGTGTTATTTTTTTTAGGAGCGGTTTGTGGGTTTATAGGGGACTAGGGTGGAAAGTAATTTAATTGTAATAAAGTAATTATTAATTTTTATTTATTGGTATTGACAATTAATTAATTGTTAATTAATTATTAATTGGTAATTAATTTTTATTAATTGATAAATTGATAATTATATTCATTGTGTTATTTTTTTTAGGAGCGGGTTGTGGGTTTATAGGGGAATAGAGTGGGAAGTAATTTAATTATAATGACGTAATTATTAATTTTTATTGATTATTTATAAATAATTTATTATTAATTAATTATTAATTGGTTATTTAATTTTAAAAATTATTTAATTGATAAGTATGTTAATTTTAACCCTCTGCTATCCAACACTTTCCCTACAGTTACACTCTCTGCAGTGGGAATAGTAATTTTGTACCCTTACGCTATCCAACACTTTCCCTACTGTTGCACTCTCTGGAGTGGGAATAGTAATTTTTACCCCTACGCTATCCAACATTTTCCCTACTGTTGCACTCTCTGGAGTGGGAATAGTAATTTTTACCCCTTCGCTATCCAACACTTTCCCTACTGTTGCAGTCTCTGGAGTGGGAATAGTAATTTTTACCCCTACGCTATCCAACACTTTCCCTATGGTTGCACTCACTGGAGTGGGAATAGTCATTTTTACCCCTTCGCTATCCAACACTTTCCCTACTGTTGCACTCTCTGGAGTGGGAATAGTAATTTTTACCCCTACGCTATCCAACACTTTCCCTACTGTTGCACTCACTGGAGTGGGAATAGTAATTTTTACCCCTACGCTATCCAACACTTTCCCTACTGTTGCACTCACTGGAGTGGGACTAGTAATTTTTACCCCTTCGCTATCCAACACTTTCCCTACTGTTGCACTCACTGGAGTGGGAATAGTAATTTTTACCCCTACGCTATCCAACACTTTCCCTACTGTTGCACTCTCTGGAGTGGGAATAGTAATTTTTACCCCTACGCTATCCAACACTTTCCCTACTGTTGCACTTTCTGGAGTGGGAATAGTAATTTTTACCCCTATGCTATCCAACACTTTCCCTACTGTTGCACTCTCTGGAGTAGAAATAGTAATTTTATCCCCTCCGCTATCCAATCTTTTCTCTACTGTTTTAGTTAATGTAGTGTATAATGTATTTTAAAAATATTAAAAATATTCTAATTTTTTAATTTGTTATATATATTTTTTATATTTTTATTTATATTATTGGTGTATGTGTATATATATGTATTTATAATTTTTAATATGTTTCTTTAACAATTAATAAGTGATTAAAATAATTATTTATAAATATTATTAAGTAAGTATATATATTATATTTTATAAATATATATGTTTAATTTATTCTTACATTATATGTATTAGTTAAATTTTAAACATTTTAAAATATTTTTAACTGTTTCTTTTAATTATATGTATTATTTACTTTATTTTACATTATTTTTTAAACATTAAAAAAACGATATTTTTAACAACGATATTTTTGACAACGATATATTTTTTCCGATATTTTTGTACTTACCATTATGTAGATAGGACTTCGATATTCTGGACATCGATATTTTTGTGTCGATAATTTTGTACCTCGATATTCCGACTGTCGATATTCTGTCAGTGATCCAGTGCTATATTAGGTACTTTTTGATAGGCCTCGGAATCAGGTGAACAATCTGTCAATTATTAGGCTATGAAAGACCACCGCTTTAACATAGAGAGTTGATCACCTCAGGGTTGTGAAGCGTAAATCAATGGATGGAAGCAAATGTAGGAAAATATAAAGAGCTTTAGGCTGTGCTTGACTGAAGCAGTAACCTGATGATCAAAGCAACATTAGAGAATATACAGGCTTAATAATGCAAATATTGAGTAGGAGATTCTATAAATGCTGAAGTTGATGTCTTCTGATGTTTACCTCTAAAGTTTACCTCACAGTATTAATTACCAAAACAAAGCGGGATCCATTCGAATGCCCCTGGCTTAGCATAATACGGTGCGGGGAGGGGGGGAGGTTATCTCCACAGAGAATAGATGTTTATTGCCTGCATTCCTGTAGCTGGAGGGGGGAGACAGGTCCAGGAACTTAAGTGATAAGGGAGAGGTCATGCTACCTTTAGAAATTACATTTGTTTACCAAGGAGATGCAGATTAGTCTTCCTGAGCACTGCAAATTTGTAGATGGCAGGGGCTAGGGGTGGGATTGTAGTTTTTGTTTTTCAAGGTGAGAATGTTTCTAGGTTAGGCATGTCCATTGCCTGTCCCTGATTTCTGGGTCAGGCAGGGTGACACAACCAGGTGCTGAGATTTCACACTTCATTGTGCCCGTGTTGTGGGTGCTCCAGCTTGTAGCCAATCCCAGTACTTACTGCTGTGAAGAAATACCACTTTACACAAAGGCTGTGTCTGGAGGGCAGTCTGAGAAAGAGAGCTGAAAGAGAAACCAGCCCGCCCCAATCTGTGCATTACAAAATCTTAAAGTACGCTTTGCTTTTTTATTTGTGAGCATGAGATAAAATAATCAGGCTGCGCTATAGGAAGTTAGTTGAAGCCTCTGTGCAAACGCTGTGTGAAGCAACACACTTGTTCAGTAGATGTGTCATTACTTCATATAGGTGGGGAATGCTATCGCTAGACAAGTATGCACATTTTAACATACAGTCTTTGAAATCATTACAAATAAGAAAGAAGACAGACCCTGAAAGATAAATATTTAAATAAATGAAACTGGCACGCCGCACACCACCCACGGCCAGTTCTCCTGCCGACACTGCCGAAAATCCTTTACCATCTTCCGCACCCCCACGGCCGGCGCACACACGCCGGACGCCAGCACCACCAAAGCCCTGAAGTGCATCCTCCTCAATGTGCGCTCCCTGCACAGACATGCTGTAGAGATCTGGGACCTCTTCGACACCCTCTCGCCAGACGTCGCCTTCTTCACGGAAACCTGGACCAACGCCTCCTCCGCACCGACATCGCCACCGCCATTCCTGATGGATACAAGATCCAGAGGAAGGACCGCCCCAACCGCACATGAGGAGGACTCGCCATCGCACACAAGAGCTCCCTCCGACTCACCACCTCCAGCACGAGCGACTCCCCCTCCCCCTCCACCACCGAACACTTTCACTTCCAGATCCAGACCAGCCCTAGAACAATGCTTCGCGGCACCCTCACCTACAGACCCCCCTTGCGCTTCATTCACCACTACCATCACCGACCTCATCGCACCCCACGCCATCGCCTCCATGGACTACATACTCATCGGAGACCTGAACTTCCACCTCGACAACCTCAGCGACCCCAACTCTGCCGCCCTCTTGGACAGCCTCGCCAACTTCGGACTGAAAAAGCTCATCACCACCCCTACCCACAAGACAGGACTCACCCTCGACCCCATCTTCGCAGAAGGGAACAACGTACGCTTCAGCCACACCACGCAGCCCCTCTGGACGGACCACCACTGCGTACACTTCTCTTTCAACACTGCCCCCACTCACAAACCCACTCCACGACCACCGCTAAGGAAATGGAGCAAGGTCACAGAGGAGCACCTCAAATCCACCTTCATTCACGACCCCCCCTCGCCTCGACTGACGCCAACTCTGCAGCCAAGGAACTACACTGCTGGATCACCAACTGCGCAGACAAGCTCGCACCCCGACAGACAACTCCCTTTGAAGACTACTTGCTTTACCACTGACCTCCAAGAAGCCAGACGCACCTGCAGACGTCTCGAAAAATGATGGAGAAACAGCAAAACCACCGAAGACCAGACCTTCTACAAGAACACCATTACAGAATACCACCAACTCAGAAGATTCACCAAAAGAACCTTCTTCCGGAACAAAATCCTCACCAACTCCAGCAACTCGAAGGAACTCTTCAGCATCATCCAGCAATTCCCAAACCCCCCAGCAAAGCCACGGACGTCACACCCTCCCAGGACCTCTGCAACAGGCTTGGCTCCTACTTCCACCTGAAAATCAAGGCCCTCTATGACAACTTCAGCAAACAGGCTCCAGAAACCACCCTTCCCCCCAACGACGACAGCCAGCCCACCATCACCGCCTGGACCCCGGTCACCACCGAAGATACCACCACGACCATAAAGAGCACTCACTCAGGAGATCCCACAGACCCCTACCCGCTGCACGTCTTCCACAGAGCCGCCGCAGCCGCCATAGCGCCCGAGCTACAATGCACCATTAATGCCACCTTCGAATCTGGCACTTTCCCCGACGACTGGAAACACGCAGAAGTCAAGCCCCTCCTCAAGAAACCCTCTGCAGACCCGACGGACCTGAAAAACTACTGACCCATCTCTCTCCTTCCCTTCGCAGCCAAAGTCACCGAGAAGATCGTCAACGCACAGCTGACAAACCTCATCGAAGAGAACGCCATCCTCGAATCTTCCCAATCCGGATTCCACAGTAACCACAGCACCCAGACCGCCCTCCTCGCCGCACAGATGACATCCGCACGCTCCTCGACCAAGGCCACACTGCGGCCCTCATCCTTCTAGACCTCTCCACAGCCTTCGACACCGTATCCCACCGCACTCTCACAGCCAGACTCCACGACGGCAGCATACAGGGAACCGCCCTCGACTGGCTCCTCTCCTTCCTCACCGGCAGAACCCAAAGGATCAGACTCCCGCCTTTCCTCTCCCAGCCCACAGAGATCAACTGCAGAGTACCCCAAGGATCATCGCTCAGTCCCACGCTCTTCAACATCTACATGGCCCCCCTCGCCACCATCGTCAGACAGCATGGACTCAGCATAGTATCCTATGCCGATGACACCCAGCTCATCCTCTCCCTCACGAAGGACCCCGAAGCCACCAGACTCAGCTTCCAGGAAGGAATGAGCGACGTCGCAACTTGGATGAGCAGCAGCTGCCTGAAGCTCAACTTGGAGAAGACAGAAGTCCTCGTCCTTGGACCCACCCCCTCAGCCTGGGACAACACCTAGTGGCACACCGCCCTCTGCACCCCGCCCACCCCCACGGACCACGCCCGGAACCTCAGCATCATACTCGACTCCTCCCTCACCATGACCCACCAGATCAACGCTGTCAACTCCACCTGCTTCAACACCCTCCGCAAGACCTTCAAGTGGATCCCCCCATAGCCAGAAGGACCATCACCCACGCACTCATAACAAGCAGACTGGACTACGCTGGAATCAACAAATCCCATCTACGCGAACTCCAGACCATCCAGAACACCGCAGCCAGACTCGTCCTCGGCATCCCACGACATGAGCACATCACCCAACACCTGCGAGACCTCCACTGGCTTCCCGTCGAGAAGAGAGTAACCTTCAAGCTACTCACCCACGCCTACAAATCTCTCCACAACACCTGACCCAAATACCTCAATGAAAGAGTCTCCTTCCGCTCTGCTGACCATGCCCTAGCAGAAATACCACGCATCCGCAGAACCAGAGCGGGTGGAAGAGCCTTCTCCTACATTGCGGCTAAGGCCTGGAACGAGCTCCTGGCCAACAACAGACACTCCCCTACTCTGCACACCTTCAGGAAAAGCCTCAAGACCTGGCTTTTCGGCTAACTCGAAGCTGCACACCCCCCCCCCTCAGGGCCTTGAGACCCTCACGGGTGAGTAGCGTGCTTTAAAATTCCCTGATTGATTGATTGACAGCAGCTGTGATGAGCAGCATGAATTTAATGCCTCTTAGGTACTCCTCTGCAGGAGGCCCTGCTTCCTCCAAGACAACTCCCCCCTCCTCGCACTGTAAATTATTTTTGTTTTAGTTGGCAGGTTTGCCATAGATATGGATCAACAAGTCCAGGAACCCTTTCTTTTTTCCAATCTGCTAATCGAAAAATCTACCTATTCTCCAGCTCGGTTGTTTCTCTTATGTCGAAAACCATTGTCATTTTGTGTGCGTAAGCCAGCATGCATGTGTACAATGTGTGTACAGCGTATGTACACTCGCTTATGAAATTTGTGTAGGCATTTCTCTGTGCAGCATATTTTCGTGCATGTGCAGGGTTTGTGCATACATACAATAAGGGTATACCTGTGCGAATGCCTGCATTCACTGTGTGTATGTACAGCGTGATCTCCATGATATGCATGGTGGTAAAGCCTGTGAAATGCATGCCCTCAGTATTGTTTGAGTAATGGATGTTCGTTACGCATGTTGACAATGCATGTGGGCAGGGCCAGCCTTTAGCATGGGCGAGCTGGGCCCAGGCCGCCAATATTCTGAGGGGTGCATGGAGCTGTGTGGCATTAAGGTTATGCAAACAACAGCACCCATCTCATCTTGCTCCAGCCTTGTCCTTGTCCTTGCCTGTTCATCTCTGTCTGATATGCCAGCTTAAAGTGGTTTTAGTCCTCCGTTATCATATGGCGGGCGATGTTTTTAACACCCCTTTAGCCCCGTTCCTTGCCCTCCCTTCACCCTCTGACCCCTGCTGGCACACATCAACAAAATCATCATCAGGGTGAGGCAGCTAAGCTATCAGTGATTTAGGTGAGCTGTGGAAGGTCCGGGGATGTTTCTGTTCAGGGGCCAGTCCCTGCTCATCCATGCACTGACCAGTGAACATAAAAGGGACCCCCTGTGCCTCATTTAATTCACTACTATCAGCAAGGGCGCCAACTTTCTCTCCGCCCATGCCTAAGGAGTGGTTTTAGCAAAGGCCAGCACTGCATGTGGGCCTGATTCTGAAAGTGTCTGCCTAGGCAAGGTGTGTAGCTATGTGATGTATGTAAGTGGATGACGAAGATGCCCAGGGCTTGAAGTGGGCCGGGTCTCAGACCTGGTAGTAAATTAAAAATGGACATTGAAACAAATCCCCCTGTATTCATGTCTTAACTCCTTAATTTAACATGCAAAAACAATTATCACTTTTTTTAACAGTGAGTGTAAAAAACGTTTAGGTAATTCATGTTCCTGTTTATATTTCTCATGCTTTACTTAATCTTGCATTTCCTAAGTGTGTTAGCTTTTTCCAGGATGTTGTGTTTCTGTATTTTTTCAGGCACCATATTACTCATATATAGTGCACACTTTGAACTGAGTCACATCCAGATCTTTATAACAGACCATGACTGAGTTGTAACTGAAGGCAGTGCGAGTTTCTTTCAGTGCCTGTCAATGGATCAAAAAGTTGTTCAGAATACATGGCCATTCAAACATTGGCCTCTCTGCAAAATGCATAGAGCAATGGGCATGTATGTCAGTTGCAGTTGTGATTCTGTGCAAATGTGTGGGTAGGGTGGCACTCTATTGGAATTTCAGTTTACATATTTAAGCCATGCCCTTAGCTATACAAGTCATGCCCCTTTGAGGGACCTCCCACTTTCTGAGGGTGCCCAATATGGTATCTGTATGTTGACGATTTTTAAAGAGAGGTTGCTAGGCAGGGAAGTTCCTCCATTACCCTTCTTCAGTCGTCCCCTCCCTGGTTTCACTTTCTCTGGCTCTCAGCAAGACCTTGTGCACCACTCCAAATTTACAGGGAGGAGAATGGATGGGAAAGCACAGAGAGCAGGCCAGGAAAAGTCAAGCAGGGCAGAGTAACACAGCATTAATGCCTCCAAATTCACGGGGAGGAGAAGGGATGGGAAGGCACAGAGGGCAGGCCATGAAACGTCAAGCAGGGCAGAGTAACACAGCGTTAATGCCTCCCTTGTGAGACATTACTACTGCTCAGTAGCAAGCTCGAATATCAAGATGCAAGCAAGGAGCAGCTTGTAATAATTACTGTTACCCCATTAACGACTGGGGGTTTGGGGGGGGCAGATGACAACCGGGTGAATTTGGGCGATTGGTGCATTCCAGGAGAACTGACATTGCCGTGGGCTGTTTTTGGAAGGAGGGTGGGGTGGTCGGGGTGGGGGTGGGGGTTAGGTTAAGTAGGCCAGATTTTGGGCTACTAGCCACCAATTTGTGTAGAGGTGTAAAATGTGGCTGGTAGCTGTGAGGAAGGGAAGAAAAATTATTTTGGAGGCGAAAGAAAATAAATTTTCTTTTGCATGGAGGACCCCCATGTAACAGAAGCAGTGCGGCTGCTTCAATAAACCGACCGCAGGGAATGCGGCTGCCCGCGGCACACACAGTGTGCCCCTCTAAGAGGGCGGCCCTCTTAGTGCCGAATTCCGGCACATCCCTGTGCACTATTCGCTGGGACCCCTTCCCACGGGAGTCCCCCCAATGTCCGGCGCCTCTGCAGCTGACAAAATTTATTGAAAGCAATTCACATTTTCATAATTTAGGAGAGGACAGGCAAGATTTGAGCATTCAGTCACCTAACGTTTTCTCCAGCACAAAGCTTCCTCGCTTGCCTGCATCCCAGCAATATCTGTATCAGAATTTGGGTGCTGGGTAAACCATACCAGGGTGGGTGCATCAGTACAGCAACCCAGCATCCATCAAAAGACTGTAGTTAGACTGGGGTTGGTTTCCAGGCAATGTAGAAAGTTGGCTCTGTATATACTATACCAGAAAGCGGTATAGTGTGCACAGAGTCCAGTGAGTCCCCAGAGGTATAGCAGAGGCTAAAGTAGATAATACTGTCCTCCCTTGTGTGGTAGTGTGGTTAGCAGACAGGCTTATCAGAGGGTAGGGTTAAGCATTTGTGTACACACTCGGGCAAGAAATGTCACACACTCAAAGACTGAACCAGACCAATTGTTTGACTACCTAATGAGAACATGAAATGAAGCAGAGCGCCAGAGGTGCAATTAGAGGAACCTCGGGTCACACCCCTGTCTCAGGTCCACCCTTGCCTTGGGTTAGGCGGTAGAGGCACACTGGGCATCCATGGAAGGGCATGACACAGCCCCAACACCGGGGGTCATGTTAACAATTGGCCAGGTTTGGGTAGGGCTAGGCCTCAAGCCCCAGCCCGAGAGATGCAATGGTATGATCTGGCAAAGTACCCTACTCTCCCATATCAGGTAATTATCACCCCCAAGGGTTCCTATTTCTTGCCAGTGCCGCACTCCCATAAAACGGAGGTAAGCTGGTAAAGATAATTGAATTGTGTTGACCATAAACAATGACTTATTAACAATATACTCATGGCCTAGGAGGCGCTCACCAAAATGCAGCAGAAAACAGCGGGCGGGTCCCCACCCCACAAGTTAGTAATTCACTTTGATAGTATGCTGTTTGCATATGGTTACCAGTGTACCCCATATTTGGGGCCTGGGCAGTGCGGGGTAAATTCAGGGCATAGTCAGCCCCTAATCAGAAAGGCACAACTTAGCACACAGGGCATCATAGGGACATCACACAGTACTGGGGTTATAGCAGAGAACAGTAGTTCCCAACTGGTGCCTAGGGGCCCGCCGATGAAGCAGCAAATGGCAGTAAGTGGGTGAAGATAACTGAATGGTGTGGACCACAAGCGATAATTTATTAACACACATACTTATGACACTTCAAGGCTTCCTTTGCACCCGGACAGCATGGCTGGTTCCCCCTGGCATGCAGCGGTGCAGTAAGATCACAAAGCTTCAGAAGAAACTAGCATGGGGCTGGTCCCCACCCCATAGTTTAGGAATTCACCTGGGTGGCTATAACCTCCCCTCACTGGGGGCATTGCACGTTAATGAAGTTTGCCTTGGGTGAAATCAGCAATTCATGGGGCACTGCGAGGTATGGCGTTCCCTTGATGCGGTTTGGAGAGATTATTCGCACAGGGTATGGCTTGAAGCCAGGCCTGGGGAGGCCATCGAACATTCCAACAGAAGGGTAAATAAAGCCATGTGCAAGCTTACCAAACAGAAGGGCTTGGATCAAATCAAATTCAGAATCAAATAAAATAAGAAGGGCTTGGTTAAATAGGGCATAGCCTCTTTAGTGCAAACTCCACAGGGTACCCCGACAGGGATAGGGACTTGTTCCAGCTAGAAGGACTGGTAACGGAGTTACAGGGCAATCCGGAGGCAGATTGATTTATAGGGGTGCCCTCTTCAGGAGCACAACAGGGGTGCCCTATGCCAAATCCCCAGGAGTCTTTACGACAGTGCCCTGGATGAAAAACGTTGGCGCCCCGCTAGTCCTTCGGGCGCTTTGTAAGCCTGAGCAACCGGGAGATTGCCTTGCAACGCTCTGCCCCTAAAAGGCGTGAGTAAAGTCATGGACTGGTGGTCCACGGAAATTAAGGGGGAAATCCCCAGAAAAGGGTAGCACTGATTGGGTTGGCCAAGGTGCTGCTTGGCTCATCAGGCGGGCGGGCAGCTTAGGCTACTCACTGCTGCCTGCCCTTGAATCGCCAGTAAGTTAACCCACCACGTTGGCATACTTCATGTATGAAAATAAACCTGCAGCAAACTGCTTCCCAAAAATCTGGTGTGGACTGATTATTTATTGCAGCGCGACCAATTACTGCTAAGCGGGGGAGGGTTGCTGATATCAGCACTATGCTGAGAGTGGAGGCTGGAGAGGAGAGCGGGGGCTGGGGAAGGTCTCTGAGTCGCCCGTCTGAGGGCATGGCGGCAGCAGCCTTGGCATGCTCGCTGCCATGTCAGAAAACTTTAAGATAGATGAGCTGTGTCAGGGTGGGAGGGGCCTACGAGCCGGTCGGGGCCTGGCGGAGAGATGGGATGGGAGCAGATGAACTCCAAGGCTGTCCACAGGGTTGTGATGGCACGGGGCAGAGGGAGGGGAAGTGGCTGTGACAGAATGCGGCAGAGAAGCCAATAAAACATTTTAAAATAAAGAACCTAGTAACGAAGCGAGGGGATGTTGAGCAGCAGGGAGTGCATTGGGAAGTTTGAGACACAAGATAAGGGAGGGTCTGTAATGGGGGGGACAGGTATTTTGGAGGGGGGTGGGGTATGGACATGCCATCATTGTGGGAGCAGGCCCTATGGTAGGTGGGGCAGTGGTCAAGCTGCGAGGCCAAGTTTCTGCTCTGGAACAAGACAGGTTGGAGAGGAGCAAGAGTAAGGAAGAAGCCACAGGGCACAAGAGCAAGGTGAGCTGGAATGTTTCAGCTTTTCAAGGGCTGGCACTGGTCAACATGTAGCCCTATTTCTATGTCACTAACTTTTCCGATATATATATATCGTCACTTGAAAAGCACTCGGATATCGTCACTTGAAAAGCAAATAAAACCGATAAGAATCCCTCTGGAGTGCTGGATTACTTTTCTTGAAGGAGAAAGGAGTCGTAAACTCATATATATATATATATATGTGATATATATATATATATATATATATATATATATATATTTATCTTTCAACAAAGGACGCGGCACTCCAAAGCTGGATTAGCTTAATTTATTTAAACACAACACCACTCAACCAACGCGTTTCAGCCTTCACACGGCTTTCTTCACGGTTAGTGAGTCCTTCTTTGATTGCGCTTTATATACCCATCTCTGCCATAATGGGGCATTCTGGGATATGTAGTGCAATTTATTTTTGAATAACTTTATACATATATACAAAAGGACAATCGCGCTTATGTCAGGATCTTAAATTAAGGTGATTTCATTTGCTTTATACTTCGTGCGCATTGCTTATAAGCGATCTTTATCATGCACCAAATTGGGTATAGTACTTCTTAAATCACATTTCCGGGCATTTTGTTATTTTTATAACTTATATCAACAGTTTGATGCTTTTAACATTCATCATTCATTATAAATTCTCAATTTGGGTATAGTACCCCCACTTTAGTTTGAAGAGAAGCGTCCAAATATTACTAACACTATTCTAATTCATTATGGCAGTTTCTATTTTATTCCAAATGTACAAAAAGTTCCTCATCGTTATTTATTCCTCTTGGAGTCTTAGTTCTGAGCCTGATGATATATCTGATTCCATCTGTCGCAGTTTTTTCACTCTGTCCCCACCACGTTCTTCCGGGGGTATCATATGAATGCCATAGTAGTTCATCGCCCTCCAATCTCCTTTCTGGCATTGTGACATATGTTTCGCTGTGGCGTAGGTCTTATTTCCATTCTTAACTGCGCGAATGTGTTCAAGAAAATGCCCGGAAATGTGATTTAAGAAGTACTATACCCAATTTGGTGCATGATAGAGATCGCTTATAAGCAATGGGCACGAAGTATAAAGCAAATGAAATCACCTTAAATTAAGATCCTGACATAAGCGCGATTGTCCTTTTGTATATATGTATAAAGTTATTCAAAAATAAATTGCACTACATATCCCAGAATGCCCCATTATGGCAGAGATGGGTATATAAAGCGCAATCAAAGAAGGACTCACTAACCGTGAAGAAAGCCGTGTGAAGGCTGAAACGCGTTGGTTGAGTGGTGTTGTGTTTAAATAAATTAAGCTAATCTAGCTTTGGAGTGCCGCGTCCTTTGTTGAAAGAAATCAATTTGGGGCCAGGATCCGGCCCATATGCTGAGCACCTGCTGTGGAGCGCGTAATGATATCATGGCACTAAATAAAGGTGAGTGCCTGCAACCTTCATTACTATTGGATCCTCTTAGCTATGGCCCAAATTGCTGCAACCTTTGCGGGCTGTCAGCCACATATTTGCCGGTTAAACACAACATGTCTACATTTGACTGGAATTATCCCACGCTTGCAACCAACTTCGAAAGTAGTGTGCTAAATTATTCACCAGATTCCATTAGGTGTATTTTACTAAATACAAGATCCATGTCTAAACACAAACTTGATCTAGAATGCCTTGTATCAGTTGCTAACCCGGACCTGGTGTTCCTTACGGAAACATGGGCCACTCTTACCTCTGATCCAGACTGGAACCAAGCCATTCCAGCTGGCTATCTTGTGGCTCATAAAGATAGGCTAGGAGCAAAAGGGGGAGGAATAGCTTTGATTTATCGCTCCCACCTTACAGTGAGGTTCAGGTCTGAACCCACACTTGAGGCTGAAGCCATAACTTTTAGTGTTAAATACCATGACCATGAACTCCTGCCTGGCTTACTTGTTTATAGGCCGCCAGGAACAAGAACCTCTTTCATTCGTTCCATACAAACATTTATGGAATCATGCCTTGACACTACTACCTTTACAGTACTGGGGGATTTTAATTTTTATTTAGAACAAAATACCAACTCAGACTCCATTAGCCTAATTGACGTCATGGCTGGATATGGGATGAACCAGATTTTATGTGAACCTACCCACTTAGCTGGTCACACGTTAGATGGTATCTTTACCAACAACCCCCATATTGAAGTAGAGAGCGTGCGTCCAGTGGGTTGGTCAGATCATGCGGCAATCTACTTTAAAGTTAATATAGGTTCTCACCCTAACAGTCGCAGGCAAATCTCTCTGCGGACTAAAATACGGCCGTGGAAAAATATACAACAGAAGCAGCTGGTCTCAGCCTTGGCAAAGGCTAACCCCAATGTCACTAACATTGACTGTAATGGCGGGGCTAGTAATTTTAACAAATGGATCAGTCAGGCGGTTGATGAGGTGGCTCCAGAGGAAACCAATCACTTGAAGGAAAGGCGAGCTACCTCGCCTTGGTACTCAATAGAGCTCAAGACCATTAAAATAAAATGCAGACGTCAGGAACGCGTCTGGAGGTCTGACTATAGCCTAGAGCACAGGACGCAATATAATATCACTTTGGAAGAATATAAAACTGCTATAAAACAGGCCAAAATTAATTATTTTACTAGTAAAATCCTTGAGGCCACGAATTCTTCTAAGGAACTTTTTAAAACGGTTTCGGCCCTTGCCAAATGTCCTCGAGACACGGAATTTGCTCCTGACCAAAATTTTGTTGACACTATGGCACTATTTTTTCAAAATAAAGTCCAGACAGTCTACAATGAACTGGAGAGCACACGACTACACTTAGTAGAGGATAACTCAAGTGTAAGGGATCCTCCCTTAATCAAAACCAGCCTGTCATGGTTTGCCACAGTACATGAGAACCAGATCACCGACTTGCTGACTCAAATCAAGTCAGGCTCCCCTTTGGACCCATGCCCCCCATTTATATTACATTTGGCCCCTGAGGAGATCAGTGTTTTTCTGACCCCTCTTTTAAATAATATTATCACACATGGGGTTTTTCCACAGTTATGGAAAAAGGCATGCATCAAACCCATCTTAAAAAAAGACTCATTAGAACCCTTGCAGACCAAACACTATCGCCCCATATCTTGTCTCCCCCTGCCTGCTAAGGTTCTTGAGAAAGCCATGAATTTGGAGCTGATGGAATATCTGGAAATAAATAATATTCTGGACTCCACTCAGCATGGCTTTAGATCACGTCACTCAACAGAGTCGGCCTTAATCATGGCCACAGAAGAGATCCGTAAGGTGATGGATTCAGGTGGGAGAGCCGTCCTGATCCTACTCGACCTAACGGCGGCGTTTGACACCCTAAATCATGGGGTGTTACTGCACCGACTGGAAACAGTCGGGATCAATGATATGGCACTAACCCTGCTCTCATCTTTCTTAGCCTCTAGGGTGCAACAAATACACTGGAACGGTCTCCATTCAGAGGAGTATTACCTCCCTTGTGGAGTCCCCCAGGGATCAGCGTTGTCTCCCACGCTGTTTAATTTATATGTCACGCCATTAGCGAATCTCATAAAAGACCATGGCCTGATGTTAGTTTCGTATGCTGATGACACACAGTTAGTGTCATCAGCATCACTCACGCACAGTGTCACTCACGCACAGCGTTGAAATAACGGCAGAACGATTCCGTAACTGTCTTACTGGAGTAATGGCCTGGATGAGCACCAATTTTTTAAAACTTAATACAGAGAAAACGGAGGTGGTTGAGTTTGGCCAAAAACCTTCCATCTGGAATGATCTATGGTGGCCCCCAGAAGCGGGCACCTGTCCAATCCCGGTGCCTAAGGCAAGGAACCTTGGCTTTTTGATAGATAAAGATCTATCGTATGGTCCCCAAATCAACCAAGTTACCTCAAATTGCTTCTTTATGATCAAGGTTCTGAGGAAAATACTCCCGTTTATACCATTCTCTTTAAGGAAGACGGTTGTAGGAGCCTTGATCCTATCCAGAGTAGATTATTGTAATGCTCTGTACTTGGGAGCGGGAGCGAGACAATTCTCCAAACTCCAATCACTGCAGAATGCTGCCACAAGGGTACTGTGTGGTCTCCCCAAGCACCACCCTACATCAAAGGCCATTAGGGACCTACACTGGCTACCAGTTTGACGAAGAGTAGACTTCAAGGCCCTGTGTTTAGTACACAAAGCCTTTTATGGAGGAGGAGCAATTGATATTGGACTCCTCTTTCCTCGATACGTGCCAACACGGGCACTCAGGTCATGCAACTTAGGGTTGGCATGTCTCCCCAGGACGAAAAGAGTCAGATGGGGAGGAAAGGGTTTCTCATTCCAAGCCGCTAAGCTTTGGAACTCCCTTCCTATCCAGATGCGACAGCAATCCAACAGGATTCTGTTTAGGAAGGCTTTAAAAACCTGGCTATTTGATAAATCCTAGAATGGTATGGCCTTCCCACCCCTTTCACGCCCCAGCGCCAAGACGCCTCGGCAATAGTGCGCTTAACAAATAATTCAGTCAGTCAGTTGAGCTGAGAGGATCACATTGCAGACAATATATATATATATATATGTGTGTATATATATATATATATATTCACTGAAAAAACCATAGGTTTTAGGGAAAGTTATAGTTAGTTGGACATTGCACTCGTACAAAACCCGTGAAATTCCCCGTTATAGTTAGTTCAGCTAACTATAACTCGCGCCCCGCAATGCACTGCTGATGACGTCACATATTACATCACTCATGACATGGTCAGTGACATCACTGATGACATCACTGATGACATCTCAAATGACATCACTGATGACATCACTGATGACATCATCCATGTGATAATTTCATGCATCTTCTCACACCCTAATATAACCTTTGATACACCCATTCTAAATTACAGACTGCCATTGTCAAAACCATAGACACTCCAACACCAATAACTACATACACACTCACTGATTCTTAGGTCTACACACACATCCACTCACTCACCCGTACAGTAACTCATACTTATAGTCACTCAGTACAGGACTATCATATGCACTCATACACCTACATAGACACTCACACACCGCCACTCATCCATAGAGGTACTCACACACCTAGTCAGTCATGCAAATAATTAATCACACTGCCATTTACTCACCTATACAGTCATACACACACCAGCTCACTTACTCATGCAAATACTAGCACATTCTTACGCTCTTATACAATCACTGATACAAGCACACACTCATCCATACAGCCACTCTCACAATCACACACTCTCACTTATAGCCATTTATATACTCCAACACACATATATACTGCCTTTCACATATGTAGTTACTCACACATGTACCACTGAGATATACATTCACTCACTAACACACCGATACACACACTCACCCACCCATACAGTCCATCACAGATGCACTCTTGAAACCATGCACCCAGTGAATCACCCACTCACACATCTATGCACAGAGTCACACACACCCCACCCACACAAACTCTCAGGCACCCATACAGATACTCAGACAACCAATCAATAACCCATGTAGACACTCATGTAGCTATTCAGAAACCCATGCAGCCGCTAACACACCAACAGACAGACGGATACAGACATTCACACAGTTTAGTCACTAACCCATGCATTCAGTAACATACGTTTAATCACTCACTTATAGAGTCAGTCACGCACCTACTAAATCATCCATTCAGACAATTATACACCCACTCAGTCTTCAATACGCCTTTCCCTATATATATTAAACATATTTAAACTTTACAGAAACACACACTCACTGGATGATGTCATCAGTGATGTCATCAGTGATGTCATTTGAGATGTCATCAGTGATGTCACTGACCATGTCATGAGTGATGTAATATGTTACGTCATCAGCAGTGCATTGCGGGGCGCGAGTTATAGTTAGCTGAACTAACTATAACGGGGGAATTTCACGGGTTTTGTACGAGTGCAATGTCCAACTAACTATAACTTTCCCTAAAACCTATGGTTTTTTCAGTGAATTTCTAAGGTTTTTAAAATGCTAATTTCTAACTATAACGTGCCTGAAACCTATGGTTTTTCAGTGAATTTCAAAGGTTTTTTAAATGCTAATTTCTAACTATAACGTGACTGAAACCTATGGTTTTTTCAGTAAATTTCAAAGGTTTTTCAAATGTTAGTTTGTAACTATGCCTACAGAAGTAGGACTTGTGAAGAAAGAAGAAAAAACGCACAGAAAGAAGCAAAAGAAATGTAGAAAGAAACAGAAGTCCACAAAGACGAAGAAAAATGCAGGAAGAAGCAAGACATGTGCAGAAAGAACCAACAGAGGAGCAGAAAGAGGCCTTGTTGCAAAATCATCCTGTGCCCACACCTTTTCCAGATGGGTACTGGTGGTAACTGACTCTGACTAACCAGGCCTAGAGCCAGTGCTATGGTAAAAGACACTTAGAATACAGTTAAAACACCTACATACATTAGGGAACACTATGCGTTGGGGTACCCCTGTGATTAGCATGACCTCCTCTGTAACTCCCTAGTACATAATAGGGCAGGGGGATTAAAACTACCTCTTAAAACGTGCTATGGGGCGCGTTGGCACACTGGTGTAGGGAGGGGGGGGGCCTGAGGTTACATGTGTGCAAACACGCCCTCTGGCCGTTTTAAGTTGGGGGATAAAGTCCCCTTAAATCCTAAGGGTCCCTAGGGTCCAACTAGCCCACCAGGTACTTCCAGTAAGCGCCACAGAGCTGTGTTGCCGAGAGGTGTAAAAAGGGGCGTGGCCTGCACCACCTCTCTGCAACGCAGCCCTGTGGCGCGCACTGGAGGTAAGTGGTGGGCTAGTTGGCCCCCAGGGACCCCCAGTATTCAAGGGGAATTAATTCCCCAACTTAAATCGCGCCACAGGGCGTGTTTGCACACATGTCACCTGAGGCCCCGCCCTCTCCCTTCACCACTGTGCAAACGCGCCCTGTGGCGCTATTTAAGTTGGGGTATTAGGTCACCTTGAATCCTGAGGGTTCCTGGGGCCCAACCAGCCCACCAGGTACTTCCAGTAAGCGCCACAGAGCTGCGTTGCAGAGAGGTGGTCAGAGGCCACGCCCCTTTTTACAACTCTCCAAAAAACGCAGCTCTGTGGCGCTTACTGAAGGTACCTGGTGGGCTAATTGGCCCCCAGGGACCCTCAGTATTGAAGAGGAATTAATTCCCCAACTTCAAACGCGCCACAGGGCGTGTTTGCACACATGTCACCTCAGGCCTCGCCCCCTCCCTTCACCATTGTGCAAACGCGCCCCGTGGCGCATTTTAAGTTGGGGGATTAAGTCCCCTTGAATCCTGATGGTCCCTGGGGTCCAACTAGCCCACCAGGTACCTCCAGTAAGCGCCACAGAGCTGCGTTGCAGAGAGGTGTAAAAGGGGCGTGGCCTGGACCACCTCTCTGCAACGCAGCCCTGTGGCGCTGACTGGAGGTACCTGGTGGGCTTGTTGGCCCCCAGGGACCCCCAGTATTGAAGGGGAATTAATTCCCCATTTTAAAACGCGCCACGGGGCGAGTTTGCAGAGTGGTAAAGGAAGGGGGCGGGGCCTGCGGCACGATCTTTTTTTCATTTTTTTAGAAGGGGGGCTGTGTGGCCCCCCTTCTTTTTTCCTATTTTTGGGCCCTGGGGACCCCATCCCCCAGGGCCTTACCCCTTTTTAAAAAACAAAACAAAAAAAGTAAACGGGAAGGGGGCCGCGTAGCCCCCCTCCCGTGGCCGATTCTAGCCCCGGGGACCCCATCCCCCGGGGCATAGCCACACTTTTAAAAAATTTCTTAAGGAGGGGGGCTGCGTGGCCCCCCTCCTCAGGCCTCCTTTTGCCCCGGGGACCCCATCCCCCGGGGCAGGCCTTTTTTTGGGGGGGTTTGGGGAGGGGGCTGCGTGCCCCCCGGGCCACTACTTGCCCCGGGGACCCCATCCCCGGGGCCGGCCCTATCCGTTGGGGACCGTGGGGGTTCCCCAATCCCCCACGGTCCCGCCGGCTCCCCACGTCCTGCGGGAGCCGGCATTGCTTTTCCACACGGGGAACTGCTTAGATGCAGCTCCCCGTGTGGAAAAGAAATTTGCTTTTAATTTTGGAAGAGAGAGCAGGTTTCCCTGCTCTCTCTTCCAAAATTCAAAGCAAGTTTGCTATGGCAGGACAGGAGCCGCGAGGCTCCCGCCCTGCCATAGCAAACAGCAGTGTCCCGGGGGTGGGCACCCCGGGACACTGCAGGAGCCGGCCCTGGGGGGTGGTGGTCCCCAGGGCCATCACAGGCTCCAGGAGGGGCCGCGCGGCCCCCCTCCCCACATCTGCAAAGCCCCGGGAGGTGGTGGTCCTCGGGCTTGGGGTCCGAAACGGACCCCCACATTTCAATTCTTAGTGCCCCGGGAGGTGGCGGTCCTCGGGGCGTGTGGGGCTCGCGCCCCCACATAGGTATTTTAATTTTTTTAAAAGAAGCCCCGGGGGGTGGCGGTCCCCGGGGCTGCGGGAGGGCCGAGTGCCCTCCCGCACCATTTGTATTTCAAAGCCCCGGGGGTGGTGGTCTAGCTTGGGCACAATTTTATCATTTACCCCGCATGCCCCGGGACTTGGCCCACCCGGGGGCCAACTACCATCGAAGCGCGGAGACCGCGCTCGTTTCGCGGCGGGATCCGCGCATCCTAAGCGCATCCCGCCGATTTAAAAAAAAAATGCTTTTTTGGCCCTGGGGGTCCTTGTGGGACCCCTAAGCTAGGCCTAGGGGTCAGGGTGTTTCTACCCTGCCCCCTTTTGTGTTTTTTGCGTTTGTTTCTCTCATTTCTTGTGCCTCGGTTCTACCGAGGCACAAGATGGCTGTCAACACTTCCTGGTTTGGAGTGTTGACAGCCAATTAGCATGAAGCTCGTGATCGGGAGGGTGCGCAGATCCAACGCGGCCTTAAATATTGAAACTTTTATTTTTGATTTTCTCCAAAACTGCTGAACGGATTTACACCATTTTTAAAAAGGGTGCTTTCTGAACCAAGCACTACCTTTTTGCCAAATTTGGTGTAATTCCGTTCAGCAGTTTTGGCTGTAGCCTTGCATAAAGTTTCCTATGGGAAATCGATTTTTGACTCTTATTTTTTGAATTTCTCCGCAACTACTGAACGGATTTACACCATTTAAAAAAGGTCGCTTTCTGAACCAAGCGCTACCTTTTGCAAAATTTGGTGTAATTCCGTTCAGCAGTTCGGGCTGTAGCCGTGTCTAAAATTTCCTATGGGAATTAACATGGAGAAAACACGTTTTGGGACCCCCCCTTTTTTCTCGGCCCCCGCTTGATGAATCACCCCGAAACTTTCAACACAGGAGCGGACCGGAGCGCCCCACTAGTTTTGAAAATTTCGCGATGATTCGTGAAACGACGCCAAAGTTATTGGGAATAGAATGTTACGAATTTCCTATGGGTAATAGGTCCTAACTATAACTATCTACTGGCGACCGCCAGTAGATAATATATATATATATATATATATATATATTCTCTGAAAAAACCATAGGTTTTAGGGACAGTTATAGTTAGTTGGACATTGCACTCGTACAAAACCCGTGAAATTCCCCGTTATAGTTAGTTCAGGTAACTATAACTCGCGCCCCGCAATGCACTTCTGATGACGTCACATATTACATCACTCATGACATGGTCAGTGACATCACTGATGACATCACTGATGACATCTCAAATGACATCACTGATGACATCATCCAGTGACTGTGTGTTTCTGTAAAGTTTAAATATGTTTAATATATATAGGGAAAGGCGTATTGAAGAATGAGTGGGTGTATAAGTGTCTGAATGGATGATTTAGTAGGTGCGTGACTAACTCTATAAGTGAGTGATTAAACGTATCTTACTGAATGCATGGGTTAGTGACTAAACTGGGTGAATGTCTGTATCCGTCTGTCTGTTGCTGTGTAAGTGGCTGCATGGGTTTGTGAATAGCTACATGAGTGTCTATATGAGTTATTGATTGGTTGTCTGAGTATCTGTATGGGTGCCTGAGTGTTTGTGTGGGTGGGGTGTGTGCGACTCTGTGCATAGATGTGTGAGTGGGTGATTCACTGGGTGGATGGTTTCAAGAGTGCATCTGTGATAGACTGTATGGGTGGGTAAGTGTGTGTAAGAGTGTGTTAGTGAGTGAATGTATGTCCCAGTGGTACATGTGTGAGTAACTACATATGTGAAAGGCAGTATATATGTGTGTTGGAGTATATAAATAGCTATAAGCGAGAGTGTGTGATTGTGAGAGTGACTGTATGGAGGAGTGTGTGCTTGTATCAGTGATTGTATAAGAGCGTAAGAATGTGCTAGTATTTGTATGAGTAAGTGAGCTGGTGTGTGTATAACTGTATAGATGAGTAAATGGGTGTGTGCTTAATTTATTGCATGACTGACTAGGTGTGTGAGTACCTCAATGGATGAGTGGCGGTGTGTGAGTGTTTATATAGGTGTATGAGTGCATATAATAGTCCTGTACTGAGTGACTATAAGTATGAGTGACTGTACGGGTGAGTGAGTAGATGTGTGTGTGTAGACCTAAGAATCAGTGAGTGTGTATATAGTAATTGGTGTTGGAGTGTCTATGGTTTTGACAATGGCAGCCTGTAATTTACAGTGGGTGTATCAAAAGTTATATTAGGGTGTGAGAAGATGCATCAAATTATCACATGGATGATGTCATCAGTGATGTCATTTGAGATGTCATCAGTGATGTCATCAGTGATGTCACTGACCATGTCATGAGTGATGTAATATGTGACGTCATCAGAAGTGCATTGCGGGGCGCGAGTTATAGTTACCTGAACTAACTATAACGGGGAATTTCACGGGTTTTGTACGAGTGCAATGTCCAACTAACTATAACTGTCCCTAAAACCTATGGTTTTTTCAGTGAATTTGTAAGGTTTTTTAAATGCTAATTTCTAACTATAACGTGCCTGAAACCTATGGTTTTTTCAGTGAATTTCAAAGGTTTTTAAATGCTAATTCCTAACTATAACATGTCTGAAACCTATGGTTTTTTTCAGTAAATTTCAAAGGTTTTGTAAATGACAATTTTTAAATGTATTAATTGTTATATTTATTTTTTTGATACTGATTTACAACATTTTTTTAAACTATTTATTTTTAGATATTTTATTGTTTAAATTACATTGTAATTACATTATACATTACATTACAAAATATACTTTCTCAGAATGAATTACTTTAGTTTAAATACTTTGCAAATAGGCAATAGACTTTTAAGTACAGTAGTTACAGTTGTTGCAATGGGCAACACAATTTCAAACACAATGCAACATTGAGCTCAATGTGAATTTCAAGTTAAGTGCAATTAGTTACTTTATGGATTACTTTTCTAACCACAGAACTGGATCCTAGATTCAGTCCTGGGACATCTCCTGTAAACAGTTGAGTAAAAGCGTTTTGGTTACAGTAGTGATTTTTAGTGGGGAATATTATTGTATTTTAAAAGTTGACACATAGAAACTTTTTCACATAGAATCACCAATGTTATCCTATGGGAGGAAATTCACTTAGCAGGTAAGTAGTGTTATCGTTACTTTTTCTTGCTCAGTGGTGGATCCTGGATCCAGCACTGGTGCATCTCCTGTAAACAGTTGAAAGAATGCGTTTAAGTCATACAGGCGATTTTTAAGGAATATTTGTAGTTTGTGAAAATCGACACTTTGAAACTTTTCTGCTGAAAACCAGACAATGGATTCCTATGGAAGGAAATACAAGTTACTGGTAAATACGGTTAGAATTACTTTTCAGGGTCAGTGCTGGGCTAAAAGATGCAGCACTGGGTTCTCTCCTGATAACCGGTGAGTAAATCGAAATTCGTAGTTCAGCTGATTTTAGAGGAATATTATAAAGTTCCAAAACTCCACACTTAGAAGAATTTCCAAGTGAAACCAGTCAATGTTAGCCTATGGAAGGAAATTCAAGTTACTGGTAAGTACGGTTAAAATTACTTTTCAGGATCAGTACTGGGCTCAAAGATACAGCACTGAGGTCTCTCCTGATAACAGGTGAGTAAATCGGAATTCGTAGTTCGGCTGATTTTAGAGCAATATTATAAAGTTCCAAAACTCCACACTTAGAAGAATTTCCAAGTGAAACCAGTCAATGTTAGCCTATGGAAGGAAATTCAAGTTACTGGTAAGTACGGTTAGAATTACTTTTCAAGGTCAGTGCTGGGCTAAAAGATGCAGCACTGGGTTCTCTCCTGATAACAGGTGAGTAAATCGGAATTCGTAGTTCGGCTGATTTTAGAGGAATATTATAAAGTTCCAAAACTCCACACTTAGAAGATATTCCAAGTGAAACCAGTCAATGTCAGCCTATGGAAGGAAATTCAAGTTACTGGTAAGTACGGTTAAAATTACTTTTGAGGATCAGTACTGGGCTCAAAGATGCAGCACTGAGGTCTCTCCTGATAACAGGTGAGTAAATCGGAATTCGTATTTCGGCTGATTTTAGAGGAATATTTGCACAATGGTGAAGGAAGGGGGTGGGGCCTGAGGTGACATGTCTGCAAACACGCCCTGTTGCGCGTTTTAAGTTGGAGAATTAATTCCTCCTCAATCCCGAGGGTCCCTAGGGGCCAACTAGCCCACCAGATACCTCCAGTATGCGCCAGAGAGCTGCGTTGCAGAGAGGTGTTCAGAGGCCACGCCCCTTTTACAACACTCTGCAATGCAGCTCCGTGGCGCTTACTGGAGGTACCTGGTGGTCTAGTTGGCCCCCAGGGACCCTCAGGATTGAAGGGGATTTAATTCCCTATCTTAAAACGCGCCACGGGGCCTGTTTGCACACATGTCACCTCAGGCCCCGCCCCCTCCCTTCACCACTGTGCAAACGCGCCCCGTGGAGCGTTTTAAGTCGGGGGATTAACTAGCCCATCAGCTACCTCCATTAAGCGCCACAGAGCTGCGTTGCAGAGAGGTGTAAAAAGGGGCGTGGCCTCAGAACACCTCTCTGCAAGGCAGCCCCCTGGCGCATACTGGAGGTTCCTGGTGGGCTAGTTGGCCCCCAGGGATCCCCAGTATTCAAGGGGAATTCGTTCCCCCTCTGCAAACGTGCCAGGGGGCGCGTTTGCAGAGTGCTGACAAGGAGGGGGCGTGGCCTCCAGCGCGATGCCGGATTTTTTTTTAAAGGGGGCTGTGTGGCCCCCCTTCATTTTAATTCTTTTGGGCCCTGGGGACCCCATCCCCCAGGGCCTGACCCCCTTTTTTTTTTTTTTTTTTTTAAATGTGAACGGGAAGGGGACCGCGTGGGCCCCCCTCCCGGGCCACTACTTGCCCCGGGGACCCCATCCCCCGAGGCTGGCCCTATCCTTTGGGGTCCGTGGGGGGACCCCAACTCCCCCACGGACCATGCCGTCTCCCAGCGTCCTGCGGGAGCCGGCATTGCTTTTCCACATGGGGAGCTGCTAACATGCAGCTCCCCATGTGGAAAAGCTAATTGTCTTGGATATTGGGCGAGAGCAGGTTTCCCTGCTCTCGCTTCCAATATCCAAAGCAGTTTGCTATGACAGGACGGGAGCCGCGAGGCTCCCGTCCTGTCATAGCAAACTATAGTGTCCCGGGGGTAGGCACCCCGGGACACTGCAGGAGCCGGCCCTGGGGGTGGCGGTCCCCAGGGCCACCACAGGCTCCAGGAGGGGGCCGCGCGGCCCCCTCCCTTCAATTGCACAGCCCCGGGGAGGTGGTGGTCCCCGGAGCTTCGGGAGTCCGAAACAGACCCCACATTTGTTTTCTAAGTGCCCCGGGAGGTGGTGGTCCCCGGGCGTGTGAGGGGCTGGAGCCCCCACACAGGTGATTAATTTTTAAAAAGAAGCCCCGGGGGTGGCGGTCCTCGGGGCTTGGAGGCCTTAGAGGCCCCCACATAAAACATAAACCTACCCCCCGCATGCCCCGGGACTTGGGCCACCCGGAGCCAGTACACGAGCGCGGGAGACCGCGCTTCGTTTTATTTTTTCACGGCGGGATTCGCGCACCCTAAGCGCATCCCGCCGATTTTTTCTTAAAAATGCTTTTTCTGCCCAGGGGTCCTTGTGGGACCCCCTGAGCAGACCTAGGGGTCAGGGTGTTTCTACCCTGCCCCCTTTGTGCGTTTTGCGCACTTGTTTCTCTTTTTTTCCTCGGCGGGATCCGCGCACCCTAAGCGCATCCCGCCGATTTAAAAAAAAATTAAAATGTTTTTCTGCCCAGGGGTCCTTGTGGGACCCCCTGAGCAGACCTAGGGGTCAGGGTGTTTCTACCCTGCCCCTTTTGCGCTTTGCGCACTTGTTTCTGTCCCTCAGTTCTACCGAGGGACAAAATGGCTGCCAACACTTCCTGATTTGGAGTGTTGACAGTCAATTAGCATGCAGCTCGTGATCGGGAGGGTACGCGGACCCTACTCGGCCATAGATATATATGTGACTTTACTTTTGATTTTCTCAGGAACTACTGAACGGATTTACACCTTTTAAGCAAAAGGCACAACACTGAACCAAGGGCTACCTCTTTGCCAAATTTGGTGTAATTCCGTTCAGCAGTTCGGGCTGTAGCTGCGACTAAAGGTTCCTATGGAAAATGAATGGGGAAAACGCGTTTTGGGACCCCCTTTTCTCGGCCCCCGCTTGACGTATCATCCCGAGACTTTCAGGATAGGAGCGGACCGGGAGCGCCCCAACAAGTTGGAAGCTTTCGCGTAGATTCGTCAACCGGCGCCAACGTTATTTCAAATAGAATGTTGCGGATTTCCTATGGAAAATAGGTCCTAACTATAACTATCTACTGGCGACCGCCAGTAGATAATATATATATATATATATATATATATATATATATATATATATTATATATATAATATATATAATATATATATTTGTACATATATATGTGTGAATATATATGCGATATATATATATATATATATATATATATATATATATATATATATATATATATGTATATATATATATTGTATTGTATTGTAATTGCATTTATATAGTGCTTACTACCCCTGACAAGGTGTTGAAGTGCTTTTTCGGCTCATAGCACGCTACTCTGGAACCCATAAAGGATTAGTGGTGAATTAGTATAGTGAAATATGATAGTAATTTGAGTGGTGGATATGTTAGTCAGTTATTTGGATTGAGAAGGATAGTGGAGGGATAGAAAAGGGAAAAAGGTTTGCATTTATATAGCACATGCTACCCCTGATAGGGTGTTGAAGTGCTTTTTCGGTGAGTAGCACGCTACTACGGAACCCATAAAGGATTAGTAGTGAATTATTATAGTGAAATATGAAATTAATTTGAGTGGTGGACATGTGTGCCCATGGTTCTTGCTAACCAGACGCCCAGGGCCTGTGTTCTTTCTCTGGCCACATGTAAGGCCCTTGTAAAAGGTATCATGGGTACCAAGGGCACTGTGACCAGGGAAGGCCTCTAAGGACTGCAGCACATATTGTGCCACCCTTGGAGGCCCTGTACCTTAACACACACTGCCCTTGCAGGTTGCATGTTTTGGTGCAGAGAAAAGTGAAGCATCGACATGGCACCCATACCCACTGCCTATGGTGTAGGTAAGACACCCCTCTAGCTGGGTGCACTATACCACTGGTGAGGGTACAGGTGAAGAAGCCCTGTACAACTACAGTCTCTAAGTCCGTCCTTAGACATTGTAAGTGCAGTAAAGCAATAAAGAGTATATGGTCTGGGAGGTTGTCATTACGATCTCCACAGCACCATAATGGCTTTACTGAATTCTGGGAAGTTTGGTATCAAACTTCTCAGCCCATTAAACCCACACTGATGCCAAATGCACTCAGAGGGCATCTTAGAGATGCCCCCTAAAAAACGACCCAACTCTAGTGTCCTGGCTGAGTGGCTGCTCGCCAGCTGCCACCCCAGACATGTTTCTGGTCCCCTGGGTCGAGAGCCTCCCACTCTCGGGGTCCTGAAACAAAGCACATCCTAGTGCCAAGCCTCCTCCCCCAGGATGGGCAGTGTCCACAAAGGGGAAGCTTCAAAGGCTTACCGCCTTTGTGAGCTGACCCAGCCATTTCTGCTCCCAGCAACGGGCCCCCACCAGTCCTAACCCCCACTTTGGGAGGGAAAATTGGCAGGAAAACCAAGACAGGAGGAGAGGCGCGCCCACCCCGACAACACCACCTCCCAGGCATGTTCAGGACAGCCATATGGAACACACCACAGCATGGCCGAGCAAGTCTTTCATTTTCATGCTACAGAGGTGTATGCACACACACCTCTGTAGCATGAAAATGAAAGACGTCCTCGGCCAAGCTGGGGTGTGTTGCAAGGGGAGCTTTGTAATTCTGGCCTCAGATGATGTGCTCTGCAGGGGTTGAATCACCCCCCCATTAAATCCTGCTGTGCTGCCTGAATTAAGTCAGGCAGCAGAGTATGAGAGTTTTTCAAACAAAACTCTGTCCCTGGTCATTAGAGGGCCGGTGTGAAGGTGAGCCATCACAGCACAGTGGTAAATGTGCATGCTCACCCAACCGTCTCTCAAAACCAGGACATTTATTCATTTTTACAGTAAGTGTCGGGATGCCGGGAAGATCATCGAAACACCGGGACTGTCCGGGCAAATCCGGGATGTCTGGTCACCCTAAGACAACTGCAATGCGGCGGGTCATTCAGAAGGGCAGTGGGCCCTCAGTGACGAAGGGGGTAGGGAAGGGTGGGATAGGGGGATGAAAGTGTTTGGCAAGGGTATGGAGGATAAGAGAAGTAAAGGAAAGGATAGGTGGGTATGGGTGGGTGGGGTGGTAGAGGGCCTGGGAGTAAAAGGGGTTATGCAGTCCACTGGGCCTCATCACAGAAGATTCATTTCCAGATGTGGACAGCAAGGCAAACTTGGGAGAGTCTTGTGAATCTCACCTGCCCCTAGGGGAAGAGAGAGCATGATCCAGAGCAGCTGACCTGACAGCGCCGTGGGACGAAGTATCATTGGCAGTGGACGGTCTAGTGGGTCCTCCACTGCCGCAGGGCCAGGTGAGTCTGGTGTGGTAAACCGGAGGAAGTTGTAACAACAATCAAAGTATGAATGATGGGATGAGGGTATATTTGATGCTATGGCAGGACCAAGTGGGTAGCAATGGTTGGGGAGAGCTGAGGGCCAAGAATGTGCTCTTGAATTTGAAAAAGAAGAGCTGGTGGACTATAGGTGTGTGGCAGTGCAAAGTGGTATACCGTAAAGGGTGGAGGGGTGCACCAAACAGGTGTTGCTTTGTTTTTCAGAGGATAGGACAGAGGAGAGTCGGGACACGGCACAACAAGACATTGCTACGTCTACCAGGCAGGTAGCAGGATGGCAATCTCCAATGCAGGTGCTGAAACTGCAGCCAGGTAAGCATATGCAAGTGCTGGGGCAGTCTACAGTGGTGCCTAAAGGGGTGGAGGTCAGTGCAGGAGACAGACAGAAGGAGGTAGAGGTGTGACTGAGGAAAGGAATATATGTGATGGAGAGGGGCTTGGGGACGGAAGAGGTAGGAACGCACATGAAGACAACAAAGTTGAAGGTTGGGCAGAAGAGTTTAGGTAGGAAGAGTAGTGGCGAAAAGGTGGAGGGGGCAGTGAGTACTGGGACATAAGCATGCACAGACGGCAACGGACCAAGGAGGTGAAGAAACACAGGAAAAAGAGAGTGGGAAAAAGGAAAGCAAAGAGCTAAATGTAAAAAAGATTGCCCTACATGGGCATCACCAAGCTGTTGGGGGCTCATTTGATGAAGACCACAACGGAGAGGATTTGGAAGGGGAATACAAGGAAGTGTTTAAGTTGTTGCATAAAGAGATAAGGGCTAAAGAAGGGTCAAAAGAGTAAGAGTACAAACTGGCAAAAGACCCAGAGTACCAGTCACCATTGAAAACTGGACAGTGGTGTTTTTGATATATGCCAGCGTATGTTGTGAAAAATTCCCAGAGCGCTGAGTAGCTTTCTTTAAATAACTGGATGTAATTAGGAACGCTTATATCACCTTTCGAGGCTATGCCTGGGTGCAGTATGATGAAGAATTTAGGGCACGATTGGCAGAGGATTCAGAAGGTAAGTGGGGTGAGCTGGACAACGACTTATGGAAGCATACCATGGTGCCTGTGTGACCCACGCCGATGGTGTTTAAGGCCAGTGGTTTGCTGGTAATTTACCGGTCACTACAAGGGTGCTCCACCCAGGGAGGGGTGGGGCCTGCAGGAAGAGGACAAACAGTGCAGGGAGGAGCGTGTTGAGCCTATAATGGAGAATCATGTATTAGGGGATATTGTATATTCAGGCATGGGTGCTCAAAATTCATTGTGGAAGGTATGTGGGAGCACAAGGAGTACGAGGGGTCCAGTGGCAGCAGACAGCACTGAGAGAAGGGGGACACAGGGATCTGTGGGAAAGGCTCATACACCAATTAAAATGGACAGGTTGGTTTATTAGCTACAATGGTACGACAAACAAGAGTACAAGAGGTTTTTGATTGAGGATTTCTACCATGGTTTTCAACTAGGATATTCAGGGCCGAGGGACAGGAGATGGGTAGAGAATCTGAAATCTGTGTGAGAATACCCAGAAGTGGTACAGGAGAAACTGAGCAAGGAAGTTAGAGAGGGAAGAATAATTGGCTGTTGGAGAGAATGATTGTGTCGCCAGTGGGGGTTGTAGCAAAGAAGGAGAAAGGGCAGGTTAGATTGATCCAGCATTTGTCCTGCCTGGAAGGGCATTCTGTAAATCATTTCATTCCGGAACAAATATCTATAGATTCTATGGTTTCCTACTCCTCAGTGGACGTGGCACTGGACATGGTGAACAGAGCAGGACAGGGAGCTGAAATGACTATAAGTGACATTAAGACAGGAGGGCGTGGCCAAGCCGAGGATCATGGCGGACGCGTGAGCTGAGAGCTCCGCATCAGCCCGCATTTTAATCCTTTCAGAATGGGCAGCCGGGGCGCGCTGTGAGATCTTTGACAGCCCCCCAGGAGTCCGTACACCGTTGTGAGCGTCTGAAAGCCCCTACGGATCTGGCGGCGGCAGCAGTCTGGCGAGGCGCTTGGCTGCGTATGGCCCGAGACAGAGGCTAATGGCGGCCGCATTCATCGGCGCGGCGCCTGAGTGATTCCCGGAGCGGGGAGTCGAGACTCGGACGGATGCCCACTGCTGCCCCCGAGACCAGCGCTGCACATTGGGCAGCTGTGGCGAGCCCAACTGGAGTCCCCGAGATCGCGGCAGATGCGGTGGCCCGGGAGTGAGGCCTGAGAGCTGCCTGGACGTCCTGGGTGAGCCTCAGTCACAGCGCCTGCCGGCCAAGTGAGTTTGGTGGCCTGAGCGCTGACTGCTGGGTCCAGGTGCGGGGACGCACTTAGCGGGGAGAGATTGCCTCCCGGAGCGGCGGTAACAGCTGCGCTGCCCCGGGAGGGAGAACACAAGACACAGCGGCCCGGCTGGAAACGGTGCATCGGCGTCTGGAATTCACGCAGAGGCCTAACGGCGTGGGGGCTGGACGGGGCCTCCTGGGAGACGGGCCTTGCAGGGTCATCTGCTATCGGTGGGCCCCTCCTGCCCCGGACTGTAGCTGCCGCCAGGCGCAGAGGAGTGGGACCAGAGGTGAGGAGCGGCGCGAGTGGGTCTCCTGATGTGGCTGCAGTGGCGGGCAGCGCTGGACCTGCCCGAGTGCCCTGGGGGGCAGATTTGACCTGCGTGCTACCCTGTGCTGGCAGAACGGGAGCAGCTGAGCCCTCGGGGCATGACCGACCCCCGCTAAAGCACCGCGGGCAGAGCCCCTCACCTGGCGGGTCAACTGGCCGGTAAGTGAGCTGGCCGGGGCGAGACTTGGCTGGCCCCGGCGCTGGGGGGCCCCCTTGTGTCGCTGAACTGCCTCCTGAGCCCAAGATAGCGATTGAGTCCAACCGGAGCCTGTGGCCCCGACCGGAGGCGGCGCATCGGCGGTTGGGCCCCCATGTGTGGATGTAGCGGAGGGTCGGCTGGTGGTGTCCCCGGGGGCTGGCCTGGAGGTGACGTCTGAGGCTGTGAGGGCCCCCCCCGACCTGGACTGTGGGTGCTGCTGCACGTGGAGATAGGTGTGCTGGAGACTGGGTGAGACCTGCTCCGACTGCATCTCAGTATCTGCCAGTGGGGCTGTGACACTGGCTTGGACTGCAGGACTCGGGCCCATAGCTACTGGCCATAAACGAATTGATTCCCGTCGGGGGTCGGGTTTCCGTCGGACGGCCAGGGCGGCAGCGGGGCCACCCCTGGGCACCAGGCCTTAACTGGGGGGCCGAAGCTTGCACCGCCCGGGCCCGTAGTATAGCGGGCCTAGCAGCTCACGTCGCCAGCGGACAAAGGGAATCCAGTGAGACCTGGGCGGAGCGGCGGGCTCGAAGCAGTGGTCGGGGCCCACCACACGCAGCTACGCCTACTGGGCCAGCGGGGTGAGAGCTGAACGGACGCTCCCCGACAGGTGGTGGCGTGGCCCACCCTGAGATAGGGGACTTCTGCCCAGTGCCGGACCTGGTCTGTAACGGACCCTACTTGCAATAGACATTCGCCTAAGGTGGGCTTTGATTTGTCTGACTGACCACTGACAAGATGGGCAAGCCCAGGAACCGCCAGATGGGGGCCCCTCAGGACCTGGAAGACGGTGCTCAGGAACAGTTGCAGTCTACACCCGAGGATCTGGTGCAGCAACAGCTCAGTAAAATCTTAGAGGCCATAGCCGACACAAAGGCCACTCTTCACCAGGACATAAGCACAGTTGCGGCGGGGCTGGGCCTACTGCGGGAAGAGCATAAGAAACTGTCCGAGAGAGTTAAAGAAACTGAGTCTACTGTTGCGGAACTGGCGCCGGCTCACAAGGCTCTGGAACACCAGGTGGGGGCCCTTACGGACAGAGTGTGCTTATTGGAGCGGAGGGCCGAAGATGCCGAAGGGCGCAACAGACAGAACAATATCAGGGTCCTGTGTCTTCTGGAAGGGTCGGAGGGCGATGATATGGTGGCCTTCTTGGAACATTGGCTCAGAACCGTGGTAGCACCTGAGGGCCTGTCCACTTTCTACATGCTGGAAAGGGCCCATAGAGTGCCGGCCAGGCCATTGGCCCCTGGGAGGCCTCCGCGGCCCGTGGTGGCCCGTCTGCTCCATTTCCGGGATAGAGACCTTCTCCTGCAGAAGGCGAGGGCAGAGGGCCCTTTCACTTTGGGTAACAGCAAAATCTCTCTTTTCCCGGACTACACTCTGGAGGTGCAGAGGAAGAGGGCCTCATACTTGGAGGTCAAGAAAGCGTTGAGGGAGGAAGGCCTCCAATACTCCCTGATGTTTCCAGCCCGCCTGCGAATAGCTCTTGATGGAAACACCCACTACTTCGACAGCCCCAAGGATGCTTGGGACTGGTTGGAGACCTACAAAGGGGAGGCGCCGCGAGACAGGGGCCCTGGGCCCCCAGCGCGGAAGGCCACAGAACTTGGGAAATGTCCGAGACGAAGACCCCGCAGAGGGACCTCGAAGATACCTTCCTCATTGCAGACGTAGAAGGAGAGGGCTGCGGCGCTGCAGGCGGTGGCGGCGCTTGTGCGGAGCCAGAGTCCGGCCTCGGAAGCGGGGGCTGGTTCCTCGAGAGAGACTGAGGACAATGAATCCGACACTTCCCACAGCAGTAGTATTAAGCTGCCGGTAGTGACTCCTAACACTGCAGACGATATTATTTGATGTAACTGGTAGGACACGGTGTCTGTGGTACATGGGAGTATGCTGTACTATTGTTGCTTGCATCACGCCCTGCGTAGCCCCATCATTTTGCGGGCTGGTGCGCTCTGTCTGGTGGGAGCGTCCTGATATCTGCTCTATCGGCTTACCCTCGTTGAGTGCCGCACTAGGTTGGGGCCTCATCCAGTTCTAACTGTTCCACATGATGTTTGGGCGGCCGTCCGTTGTCGGACTGCCCTGGGGTTGGGGTGTTGACCGTCATATGGGTCCCTTTGTTTGTTGTTTGTGTTTTGATGTTTGCAGAGGGGGGAGGTGGCGTAGGACCAAGGGGGGCAATGGGGGTGGGCTTCCTGTGGCACGCCGTTTACTGACACACATCACGTATGGCAGACACTCGTAGTCTTATAAGGTTCCTCACATGGAACATTAGAGGAATGGGATCTGTTGCAAAACGCCATAATATTTATTCCTACCTGAGGCGTAGAGACATACACATTGCGCTGCTTCAGGAGACCCACCTGAACAATGAGGAAGCTGGGAAGCTGAAGCGACGATGGCGGGGCCAGGTCTTCACGACCACCTCCTCCGCGTTTGCCAGAGGGGTCCTAATATGGGTTAAATCCGGGGTCCCCTTTGCCCTTGAGCGCTCCTGGTTAGATGTCGAAGGCCGATATGCGCTGGTCACGTGGAGGCTGGCGGGGCGGGAGGTTACCCTTGGCAACATCTATGCTCCTAACCAAGACCAGATAGGCTTCCTGGAATCCTTTTCTGCTGTATTGGCCGATAAACTAAGCGGTAGCTTAATACTTGGGGGAGATTTTAATTGTGTTGCGGACGTTGATATGGACCGCTCGCACCCTCCCTTGTTGGGGTCGCAGCCACGTCGTACAGCCTTGGGGCTCCGAAACTGGATTTCAAACTGGGGCCTTGCAGATACTTGGAGGCTACAACATAATCGGGATAGGGAATTTTCCTTTTTCTCACCGGTTCATCAGGTACATACGAGGCTCGACGCATTCCTCTGTTCCCCTGCTTTCAATAGCACTGTTAAACACACCGAATACTTAGGGCACATGCTATCAGATCACAGCCCCCTGCTGATGACACACCAGCCCCCGGGTCGCTGCTCCCCGATTCCCACCTGGAAATTGAACCCTGCAATACTGGACGATGCCCCTTTCCGCGCTTCTTTGCATACACTCCTAGACACGTACTTCCCTATTAATGCTAACACTGCCTACTCTTCTCAGGTGGAATGGGAGGCGTTTAAGGTCGTTGTGCTGGGCCATTGCATGGGACAGGCGATGGGAGCACATAGAGAGCTACGACAGGAACTCTTGGACTTGGAGGGCAGTATCCGTGGACTAGACAATGCGCAGGGCACGGACGAAACAGCCAGTGCGGCCTTAGCGTCGGTGCGGGCAAAGTATAACGATGCACTGGGGCGCCTGCGATGTTACAACCATAAGGCCTACCTGGATAAAGTGCAGAGAGAGGAGGGGAAGGCAGGCCGACTCTTAGCAAGATTGATCAAACCTGAGTTGGGGGGATCCCCGATCACTCAAATTAGTTTAGACACTGGGGAAGTGGTGCACGACCCAGATGCGATCAACGATTCCTTTTTAACATACTATGAACAACTGTATTCAGCCCCTACTGCGGCTTCCCGGCTGCACATTCGAGAGTTCCTGGAGTCTCTTCCTCTCAGTGTGTTGGATGAGGAGGACCGGGAAGAACTGGGAGAACCGATAACCCTGCAGGAAGTTAGAGCTGCTATTAGCGCATTAGCGCCTGGCAAGACGCCGGGGCCAGACGGCCTCCCGGCAGAGTTTTACCAGCGCTTCATAGATCTACTGGCACCCCGGATTCAACGCATATGAATCCGGGGAGCTGCCCGCCTCTACTCAGTCGGACCTGGTGATTCCTCTCCCGAAAACCAAACGGGCAAGTGCGGGTGTTAAAGATCACAGGCCTCTCTCCATGCTCAATATGGACTTTAAAATTCTGAGCAAGGTGTTGGCCGGGAGGTTACTCCCACACATGAAATCATTAATACACCCAGACCAGAATGGTTTTATCCCCGCTCGCAACACCTCATATAACCTCCGCCGGCTTTATTCGGTATTGTATCATGCCGAGACCCCGACCAGAAGCCAGGCAGCGGTGCTTTCCGTTGATCTCGAAAAAGCCTTCGACACGGTGGGGTGGGAGTACTTGTTTGAGGTGATGCTGCGCATGGGGCTGAGAGAGGAATGGGTGCAGTGGGTAAGACTCTTGTATGCTGCCCCTACGGCAAGGGTAAAAACCGGTAAGACAATCTCTAGGCAGTACAGGATATCCCGCGGAACTAGACAGGGGTGTCCCCTCTCGCCCCTCTTGTTTGCTCTGGCAATCGAACTACTGGCTGAAAGATTCCGTCTGGGTGGGGATGGGATTGGGTTAACTGTTGACGGGCGGCTACAACATATCTCCCTTTATGCCGACGACTTGTTGATTTACATGTCAAGGGCAGTGGAGGGCACTTCAGAGGCCATGCAAATCCTGGATGACTTTGTGCCCCTCTCGGGCCTCCGAGTCAACAAAACTAAGACCTATCTGTTCCCTGTGGCGGGCCCGGCGCCTAGGCCTGAGGCACTGACTGTCGGTATCTCATGGGCACAGCATACTTTTAAATATTTGGGCATACACATATTTCACTCCCTAGAGGACCTGAAGGAAGGAAATTTGGGTAGAGCGCTGCGCTCATTGCGTTCCTGTGTGCACTTCTGGCGAACCCTGCAACTGCCTGTTATGGCCAGGGTTTCCCTCTCCAAGATGGTCATGTTGCTGCGTTTATTGTATTTCTTTGTCAACCTCCCGGTCCTTATGCCTAGTGGCTGGTTCCGCCCCTTGAACGCCCTGCTGCGAGACCTGGTGTGGGGGGGATGGGCGCACCAGGGTGTCCCTTAAAACGCTACAGCGCCCCACGTCCGAAGGCGGGTTGGGGGTGCCGAATTTCGAACTATACATGCTAGCTGCGCAATTGCAGTGGCTGGCGCAATGGGTGGAGGGTGTAAATGAGGTAGGCACGTGTTTACCAACTCCGGAATTTAGTCCTAACCTCGTGATGGCAAAATTATTAATACTGGCAACGCCGACCCCATGCTGCTCTCTGCTGCAGCGCACGGCTTTCCAGGCCTGGTGGAGATACCAGGGCAGAGGGCGTCGGGCCGCTAAATATACCCCTACACTACCTCTGGTGGGACTGCCACACGGGGACCCCCAAACTTTATTCACAAATGAACAACTGGCCTGATGGGCTGAGGTAGGACTGGATACTGTTGGGGATTACTTTCTGGATGGCTCTCTGCTCCCGTTCTCAGAGCTGGTGGAGGGCAGTGGTCTTCCCGCCGGCCAGTTCCTTCAATATGAGGCATTGACCCGTACATTCGCGCAGCTATGGAAGACGGGGAGGGACGAGCCGGAGACACACCCAGTGCTGCATGCTGTGTTTACGTTGGGGACGGCAGGACACCTAGTTAAATGGTTCTATATCGCACTGCAATCAGTACAAGTGGGGCCCCTTGGGGGGCTGCGGCCTAAGTAGACAAACTCGGGGGTAGAGAGCTTAAGGACGCAGAGTGGCGCAAAGTCCTATACTACCCTAAGAGGATTTCTCACAACACCCGCCTAAAATATATACAATTCAATTATACCCACATGGCTTATATGACACGCATCGCCTCAAGGTGACATATGGGAGTAAAATCCGTTCGTGTCCTAGGTGCAGGCACCCAGATGCGGACTTTGGTCATATGACTTGGGAATGCCACTGCTTGCGCCCCTTCTGGGAAGCTGTGCTTAATAAACTCAAAGGAGTGCTGGGTAGAGAGTTACCACCCACAATACTGACGTGCTTACTGGGTCTCTTTCCCAGACCCCCAAAATGCAAGGTTGGGAACAGGCTTGTTGACCTCGCACTAGGCCTGGCCAAACGTAGGATAGCGATGGAGTGGAAGTCCCCGAGGGCGCCGCAGTTCGAGGTCTGGAGCAGGGATGTCATCATGTGGGCTGGGGCAGAATGTAGAGCGCTTTGTTGGGAAGAGGCTAAAGGCCTGAGGAAACACCCAATAGCAGGACAATGGAGGGAGGTGATGGTAGCCTGGGAGGCGCCCGAAGACACTGCATCCGATATGACGGGCTCCGACCCTGACCTGGGGACATGCCAGGGAAGTGTGCAGCGTACAGGCACTAGTGGACCCCAGAGGAACCCTGCCCACAGTCCTGACCGATAGCTTGGTGGGAACCCAATGAGGTGGGGACCAGTTGCGCACGCAGGGTGGCTCTGATACTGATTGGGAACCCCACCCACCATGCTCTTTCACCTAGATAAGTGACTTGCATTGTGATTCCCCCCTACCCGCAATGTACTAGATGCGAACCATGGCCCTCCTCTGCACACGGTTTACTTATTTCTTTCTCTTTTTTCTTATTTTTGGTATTCTTGTTATAAGGATGTTTTTTCTTTTTCCTTCTTTTTCCTTTTTGCTAACAGTAGTAATGTTTAGATATATATATAACTGGCATGCTTGTACTTTGGACAGCCGATGGACATCCCCATGTTCAAGTTATGGTGATTAAACCTCAGTGGAACAAGTATCAGGAACAGTAGTCACTGCCAGAGGTTGGTAGCGACGTGACGAAGTAGTAATTTTACGGGCGCTATTGTATATATGGTTTGCGCTAAGAGCAATTGGAGCCGGTTTCCGGACCCTGCTATTGAATATTTAGCCCTGCACATCGGAGTTGTAATGTACCCACCACCTGCCATTTATTCCTCTACATGATGTGATGTAAGAGCGTATATG
This sequence comes from Calotriton arnoldi, assembly GCA_963921515.1. Classification (NCBI taxonomy): domain Eukaryota; kingdom Metazoa; phylum Chordata; class Amphibia; order Caudata; family Salamandridae; genus Calotriton; species Calotriton arnoldi. The sequence continues at coordinate 127,536 of CAWUFW010019302.1, read as the reverse complement.
TATAATGAAAATTACAAAATGCCAATAAAAATATTAAAAATAAAAAAAAGTGACATTAAGACAGCATTCAGACTACTGCCAGTACATCCACAAGATTTCGAGCTGTTGGGCATACAATTTGGGGGGAAATGGTATGTTGATAAAGCACTGCCAATGGACTGTTCAATTTCATGTGTTTTATTTGAGAAATGTATTTAGTTTCTGCAATGGTTGTTCACTTTTGTGACTGGTTTCAATTCAGTGCCACACTATTTGGATGAACTTTTCTTTGTGGAACCTCCTGGCTCTGTGGACTGCCAACAGATGCTGGTAAGTTTTAAGGACCTCATGGTGGACATGGGGGTTACCCTGGCGGAAGAAGAGATGGTGTGTCCAAGTACAGTTTTGACCTTTTTGGGCATATGAACTGACACAGAGAAGAGAGAAGCGTGACTGACAGAGGACAGAAAGAGGACGATGATACAGTTGATAGACTCTATGCTGGACAAGAAAAAAGTGCAGGTGAGGGAGGTGCAGTTCCTCTTGGGTCATTTGAACTTCGCATGCAGGGTTGTGCGGGCCGGCAGAACTTTTTGCAGGAGATTGGGCCAGGCCTTATCAGGTTTACCTTTGCAACACCATCGGTTGCGGCTGAAGGTGGGGTGAAGGAGGATTTGAGGATGTGGTGCTCAGTTTTGAATCATTTCAATACCATTTCACTGTAAGGTTTGCATGAGGAGGCAGATTGGAAGATTCAAGTTTTTTCTGATGCAGCAGGAGGACTGGGTTTTGGCCTGTATTAGTAGAGCATTGGTGAGCAGAACAATGGCCTGAGGATTGGAAGAGGTGCGAAAGGAGCATAGCATTTCTGCAGTTGTTTCTACTGTAGGCCGCACTGGTTCTGTGGGGTGATGAATTTGCCAACAGGAAAGTGTTGTTCAATGTGGATAACATGGCAGTGGTACAAGTGGTGAATAGGCAGTCAGCAAAGGATGTACATGTGTTGAAGTTGTTAAGAGTTTTCGTGCTGAATTGTTTGAAGCATAACATAAGTTTTAGGGTGCGTCATGTACCGGGTCATGATAGTGACATTGCAGATGCTCTGTCTATTTTTTTAGTGGCAAAGGCTCTGTGATCTTGCTTCGGGAGCAGATGAGGACAAGACGCCGATGCCGGAGGAATTGTAGAAATTAGGTGCAAAGGGATGCTACAATTGGTAGTAGGTTCATTGGCACAGTCTATGAAATGGCCATATGGACAGACTTGAAGAGAGTTTTTGGAGTCAGGGGCACAGAAGAGATGATTGGAGGACAAAGCAGGAAAGAGACAGGATGATGTGGTAAATTTTATCATGTCTATGATAGAGAAAGCTTGGTCAAAGGTGACAATAGCGTGGACGTTCTCAGGTATTGGCTTTGTTGGAAAGCTGCTGTGGGATTATGCTCCATCGGTAGGTGGCTGGGTACAAGGCTGTAGGAAGGATGGTCAAGAGAGGCAGGGAATGGGGGGCAGAAGAGGAGATCTTTGCTATGGCGAGAAGTTTGTAAAGTAATGGAAGTGTTACCAACGGTATGTACAGGCAAAGGGGAGATGGTTTTGTTTTTCTGTTTGATGAGTTGCATGCTCTTTGGGACCTTCAGGGTGTCGGAGTTGCTGGGGAGAAGAGAGGTCAAAGGACTCTGTTGGTCAGAGGTGCAGCCGTTTGGGGGTGGGGGGTTCAATATTACATTAGGAAGTTCAAGACAGATCAAATGGCAAAAGGGGCTCGGGTGTTGCTGAGTCCGCACCCGGGAAGGCACTATTGTCCAGTTTTTGGTGTCAGCAGTTGAGAGAGTGGGTGGGATGCATGTCGGGTTTGGTTTTTCAACATCAGGATGGATCACCTTTGACTGCATTTCAACTGTTGGCAGTGTTACGCAAGGCAGTGAGACAGTTGGATTTACGTGCAGCAGAGTATGTGTCACGTTCATTTAGAATAGGGGCAGCAACTGAGGCCCATAGAAGAGGATGGGGCAAGGAGCCATTCGTTTGTGAATTGGGCAGAGAGGCAAGCGAACAAGAAAGGTTTTGGAACACAGCTTGGTTTGTCCCAGGGCTAAGGATTTTTGGAAGGGAAAAGTGGGAATGTTGAGGGGCGAGTTGGTGCCTTGTTTGAATAGGCTAAAGGATTCAGGCATTTGCCCAGACGAGTTAGTATTTCACCTCGGAGAAAATGATTTGGTTCAGCGAAAAGGATTAGCGCTTTTGAAGGCCATGAAGGCCAATTTGGAGGCAATATGGAAAGGTTGGGAACGGAATTACATTATATGGATGGAGCTGGTCCTGTGGAGGGAGTGGAGATGTGCAGACAGGCCGGCTGCCATTGATAAAGCACGGAGGAAGATAAATAGAGAATAGAGGAGGTTTTGCAGAGAGAAGGAAATAGGTAGGGTGGTTCATTTGAACTTCAAATTCTAAGTGGCACATTTTTAAAGAGGCAACAGCGTACATTTGTCTATCATGGATATGTACCGTTAGTTGCTGCAGTTAGGAGAGGCAGTGGGTGATACCCAGGGCGTCAGATGGTGGCCAACAGGGTAACAGGAAAGGTGGCAGTGGGGCTGCAGAATGGGGGGTGAGGTTGGAAGGGGCAGAAAATCTCTCAAAAGAGTTTTTCTGAGTGGCTATTGATGAGAGGTTTTCAAGGTTTGTATTGCTGTTGACAGAGAGAGAAAGCAGTTGAAAGGGGAGGGTGGGAGTCGATTTATACCTGCCAAGCCTGGAAGTTAAGGGTTTCCAGTTGGAAGAAGCAAAGTTAGTTCATTAGGTTCACAATGTAAAGTGCAGTGCAGGGACAGATGGTTGAGTTTGGGGGGAAGTGTTGGGGGGGAGTAAAAATTAGGGGTGGTGGGTAGGAGAAGCAATAGGTGCATTTGTGTATAGTGAGGCTTTTAGTTTTGTAATGTTTTGTGATGTGCACCTTCTTCAATAAAGTGGCCTTTTTCACACTACAAGTTGTCAGTGGTACATACTGTGCCGTCTCACCCAATGTTTACTTTTTGCTCTTTTTATATCAAATAATGCTACCACTGGCTCTACCGTTTACCTAAGCTGCATGTGAGTCACTCAATCCGCACTGTTCAGGGTGCCTGCTATAGGGCTCTTTGTAATTAATTTTGTTGTTTCAGTTCTTTGATTTTGTATTTTTCACTTGGGGCATCATCCTTTTGTACTTTAGAATATTGTCAGCAGTCTTCTAATGAGGGGGCCTTTCGTATTTCCGTTCTGCTTGAGTAACATGGAAATAAGATGTATGAAAATATTGATATTCTGAGGTGCAGGTAATTTTATTTACTTGCAATCCGTTGAATTGGAATGTCACGTGTATATGTTCATAACAATTATCAATTTCCTTTCTGTTTGTTTCTGCTCGGGATGGTACTTTCTGTTCTGGAAACGTTTTTAGCTTGACATTTTTGCTGCTTCTGCTTTCCATTTTTTAACCAATTCTGCTCAGCCCATCAGCTTTACGGTGCTTCTGATTTGAGCTTCTTGGATCATCGCCATGCCTCACTGCCAGAGTCTCTATATGCTCTCTGCCAGGATGCCACATCTTTTCATGCAATTTATCTACTCTTTATTTACATGCATGAAGCCTTTTGAGACATTAGACCTCGAAAAACTCTGAAGATGGTGCGGTCATTAAGATTTGCCCCTTCTCCTTCCTAAGGCGATAGTAGATAGATGTAACTCCACTGCCCTATATTCAAGTTATTCTCTCTTCAATCTCTTCCCTGTCCCTATCTGCCCCATTGAATAAACAATGGTCATTAATCCCTCGCGTTTAGGGATAAGTGGTCTGTAACATGAAATCGAATGCTGTATGCAGTGGGAGGAATATTTGCAGGCCCTTAGATGGGATTCTGGTGAACAGCTTAGCATCTTACTTAAACGAGGCCAAATGATGTCCATTTTTTTCAGATTATTATCCATCTTGACATCAAGCTACTGGTTACCTCTGATAGTCTAATGCGAGCCTAAAATTATAGAAAACTAAACGAATAAACCAGAATTCACTATTAGGGGCCATTATGATCTTTTGTTCAGTTGTAAACTGATAAAGGAGGGCCTAATGGTATACTAGCTTTTGTCCACATTTACAGATTGTTCAAAAAACATCTTGACACCTTGCTTTCAATCACATAGGCATAATTGTGTCCAGCCTGTAGCCATTGTGTCAGGTGCCTCTTGATTGTTTTAGTTTTTCATAGTTTGTCCTTTAATTCTGAAGAACTCATGTTCTACTTTGTTTAAAGGCAGGGAGTGGACCACTGTTAACCCAGGTAACGGTTTGGAAGACTGAAGAAGTCTTATGCTTCCCATATAGGGAGGATAGTTCTTTCTGCAGTTCTTCCTATTAAGACTGCTCAATTGTATGTACATTTGTGGCAAATGCTATGCACGCAGCTTAGACAATTGCTTTACACACTCTTGCATGTACAGTTCTACAATGTCTCCGACATGCTATTAAAGGTAAACAATTCTTATCTAAGCCACATTTAAACTAGATAAAGGACCCGGAGTAAAGCTCCAAGCAGCACCCATATTTTTAGAACTGGTTGTTTTAGAGCAAGTGTACAGCCTATTACCCTGCTGAAACTAGAGAGTGCATTGGAGCTTACTTCTGCTTTCGCAATCTGATCACTCAGCATACATACTTCTTCAGTATAGTCAATAAAACTGCAAAACGTCAGTGCATGCAACAAAGAAAAGCCTTTGTACAGCCGGAGATGACGTTTCTTCAGTGTTTTGGGGCTCAGCCATAATTTTCTGGCAACATTTTGGAAATTCAGTTTGGACCAATATTTGGGTTTGCCAATGGTCAGGTTCTTCTCACAAAGTGTTAACTCAGACGGAAGTCTTCTACAAACGTGAAACCAGACGTTCCCTTTTATTGCCAGGATGTGGGCACGCTTATATATGTCAGAGATTTTTCCCCCAAAATATCACCATTTGAGCCATCAAACACATTTGCCTCCTTTGCCTTGTGTACCAAGATAATTTATATAGCCCAGTCCCACACATTCAGGATTATCATTCCCCTTTCCCTCACCCTGTTTTGAGTGCAGAGATAACAGACAGATGTTTATGTTTTTAATAGGCCAGCTGTGCCTATAGGCCCCCGACCACACAGCAAATGCAACCTATTTTAGAGTGACATATTAAAAATGCTGGCTTGGATCTTCTGTATTTTGGTATGATATGTATTCAAATAGAGTATTCAGTTCCTCTAAGTCACAGGGAAACGAAAGGGTAAAGCAGTAAGTCGGAAGAGGCCTGACAATGCAGATCGAGGGGGATCCAATTGCTCAGAAGCAAGAACTCTCACACACCAAGATGGGTGACATGCTTCATCATCGGGCAGCTCATCGTTGGGCCGGCGCTGCAATGCCCAGCCGGCTGCTCGAGGAGGTTCTTTGACCGAGGCCTTTTAAGAATAAGACACCGTGATGAAATGTGAGTGGAGGCGCAGTGTGTGTGTAGATTGGTGTACGTGTGGTATAAAAATAACTAAGAAAGACCCTAAGGAGTTTTAATGCGTGGGTCCTCTTGTTATAAGTAAAAACAAACGGTGGCTGTGTTGCAAACAATGATCCAGTACAGATCACAGAGTAGTGAAAAAATAGGTCAACATGATTCTTGCCATAGATAGTCGCTGTCGATCTGGGCAATTCATCAGGATCATGAACCTAATCTACAAATGATTGGGCTGTAGGTGTAATAATTAACAAATTACCCAATCACAAAAAGCCAGTTTCAAAGTGTAGGGTATACCTTAAAATATCTAAAATCCAACCAACAGCGGAAAAGAAAAATACAGAGGATGAGATGTAATACAGGTGTGGGTATTCAGGCAGTCAAACCCCACTGTAAAATGACAATGTATTAGGCAATTGTAAAGAAATGTATGGCATAGGCTGAATCACGCCTGTCAGTGAGCATGCAAAACATATAAACAAACACAAACAGGCAGGTGATACATTTTTTTTTTTTTAACATTTCTTTATAATTTCGTAAAATAATCAACATCCATGTACAGGCTTATATCGAACATGTAAAGCTATAACACCATTAATACGATTCAGTTAACCTTTGCTGCAGGTTTCAGCTCACATTCTTCACTTCTTGCATAAGTATATTAAAGTACATAATTTCAACCCTCCCAACTCCCCCTCTCCTTCCCCCTACCGGCTTCCAATTTGCCAACATCTTGAATGTATGCCTTAGATATGTCTTTAGTTGTCACTAACTCGTACTTCCTGACTATGTGTGTTATTCATTTCTTGGTGTGAGGGTGAGGTTTGATCTAATACTTCCTGCAACACTTCTGGTAACTTTTTCCCTCTTCTAGTTTTCTCATGTGTTCCTCTTCTGCCAGTGCCCATTCCTTCAGGTCTTTCTTCCATTTATCTATATTTGGGGCCTGCGGGGTTAACCAGTGTATAGCTATTCGCCTCTTGGCAATCGTAAGACCCAGTACCAGAAATCGTCTGCTCGTCTTACGTTTTGGATTTCTAGGAATCAGACCGAGGAGACAAGTCTTTCAGGCAGCTGATACATATATGACGTTTTACAAACACAAACCCCATCATCCACACATATGAGTGTGGTCAAGTGCCATTAAAGCGAGTAAAAGGCATATAAAAATGCAGTAGAATAAAGCAAAGACGGTAAATCTTACCCAATCTGAGCACGCAAATGACCCCTTAGGTAATGGCAGAGGTCGCGCTAGCTGCGGAGTAAAACGAATCAAAAAGGCATCAATTAGAACTAGAATGGTGAAGGCAGGTAAGTAAAGTAAGGTTTTCTCCAAGATACTCACGTCTCTGCCACCCTGGAAGTAATGAGGGAGCAGAGGCAGCGGTTTAAATACTGGACTAAGTGGTAGTAATCAGTCACAGGTGTAGCTATAGTGTGCAGGTGTGATTACTCGCGAGAATTCAGAATGAGGTCGATATCGCCGCTATCGTGGGGGAGGTCGAAGTGCGATCCAGAAATGTCAAAATTTTTGTAGAACTGCAAAGAAATTGGAAACCCCACTTGAGAGAAGCGGGGGCCGCGTGTGCAGAATCCTTTCTCTTTAATAAAATAATGCCTTTTAGAACTGCTGATTTATTCCAATATTTAACTGTAATACATATCATTGTCAGAAAACGTGCTGTTTAAAAAAATATATATTTTTCTTTCTTACACCATATGATTTAATCGTATTAGAGCAAGTCACCTGCTATGTATAATGATCAATAAAATGTTTAGCAGAATTAAGACTTGTTGACGTTTCTCATGATCTAGCCAGGACATTGCAAATAGAAAATGTTTCATTTATTAGACTAGTCCATTGAACAACTAACAGAATAGGCTTATTGAAGGTTCTTGTGAGAACCTTCTTCAAAGGTATCTAATGTGTGAAGCTTTAGCAGTCTCCAGATAACTTGAGGTCAACTCGCATGTTTTCAATGGGAACCGAGAGGAGAGGCAGCAGACCATTGGAAGATCCTTCTTCATTGGCTGGAAATGACTTAAGCAGCTGTTTTTGCAACATATGTTTTGTGCCTTTCTATATAGTACGTGCTCCAAGCTAGAAAGTTAATACATTTTATGCACACCTACCCTGCCATGCCCCTTAGCACCTTGTTGTGCTTGCCGGAAAGCTATTGCTAGCAGTGTTTTTTTTGTTTTCCTTACCCTCCGTGAGGAGATTTCCTTTTTTTATGCTGAATCATAGCCACTGGTGTGATTAAATTCCTTTTAACTTGGAATGACGGTTGTTACTGCAATGAGGAGTTCGCTCTCTTGTGACTATGAGCTTGATGCTCTGAATCCTTGCTCTTTTCCACATGGAACTCTTTATGGGTTTCATGCTAGGTTAGGTCCTTTAGTTTAAGATAGAGACTATTTCATTTATGGAACACGCTGTTATTTTTCATGCTGTCTCTAACCAAATTTTTCTTGATATTTCTGTAACTGGATATATCCGACTAATCTGAATAAAGGACAAAAATTATTACTAATCTCTTAATGAGAACTAGAACTTTGAAAACTTTACCAAATCTCTCATCATTGACTGAACTCTAAATTGCTGTAAGTTGATGAATTTTGAGTTGTGCTCCATTCTAACACGGTGGCAAAGATCTGTCGAATGTGAGATGGAGTTGGCGCAGAGTTGGTGATCTCTGGCGTAAGTTAAAGGGTTAAACTATTTATAAATTTCTGCGCTATCAATGCACTTCCAGTTCCCCCACCTTTACTGTGTTTTGACTTTGGTATGATCTGCCCATGAACCTCAGGAAACCTCGCTTAATCACATTACAAAATTCTGCACACCTTTCAAGATCTTTTGTTGGGTACAAGGCCACAATTCTCCTGAGTCGCCTGGACACAACACAAAAATGAAATTCTTGTGCTGGGTTCTCAGCAAGCTTTTTCATGATCAACCTACTCCTGTTTGTCTGGTGTTGAAAGAAATTAATGTAGCCACTTGTAAAAGACAACAGTGTCAAAACCAGCAAGTGTAAGAAAAGTTACCAGCACTTGCATGTGCCAAAAACCCTATCGTGAGTAGTCATTTGAACTAAGAAACAGGCAATAGATAATCAGCATCCATACCCCCAGCAACCACTCAATTTTATAGTTTATCAGAATGTTTTAATTTATAAACAAAATATCAATATGTCACCTAAAATGTTTAAGTTAAGAGATTATTTATTCAGCAGAATGTGAGTAAACAACTTTCAAATACCCTGCTTAACCGCTTTAGTGCAGTGGACCACACATTTATATCCACTGCACTACCTTCACAGTGTGGTGATGTCAACGGGTCATCCACCACACTGGAAAAAAAAATACCAGAAACATATTCCATTCAAAATCAGGACGGACACAAGGCAAATTCTTCCTGTGCATCCAGAGTTTGATCATTTTTGTTTTGCTGCAATGCTGCCATCATAGCAAAACAAAAAGTGAAAGCTGGCTAAGCTAATGGCATGGTCTGCTTTCACTTTGATTGGTGCCAGAAGGCATAACTGCCACACAGCACTGATCAACACGAGAGGCGGCACTGGAAAAGGAACAATAGCCCCTTTTCGGTAATGGCTCTCCCAGGTGCATCCCGGCTTATGTTGGGGGGGAGTTTACCCACAATCTGCTGCAGTGGAGGGGGTAGGAACTAAACACCTGGAAATAAAGTCAAACAAAAAGAAGAGTTGGGACGGCCCACCCAGGTGCTCCCATCCCAGAATGGGCATAATGGCAAAATGTTGGTGGGTGGGGGTTTACCACAAGAATATATTCTAAGTCACCAATTCCTCTAGTTTAATAATATGCAAGCAAAAATGTTCACATAACTATACAATAAGGCAATGATCTATAATTCTGTCTGTTGTTAGCACTTCCCTTTTGTGTATAGGATGCAGAATTGATTCCATGAGTCGGGTACGGTTTCCATTTCCAAAATTGCCTTATATGAAGTAGCACTGGGCAATTCCACAATTCCGAATTGCTTTTTAAGAGTGAAATGGGGATGCCATTGGGTCCCGGGGCACTTGTACCTCTAGAAACTACAAGAGCCATAGCAATCCTTCCTTCCCTAATGTCAAAGATGGTCCTTTGATACTCTAGAGCAGATCCCAGTTTTGCTTGTTCATCATAAGTACAGCTCCAATAAATACCACCTCCATATCTCCACATTAATGTTGTTATACAGGATGATCGTGCTCTAGTGCCCGTATTAGCCCCCGGAATTTCTTTGCGTCATGCAATGCTGTCCAGTTTTTTTTATTGTGCCCATGTTTTGCTTTAAACTATTTTTCTCTTCTTTCCAGCGTTTTGCTTTATAATCTGCTCTTAAGCTATTCAGTTCTTGTTGAGTCTGCTCTTAAACTATTCAGTTCTTGTTGAGAAGAGGGGTTCCACACCTGGTGTGGCACCTGGAGGGGCGGCCAAGCTGACTTTTCATGGCCTTCAGGTCGTATGTATGTTATATGGGCTTTTTTTTTGTTTACCCTACCTTGATGTCTCCCATTGCTGGCGGGTTTTATCGCCCGCTCTTACATAGAAATCAACTAAGGATGAAAGGATGTTATCCCAATAACAATTATAATCACATTCAGCCTCAGACTTGAATTATTTCTCTATTAGCCTACTTCTGTGTGACTGTCACCAGCATTCACAACCCCCTGCAGAGTGTTCCATCTTCATTTTTTCAGACTAGGATTGTTTTCTTCTTCTGCTGTGGTTATTAATTGATCAGTGCGCTTAATGCACCATCTGATTTATGTTACCAGAGGCCAATGACCGCTCTCTGTTCTGGGCACTATGTAAAATGAAACAATTTGCATCAAAAGGGAGGGAGTTGCTAGGGTGAAATCTAATAAACTGCCCTTTGTACCCACAAAATGCAATGGCCCAGCAGGTATATCCAATGATATTTGTCCATTTAGATTAATGACCTGAATGCTGAATATTGGTAACCAAAAACTGGAATTGGTTCTGGTGGAAGACGTTAGCCTGATTTTCATAGCTGGGCTCTCTCAGAAGAATTGCAGGTCTTTTACTAAGTACATGGTTGTATTTACCATTTGATGACTGAGGATGTGATCAAATAGGGTGGATTGTGTAAATTTTTTAAGTAATGGATCCAGTGGGATGTAGATGCTAAACAGCACTAAAACTGGATGTGTGATAATCCAGTGAAATTGTATATTATAATCTGAGTTGCTTAGAATTATTCCTTTTGGTATACTCCAGACATGATGTAATTAAGATTGCCAGATCTCCTAAAATTTTGTCTTTATTTATTTATCTTTTTCCAAACATATTTTATTGGTTATTTCAAATAACATCAGTACAAGCGATTACATGTACATTCATTGATTAATCACATCAGCAGACACTTTTTTAGAATGATTCGCTTACTTTGTGGAATACATTTCTTGTATAATCTGCAGAATGCACTGTAAGTAGTGTCTGCCCATAGCATAGGTGGCCGTTGTTGACCTAGCGAATATAATAGTTGGAAAAAGAAAAAAACGTTTATTCAAACATTGATAACTGGTAAACCCTGTCCCCCCTGCTGACGGGTGCATGGATGGTCACATGATTGTTGATGGACCTATTTGGTCTGAATGTTTCTTTTGAAATTGTAATATGGATTTCTATGGTTGGAGACCTGGAGCGAGGGTTTCGGGAAAGTATGACCCAGAATCCAGGCATGCCTGTAGCTATATCTGATAAGAGGGTATGAGGGATCGGATAGCTAGAGTATGGCTAGTGGAGAGGTCATGAATATGGTGAGATAGGACTGGTGCTATCTAATGAGGTTACCTTTGAGTATTGAATGTGTCTGATGCTTTGAATGATTCTAGCAGTAAATCCGAGCTCATAGTTATGGGCTTTTTCCAGAGACCCCTATGTTCTTCCCTACGAATGGCACTGCTCTCTGCCAATCCGCATAGCTCGATTTCCTCTTTTCATGACAGTATCGTGCTGATTTCCACCTCCTAGAGATGCATCACTTAGCTAAGATAAGAGCTAAACCTGCAAATCTAATCTGAACTTCCTGTCCCTTCTTCCGTGGGTGGAGTCCCTATATGCAAGTTTCCGCTGTATGCCAATCTGTGCCTTCAACAACCTACAGGAGGGTTGTTATGACTAGGCCCCAAAACCTTTGCAAGCCGGCGCAGGTCCAGATCATGTGAATTAAATCTGCATCCTGCTCAGGACATCTGGGGCACGCTGCCGTGGTGCTAGGGAATATGGAGTGTAATTTGTGCGGTGTCAGGTAAGCTCGCAGTTTTATCATGTATAGTCTTAATTTAAAACGTGTATTACGGGATACTCGTTTGGGGTATTCCAGTATTGTCTTCCACTCCTTATCTGAGAGTGTCCTGTTTAAATCCTTTTCCCAGTTGTGACGCACCTGCACTAGTGGTGATGGTAGGTGAGTACGAATGCCTCTGTAAAACCACTGGATCAAGTGTCTTCCTGTTCCCATTAAATATAGTAGGTATATATATTATATATATAGTAATATACATGTATTAGTTAATTTGTAGCAGGCTCCGTACCTTGAGGCACCCAGTGTTGTTTGATATAACGTACCAGGTTGGCGCTCAACAGGAAAAGAGCCCCTGGGGTTCCTTGCTCATGCATAAAGTCTGCATGTGTTAGTAACATCCCATCCCTAAACAGTGCCCCTATTTCAGACACACCCGCCTGTGTCCATGGAATGAGTCTACGTTTTGTAAGACTTCCCGTGGCGGTTGGTATGCCAAGAAGTGGTATATTGGGAGCGTACGCAGGAGCATGTGCAGTGTATTTCATTGCTTGTTTCCAGTAAGTGAGTGCGGTCTTGGCAGCAACGGAGCCGCAGGTGAGATTGTGGCACCCAGGCATAGCAATTTGTGTAGTGCGCCCTGGTAGATCATCTGAGGCATATAAGCTATCTCATGCAGATTCTGTCCCGCCCCCAGTATGAGAGCCATTGTAATTGTCCTGACAGGCAATAGGTACGAAAGTCAGGTGCCCCCATTCCTCCGGGTTTCTGTTTCTCTCTACTTATTGCTGAAAATGTTTTATCAATATACCTCCAAAAAAGCAATAGATATTTGTATTCTTTCTTGTCTAGTAATTCAATACACCAATTTAAGAGTGTTAGACTTGCTGCTGTGAATAAATTCCTCAGTTTCTATGTTGCTAGATTTAATCCTCGACAATGGAGGGACCGATGCCAAAAAGTCGGAAAAGATGCCTTGATTGAGAATGTCATGTTGCCCCGCACTTTTGCGCAGGGAGGAAAATATAATGGCGTGATTTTGAATGTTTACCATTTTATCCCAACGATCATTTGGAATTATCAACTTAATGGTCAGTGTGTTTGAGGATTCACTTTTGGTTTGTTTGCTTAATTGTTCTTTGTTGGACTTGACAATCCTATCAATTTCCTCAGGTTTTTCCGCTGTTCGTGAAATTAATTGGAGGACTTAGCCACTTTTTTTGGCTTAATGCTGCCTCGTAAATATTGTCCCCTTTAACGCAGTTTTCTGCATTAAAGGGGCGTGCAATGGGTGTTGCTGGGGGCGTTCCCAGCAACATCCATGGCATTTTGGCACTGCCCCAGATTTATGAGAAATCGTATATCTGAGGCAGCCCCAAAAATGTACGCCTCCTCAGGGAGGCGTAAGGGAGGCACAACGAGGAGAAATATATATTTATTTCTCCTCGTTTTTCCTTTTTCTATGTATGGTGCATTCTGCAGCACACATAGAAAGAGGAAAAAGCCCCTTCTGATTGTTTCTGTGCAGGAAGGTTTCCCTTCCTGCACAGAAATAATCATACCCGCAACTCAGGTACCCTTGCACCATGGTGCAAAGGTGCCTGCGTTGGCCCACAGCAGCCCATTGTGCGCCGGCGCAGGGGAAAAGGACAGGAATGCGCCGTATCTGATAGATACAGCACATTGCTGCCCTTTTCTTTTACCGTAGGACAGCGCAGCAGGAAGGCCTGCAGTGCTGCCCTACGGTAAAACCTCATAAATGAGGCCCTTTGTGTCTAAAGCAGTTAGGACACATTGAATTTCTTTGCACTGACTTTGCAGAATTCAAAGCGATGAATCCTATATTTGGTAGCTCTTTTGGCCTGGCTGCAGAGCCGCTATGTCCAAAACTGAGCATTAGAACAAAGTGGGTTCCTTAGACCTGAGATTTATATTTTTATTTGCTTCTCTGATTAATTATGAGTGGATGAGTGGATCCTTTAGTACTGGGGTACAGAAATAGTTTACATTTTTGCTCCGTTGAATTTTGTTTTTCATTATCTTTTTAAGCTTTCATGATTCTTTCTTGACATCGCCAACATTGGCTGCTCCCTGGTTACATTTGAAACGGGCTCAGTGTCAGTAGATTATCTAATTGTTTATGTTCCACCGGCTCAATAGAAACCAATATTGATGTTCATTTAGAAGTAGGTATGCTTGGAATAGAATTGTCAAGCAACTTTGAATTTGCAGACATAATTGATTAGTTTTCTCTACACTATATTTGTGGACGGATTATGATTGCATTAATGTATTATTCCTGCTTTCCTGGTTTGATGGTTTACTCCCCATTGGATCCATTCAGCCTACTGCATGCTCCATCATTTCTCTTTCAACATTTTGCCAGGCACTAATCATTGAATGCAAAACGGTGGGTAGTGACCCTAGCTTATTGATGATCTCACCACAAAAGCAAAGTGTGACGTCTTCGGATTGAATATTCTCATGCTTCCAGCTGACCTCGGAGGAAAACAAATTTTGTAATCCAATCTCCAGTAGGCTATTGATCTGAGTATCCATTGTTTTGTGATTGAAGATTGAGGGTATCCACTGTGATTGTCAACAGGGCGGCCAATCCAATGTTTGATTGAGTCCATTGTCCCATTCTACGTTGTTAAATACGACCAGCTCTTTTAGAGCCTTGTTTTCCCCCCAGTCAATATGCCATTGCAGTGCCACTGTTCTACGCCCTGTGGCCACCAGCGGCCCAGGGATGTGTTGCCAGCAGTATTGTGAACCTCGTTGAAAGTGTTTGCAGGGTACACCACTACTCCCCTCCAGCAAGCCATAATGAAGTCTCCACTTCCCAATGGTCGACACCTCTACTCCCGCCCTAAACATGGATACAAGCTCTACGCCGTGCAGAACACCCAGAGAAAGACTTGCCCTCCCCCACAGCTCTGCCTTCCCAACGTGGAGGTGAAGTTGGGCAACACCCGTGGTGGCTCTGCAGTACCTGGTGCGAGGAGAGTAGGCCGGCACGAGAGGGGCACAAGCACTTTAGGTGCTTCTGCCAGGGACATCTTTAGAATTTTGGGGACCCAATGCCAAATATATTTTGGGGGCCCCTGTTCAGAACATCTTTGAATTTGTTTTCCAATTCCAGCTCCTTCATACCCTCTTAGGCCAGTTCACTGGCAGTGCACAGACAGGAGCATTGGGCCCAAACAAAAATCATGGACCTATGTTTCGACGATTTAGACTTATTAAGTGATACAAATTACACACCTCCACAATACAATTCTCCATATAAATTCCTGGCTAATGATGAAGGACTACAATTTACAAGGACACTTTGGATTACAGGAACTACAACCAAAGTTTGCCCAACATAGGAGACAGATTTGAACATCAGTAAACTTAAAAATATTTTTTTTATTAAAAAATGCAATTAGTTTAAGAAAAATGTGGAATGTATTGCAGCGTTTTCAGGACCATTTTATGCTAACAGTAGGCATTTATTTAAACATTTGAATGCTCTACACATTTTAGGTAGAGGTAGTTGACATCAGCATATATGTTACAGGACTTGACTTTAGAAAACTGAGTTTTGTTACTTTAACACAAATCAGACTTGCTTTTAATATGAAAGCATTGTCTTAGGTTGCATATATCTTAACATAGGCTCAGGCATCACACAAGAAAGCTGTCTCACCCAAGGTTTATACATTCTTTGCAGGCTCAGGTATCAGCTTCACAAGCTGTAGGGATCTAAAGTTTTTGAGCTGTCCCTCTTGTTACACAGTTTGTACAAGTTGAGACTTCAGACACATCTAATACACATTACACAGATCTCACAGACAGCAGCTTTAGAAATCAGTTCTATCACTTAGACATGTGACAGCAGCACTGTGCATCCATCTAATTACACAGATCTTACAGACTCAGTCCTCTAACAGCTTAGCTGCTCTCAGGTTACACCAATTTTACATGCTCAAGCATCTGAAACCAAAACTATCCCTCAATTTACCCATAATGTACAGACTCAGGACTCTGACAACAAAGCTAACCCGGATGTTAAAGAACTCTTTCTGGCTCAGACGTCATACGGACACATAACCTTCAACCTAGGTTACATAAAACGTACAAGCTAAGGCATCAAACAGGAGTACATCTTATGCAGATCTCACAGGTTCAGGCTTCTTACAGCTAAGATATACGTCTGGGCATTTAAACATCTATAGAGAACTATAAAGTACTAATGTGGGAAAATATCTAGCCATTGGGGAGATAAATGCTCTTGCTTGTATGTAGCGATTTGAAGACTGGATTATAGCAAACTATTATGGGTGTCAAACTTGAAAGGCAACAACAAATTTTCACACTGCAACTGATCCATTTCCATGCCCAACAAATAAGTGAAAGACCCACAAAATTAGATGCTAATGTTTCAAATAGCTTGAAGAGGTATAGTTATCTGGCATGTTTTAGCGTTGGTGAAATGCTGAACACTAAACGTTTATGAAAGGGATACACTAATGCAGCAGCAGTGCATGCCTCCCTGAGAAACAGAACATTCACAGTAGAGACAACAGCAGAGTTAACATTCTTTTGACTTTCCAGGTGGCAGTACTGCAACAGGCACAACAAGAAAAGGCAGTAACAGTGTGAGCTTCCTTCAGGCACCAAAAGGGCATCACCAGTGAAAGCTTATCTCAGAGAGTGAACTGACCAAGCAAAAGAAGGCTCAAGTTTGCAAGATCCCTTCATACGAACAACAGACCAATGTGCGCATTACCATGCATACATACCCCTGAAATAAGGAAGATGCGCCAAGAGTTCAAGCATCCCTCACACAGAACAGTCAGAAGCAGGTGCAGTCAGGTACAGTATGAGCAGCAGCACTGCAACCTGTCTTCACACACACACACGTATAGCTGGTACCACACATTATCTGACACCAAGCAAGCTTCCCTCTCACAAGTGACATAGTCTGAGTAAAATAGAGCAGAACAACTGCGCACTGCCCTTGAAAGGGGAATATGGACCCTGCACAGGACTAAATGTCTTTGTTTGCCTTGTAAGAATATATTATTGAAAAAGTGACCTCGAAGAGATAGATGCTCTCAGAAATTACCCTTGTTTGGTCAGCGTTTGTGACTGTAAAGACCATATATCTGCTTTATTAATGTTAAATTGTGCTGAAACATAGAGTAGGAGAGATGTACTGTGCAAAAAAAAAAAATATATGTGTTACGCATTTAAATGCAAGTTCTAACTGCGCTTACATCTAACATTCAGAATACATGCACCAGACGGCAAAATAGTACTGTGTGTTTCCAATACTGTGATGCAGCAGCTCACTAATGTTATTGAAACTAATCTGTGTGACCCCCTTCCATTTATCATAAGTGAGGCACTGTTTTATACATAAGCACATTTATCTGCAAAATTTCTGTACACACATCACTCTACTAAAAATAAATGAAAAGAACAAAACAATCATGTTTAAAAATCATTCAAGGACATCATGACAATTTTTTGTGTGCAAAACACAGCCGGCTCAGGCAGACAGTTGATAAAGCTATCACCCCCCCCCCCGAAAGGCTGGGGCCCTGGACCAGTGGCCACTTTGCACATGTCTTAAAATGTCTTTGGCTTCCGCGTGCTTGGACAAAAATCCACTGTGTGTGTTGGTTGGCGGTGGGGGGCAAGGCTGGTGGTTCTTCTGGTTGGATCTGACCACGGGGCAGCCGGTCAGCCGCAGCAAGCACTGCCCGCACCACTCGCAGGATTAATCACTGATGCAGACACTTCTGCACAACTGACTGGAAATGTTCTCTAACTCACCTTCTTTTACATTGCTGTCTTTGTTGAGTGCAAGGAAAAAGATTTCACGGCCGCTTTTTAAGACGTTTTATTAGAGAGAGAATTGACGTATGACTTTATGCTCAATGAAGACCGTAAACATTGTAATTGCAATTGCAAGGTATATTATACTAATTCAGAGAAATCATTTTGATGTGATTTCTACCCTGATTCCGAGTTTGGCGGCCGGGCCGCCATTGCGGTGGTCAGGAGTACATAGGGAAGCCGGCGGCATCCCGACTGCCGCATTATGAGTAAACCGCCGGACTGGCAGGGTTACGGCGGCGGCATGCTTTGCTCATAGAGAGCCTGCAGCACATGCGCCGTGGCACCGCCTCTTGCACGTTGCTGCACTGTGTACCATGCACCATGTCGAGCATGGCACACAGTGCAAGCACGACAGTCCAAGAAGAGGGGGGCACAACATGTGCCACCAAGTACACCCCCATGGCATACAATGCCCTGTTTGAAGCCCCTTCCCAGCCTTTCTGTAGACCTCTTCCTGGCGGGCCCCCACCAGGAAAAGGTCGGTGGAAAGGCAGGTCGTAATCACCACGGCTGTGCCGGCATCAGCACTGCCTCCCTAGCCCACCACCTTCCCGACCAACACCACAGCGGCATCCTAGATCCTGGTGGTTGTGGCGGTCTTGTGGCGGTCCAACTACTGTTCTCATAATCGGGGGGTCGGACCGACGAGGAGGCGGTGGTCGGACCACCACCTCCTGCAGGACAGCGGTCTCGAGACTGCCGTACTCATAATAAGGCTCTTAGTATTTTACGAGAAGGTGTTACATTTATGGTCACATAGGATGTATTGGGGTATTGTGGCAGTATTGTAATTTTTGTTTAATTTGGTAATGTTGATTGAATCCTAGCCCTAATGGAGAACTATTTTGATTGATTTGACTGAAATTATATGATGGGTTTTTTGGATTATATACGTTAATGTGCTCAATCATTTTGGGAATTGGCTATTATTTATATGCAAATCTATATTTTGTACTGCAATTTTGGTAATATTTTAAAGTTTTGTATTACTATATTAATTTATTTTTGGAAATATAGTATTTTTGCACAAAAAGCTGTAACGCCTGCAGGGCTTTAATTCAGAGCCCCTTCTAAATACAGTGGCTATTTTATTCTGAGGAAAAGTGGCTCAATTATTTAGTTTGAATTGAAATAGTATGTTGCATAATTTAAACCTGTGGTGTGGCTAAAAATAAACACATAAATTCTGGCCATCCAAATTCTGAACGTTTTGCCTTATTTCTGTATTTTTCAGATATAAAGTCGGTGACAGTTACCCTTGTCTAGTCCTGAAAAAACTACAGATAATTTGGAGGACCTAAGGCCAGTCATGCGCACACAATAAGTTCGACACTTGTACTGCAAGGTTCTCTGTGTTTCATCAGCCGTGGCCCGTACAGGTAAGAGCGGTGGGGCCGGGTGGGGGAATTTCAACAGACGTCGGCTAGGGAAAATGAATTATTTATTTAATTTTCCCTTGTGGTCGTCTGTCAAATCCCCCCCCAACCCGGCCCCACCGCTCTTACCTGCACGGGCCGCAGCTGTGTTTCATCAGTTCCACTGTCCAAAAATAACTCTGGTTACTAACCTTCACTTTAGTGAGAGAGCTGAGCCACTGCCCTTTTCTATTCTGTTTGTGAAAAAGTGGGGGTGCCCTATGACATACGCCTTGGTTTATCTGTCTTTGTGGCACAATGGCATGCTGAAGGTTTCATGTGTCAGGGGTTGAGCACAAAATGCCTGTAAAGCCTGGCTGGTTATATGGGGTCGTCTCTTGGAGGGCTGAACATTCATTGTCTTTGAGTGGTGTACTAAAGGTTAGAATTTAATCATAAACCTAAACTGGCTAAGTGAATTAAACTTAACCTTCCTGCCTCCTGTCTTCAGTAATGGACTGCAATCATCAATGGTTATAAGCGCCTCTCCGGTTTAATTTAAGCACCATATCGTAATGGCAAAAAGCACCTCGTGGCAGATTGCAGAGTGCTAAACAAACTTCGAGGCGAAACAAGCATAACATTCTCATCAGTCCAACAGGCATGGGTTTTTATCTACATTAATGTGAATCATCAGCCCATAAACAATGCAGCAAATTTGCTTCCTTTCTGTCTTCTGAGAAACCTCAGTGGCCCCAGAGATTCCAATAAATACACTTTGATTGAGTCCTTGTATTTCTTCCATGGAATGGTTGGCTCGCAATGGACAGACACAAATTATTGAGCTGTACCAAGGATCTGCAGACGTGTAGGCATAGTGCCACTTACAACTTCTGTGAGTCGAGGTCCCCTCCGAAGAACACAGGGCTGTATTCCATTGTCTAGCGAATTTGACATCTTGGTGACATGCAGACTTTTTTTTGATAATCAATTTTTATTGATTTTTGGAACAAAGAAACACCAGTGTAAATCAAATACAGCACAGTACAGTAATGATAGGTCATCACCACATTATGTCTTTGGATGTTATGTACTTTGCAGTCTATGATCCCATGAGGCTCCATACAATACATATAGTCCATGGAATGGAGCACATTTATTCTATGTGACATGCAGACTTAGCTCATTCCTAAATAATCCTAGTATTCTTAACAGAATGGGGAGGAGTACACCCTCTCTAATAACGCATGATGTGTGTTGATATTGATACATTGGGTGGTTCTCATACCCAGATCTTTTCAACAAGGAAGACATAGAACCTAAGCAACTAGCAGTGAGCACCACCAGCATATCATGACTGAACAGTCCAGCCCACCTATTACCTGAGAAATGCCCATATTCTGTACAGTCCCCTGTAACCAGGCTTTTCATAGTGACCAGCATAAAGAAACAGGTAGACATTGGTTCTAGTGGAACAAGTGAGACAGTGAAAGTTAATGATATGATCCTTTCTTCCCTTCCCCTACTTTCAGGGGGTCTTGTACAGAAACACCAATCCTGTGAGAGCCCAGAAATGTTATCGTTTTCCACCACTCTTATCAGGTGAACAAATACATCAATAACGCAGTGGTAGCCTTGAAAACTTTATTGCATGACAGGAAAAGATGTTCTAGAACAAACAGTGCAACAACAGGCACTCATATAATCCCCACAGTGTATACAACTCCAAGGGAACTTACATGAAATCTCACACATGCCTGCATCACAACAGTAAGCTTGCTTGCTGCCAATGACACTAAGATCTGCAAAACAACTAAAATACAGGAATGACTGACACATTATGAGTGTGGAGAGACAGGGGAATTGCTGTTTTTAAAGTGGGAGATTTAATACCACAAATGTATGCTTTGTGGCCACTGTATGCTTCTTGAGTATGATACATTTGAGACATTCCAGAGGAAAGATACCAAGATGAGGAAAGTTACCAAGATGGTGCAAGCACAAGATGCTGGTTGTGTTGACAATGCTTAGGCTGGAGCTGCCTCTAATACCATTTAAGGCGATGGTAAATTAAGGAGGTGCTGGTAGCTTTGCAGGGAGTGACCAACCAGCGCACTATTACTTAGGACATTCCAAGTGGAAGGGGCTGATATCACTCACTTTAGGAAGTGTAAAAGATCTCAAGTGTGTGGTTTGAAGTTCCAAAATCACCACATTTGGCAAATAAATGCTTTGAGATAGTCATTCTTATTGAAGTGTGGATTGTAGTCTAGTGTTTGGATTCACAGTTCTTGTGTTGGATGGTCTTTGTCACGTAGAAAAATGTGTTTTTTATTCTCTCTGTGAAGAAGGGGAATGTGTCCTTTTTGTGTGTTTCTTACTGTATCTGTTTGTATGGCATGAAGATGTTATGAGGCTTATAAAGCGCATAGCTGCCCCAACAACGGGGCTTCCCAGCCTTCGACCCAGAGGACAAACAAACTGCAGCTGCCGTCACCCCAAGAGAAGGGGGAGGGGACTAGATGGAGAAAAGCCATGTCTTGAGGTATATCCTGAAAAGCAGGTGGTTCTGGATGTTCCTAATGAAGAGAGGAAGTGAGTTCCAGAGAGATGGGGCCAGGGCACGGAAAGATCAGCCCCCAGCTCTTGCTCTTCTAACTCTCCGATGTGGTGTCAGTGCCATGCCCTGAGCTTTTATCAATGAAGACTCTACACCCTAGCCTGTATTCAGGACAACCTGATGCATAAAGAAAAGAAACACCACATTTGACAAATAAAC
This sequence comes from Calotriton arnoldi, assembly GCA_963921515.1. Classification (NCBI taxonomy): domain Eukaryota; kingdom Metazoa; phylum Chordata; class Amphibia; order Caudata; family Salamandridae; genus Calotriton; species Calotriton arnoldi. The sequence goes on along the minus strand of CAWUFW010019302.1, from coordinate 105,716 downwards.
GACTTTTAGATCTTCAAAGCATGAGCCTGAAATTTTCTACACTTATTAAAGAGGGTGCTATCAGCTCCTCCTACCTTCAAAACAATGCTAGATTTTTATACTAAATAATATGAAGACACAAGCAAAGGCAACTCTGTATACGTCAGTGCTGTCCTGCGTGAGAATGCAGCCTGCCTGTGGTAATTTGTGCAGGAAGCTTGCCATGTGATGGTGTTCATTTTAACACCCCAGCTCACTGTGTATCCACCTTCATGTGTGCTATTGACTGAACATCTTATAAGAGCACTCACTCAGAATTGAATTACTGCTGCAAGAACAGTCAATCCAGCCCTTTCTAGGTGGCTCAGCAAATACTCTTCAGCAAGGCTTGCCACAAGCCTTTAACCTGGGCATACTGGGGGCAGAGACCTTGTTTTACTGTCATGATAAGTAGGGCGCCTCTTGTCAATATTTGTAATCAAAGCCAGCGCTTACTATTTTAAAGAGATCTGTGAGCCTTAATCTGTTTTGCTTTTGCTTCTTAGATGTAATTCCTCTGGAGAGGACTATTGCTTTCAGCATTTGGCAGTTACCTTGGTTCCTGCAAGTGCAGGCAGGGTGGTATCACCCAAAATGCACAACAGGCATAGCTGTGCCACTGTCCAACCTCATTTCTCAGTGTCACTGGGCAGTTTATTAGTGTAGAATGATGGCTCTTGTAAGCAGTGGAAACAGTGACAGCTTTTGAGATCAAAGGTGAACCTATTGTATCATGGGCACGATGGACACAACCACAGCCAGGACATCATCAGACTGCAGACTAAGAAATGTCAAAAAAGAAAAATCAAGACACAGGTGCTTTCCATCTATGCATCCAGGATCTGGAACAACGTCCCTGTATCCATCAGGACTGCACCAATGCTTCTCCAATATAGGAAAGATTTGAAGACTCATTTCTTTAAAGAAAACTACATCACAATGGAACAGTCCACAACTCAGCTTTCTCATCTATTACTCGCCAACTTTAGGCTTGCCTTTGACCATGTACAGTTTTCCACAGCCTTTTGCTTAGGTTCTAGGTATTGAAATACCATATACATACATAATCTTTGGCAAGAGTAGGGGGGCTAGATTCAGGTAGCAGATTGAAGGTAATCCCAGAATGTGGCCTTGGAGTGGTTCAGTGGGCCAGGAAGCACACTCCTAGCACATTTGGAGTCATATTGTAGAAATTGCCCTGGGACGAGATGGGCATGTGCACTTGCTTTTTTACGTCCCTGGAGCACTTTAGTATTGCTGAATGGGCCACAGACGCTTCCACAGCACCTTTTGTAATACATAACGTGCTAAATGTCTCTCTCTCAAACACAGACTGGGTTGCTGCCTGCAAGGTGAAAGGCAGACCAGCTGCTTCAAACAGCCAGTCCACCTTTAACTAGTGTGTTGTTGAGGTGTGGGCTCGTGCCTGCACTCGAAAAAGAACATTTGCTGTGATAGGGTGCACTGTCCCACTCTGCACCTGTGTACACACTTAAGTGTGTGGCAAAGCACGGAGTGAGGTAGCCGCTCTATCTGTAAAATGACCCATGAAATTTATTCCTGCCAGCTGGGAATGGGTTTCCCTTTTTTATAGTTTCTCTCACATCTAAAATCTAATTTCCACATGGTTACTCAGATACTGGCTTGACATCTCTTTGACATGTTTTTGAGATCGGTAGGCCGGGTATGATGGTTCAGTACCAAGTACCAAGACACCCTTTGGCTGAATGTGTGCTTTACAGAAGACACATTCTATGTTATAAATACCCTCCCTGAGACACTAGGTGACGGAAAATATACAACCCAAAGTATATGCAAACAAAAGAAAAGAGGACAGGCTGGGGAGATAATCAATTACATCAAACACAAAAAAGTAGTTCAAGCAAAGCAGCCCCTTTAAGTAAGTCTTTACTGGATTCCAAATCCCTATCAAGGTTCTGAATCTTCTGAGGAAGGTGATTTCAAGGCAGCATCTCTCTGGCCATCACTCTTCTTACTCTGTTCTAGAGCTGGGACCACCTACTGGGATTAACTTGCAGCAGCCCAAAGTGATCGCTTGGGGACACGAGGATGCCTGCAAGCTAATGGTGGTAAAAGCTTCCTCTTTCATAGGAGCTGGTCAAGTCTTTCTCATGTGCACAACTGGTCCAGTCCTCCTTCGCCCGGCAGTCAGCCCTCCGATTTTCTTTAAGGCATACACGAGGTCTGGGGTTCACTGCAAAATACAAGGAAGACAGAATCATACAGAATCACTCTTTTCGGACTCGTCACTATGTTACAATTTTCATTCCTTAGCACTGTGATCTATATTACTTTTTGTTTTGGGACTCCTGCAAAGCATTGTGTCCCATCCCTTCCTGTTTGTTCACTGAATCCCTCAGAGGTTCCACTCTCCCTGCAATTCGCTCTGAGTGGCCCTGCTTACTCCTAAGGCAGCTGATATCTTTAAAACGGTGCCATCTTAGATTTTATAGTATGCAGCACCCATTTTATATCTGGCAAACCCATTCAGAAGCAAGGACCTACTTTTGTACCAACATGCCCTGATGGTCGTACCTTGCTAATTCCATTTTCTTTTACCTAGAAATTGCATCAGTTAATTTTTAACAATTCTTGCATCACTTCGAATTTATAGGGGGTTCCACTGAAAATAATTAATTACAGTTTTACTGAGGAAAGTAACACTTCGTTTTAAAAAAATTTTTTTGAACAGATAGACTTAAGTTAACTGTAGCAATCATCAACACACCTTCAATTAAAACTAAACACATGTAATCGTAAGGGTTAACCCGTAACTAATATCCCTTAACCCTATAGTCTCAGACCCATAAACTTTATCCCTGTATCCTTAACCATTTAATGTTAACAAGAACCCTATAACTTAACCCTTGTATACTTAACTATATCTTTAACCTCTACAGATGGTCAGCCCTTTTCACCACACCCTTAACCCCTTATCCTTATTTTCTATACCCCATAACCTTAACCCTGTATGCCTAACCCCCTTACTCTTAACCACTAACCATATATCTCAAACCCTTATCCCTACACCTTTAACCCTAAACCCCTAATCCCATACGCCTAACCCATGTCCTTAATCCCAACACGCATCCTACACCCCTGATCCTTAATCCAAAAACCTAACCCATTAACATTACACATAACCACTAAGCCCTTAACCCTACTCTTTATACCCTACATCCTTATCTCCTTTAGCCTTGTCCTAAGTTTATAATATTTTGGGAAGAAACACTTTGGTAAGTATTTTTTGTATAAACAGATTTTATTTGGTTTTGACAAATTAAATACAAATAAATCAGGAGAACATCATGAACCAAAATAAAGCTCCTTATCTTTGGTCTCAGTCCCCTCCCCATCCCACCAAACGCCCCCCGAAAATCAAGCCACATTAGAAGGCAAATAATCCAACGTTGAGGACAACCCATAATGCTCGCACCATTAACCCAAAATTTTTGAGAATTTCTCCAGACATCCCTGGGCAATATAGATCATCTCCTCCAGTTTAGCACAGCAATCGATCAAGAATGCCATTGCTTCAACTTTGGCAGGTTGGGTTGTTTCCAAGATTGCGCTACTTGTCATTTGGCCGGGCTGCCAGTCCCACCAGAGTCCTATCGCCCCAAGATTCCCCAAAGTCATCCATTATACCCAGCACCTTTGGGGTCAGTTGGATTAAGGTATCAAAGATGTCCAAGAGGGTAGAGCTAATCCAGGGCCAATAACAAGTAATCTGCGGGTATTGCCAAACCATGTGAAAGAAATCTGCAGTCGGAGATTGACAGCGGGCACATCTGGAGTCTGAAAGGAAACCTGCATAACCCAGTCATTGGGGAGTCATGTAAGTTTGGTGTAGGTAGGGCAACTGGAACAAACGCAGGTGGGCTGAAATCGCTAGTTCTCTAAGAGCAATATACACTTCCTGCCGTTCAACCTCCTTCAGTTCTCTAATCCATCCCTCACATTTCTGTCGAAGCAATTCCAGTGTCTCCGAGGCGTAGCCTATAAGGGCACGCTATAGATGGGAAGTACCACATCATCCCAGTCTCCTCATCAATAACCTAGTCTCCAAGAGGCTGAATGCCAGGAGTTCTTGTAAACACAAGAGATGATGGACGGAGTGCTGAAACTTTTCAGACACTCACCCCCAGTCACAGATCTGTGTTTAATCCATCATCGTTCTTTAGCTCACTCTGCCACCTCAGTTCAGACCCAGCTATATGCAAATCAGTCTTGACCCTGTGCCTCATGGGAACAGTCCAGCCCGAACTGCCAAGCCAGGTCTTCCCTGAACCGGAAACAAGCATCCTGGGACCGGTTTCGGGGTAACACCCCTCATCAACCAGGCTAGCTTGAATCCAGTGGCAAAGTGAGCAAGGGAGCCACGTCTGGGCATACCCTGCCAACTTAGGGCGAACAAAGCAAACACAAGAGATGATGGACGGAGCGCTGAAACCTTTCAGACACTCACCCCCAGGAGTTCTTGTAGGCATTCGTCATAACATCCTAGGGTGTGACGCACCTGTTAGTATTTATGGAATTGGGAAAGAGAGAGAAAACTGGGTTTGAAGATTGGCAAAGGAGTACATGGTGGATCCGTGCCACACACTGGCCATCCATCCCAGCTCGTGAAGTGCAGATCCCCTCTCCACATCAAAAATATCACTCTGGTTACCTCCAGAAGAGTGAGGGGAAGTGGTCGGCCGTTTAGAAAGTGCATCATCCCATCGAAGTCCAGGCAGCTTAGTTGCAGCTGGTACGCCAGGTCATTCCAGCGTCCCGTTAGCCAGTCGTTTATAATCAGTAGGTGGAATGCCCAGTAATAGAGGCGGATGTCCACCACCCCAACCCCTCTCATCGTAAACCGACCTGCAACATTTACTCTGGGCGATGCGAGAAGGGCGGCCGCGCCAAAGAAAGGATTGAAACCTTGCTGCCACCTCATTGAACCAAACATTGGGAATGTGGAGTGGGAAGTTCTGAAGGATATACAGGAATAGGGGCAGTATCATCATTTTTATTAGTGCAACTCTACCCAAAAGATTAAGAGGAAGGTTTTGCCACACCATCAGGTTGGTCAGAGTTCCCTTCAAGAGGGGTGTCAGCTAAAGAGAATGAGCGAGATCGGGTAGAGTCGTGATGTGCATCCTATAATATTTAAAGGTGAGGCAAAGTATGGGGATCCCCACCTGCCAGTCGCTTGATGCGCTGTCCCCTCGTAATGGAATAAGAAGAGATTTCTCCTCGATTAGTCAAAGACCAGAGGCCTCCTCAAAGAGAAGGAGAAGCTCAAGGGCACCCTGGCCCGGAACTGCTGGATCTGCGAGATATAGGACATCATCCACTTATAATGCGATTCTATTTTCAGAGGCCCCCACCCACTGCCATCCCCTCATCTGCACTTCGCATTGAATCAAACGTGCCAAGGGCTCAATGGCTACAGCGAAGAGGAGTGGGGAGAGGAGACAGCCCTGTCAGGTACCACGCCCGATCGGAAACACATGGGATAACACCCCATTAATCATGAGCCATTGGATGGGAGTATAGAAGAGATATCACACCCCGAAAATGGACCCTAAATCCCATCCGGCAAAGCACTTCTCTTAGATAATCCCAGTCGACCGTGTTGAATGCTTTCTCAAAAGCTAGTAGTATGGACACATACTCTTTGATTTCACCAATACAAGTGAGGGCGACGTCGAAATGCCAAATGCACTGTCTAGTGCTGCGGCCAGGCATAAAGCTACATTGATCTGGGTGCACCAGAGTGCTGATGACTGTCTGCAGCATGGTCGCCAGTATCTCAGCATACATTTTGGTGTCAGCTTTAATCAAGGAGATGGGGCGTAGGACCCGCAATCCGTCGATAGTTGGTCTGTCTTGGGGATGACAACAATAGTTGCCAGATCAAGCTCTTGGGAGAAGGGCCTCCTTTTACAGCCTCTGATTAGAACCAGAGCAAGTGCGGGACTACAATGTTGCGGAGTTTGGAACAACAGTCTAGGGAGAATCCGTCTGGGCCGGGGTTTTCCTGGATTTCAAGACACGGATGGCCGTTTGGATCTTGACTTCAGTGAATGGTTCCTCTAAGGCCCTCACCACTTGCAGGAATCCCCCCCCCCCCAACTCTATGGATATGCTTGCTGTGTTGTTTAGCAAAATCAAATCTGGATCCCCTCTTGACCCTGCCGCTCCGAAAATTCTTGCTCTGGGAGCAGATACTATCTTTCCTACTTTGGTAGAGATGGTTAACCTCTCCCTGGAGAAGGGTCTGGTGCCTCAACCATGTAAGCACGCCATGGTTAAAGCCATTTTAAAAATGCCGAACCTTGACCAGGGAATTTTTGTCCCATTTCCCTGCTGCCTGGTATAAGTAAGGTGAGAGAAAAAATGTTAACAGGCATCTTTCCGAATTCCTTGAGACTAAATCATTCCTGTACCACACGCAAACCGGTTTTCAGCCTAAGCACGGCACCGAAACCGCTCTTTCATCGCGGTGGTGGAAGATGCAAAAAGGAGATTGGATCCAGGGGTCACTGTTGCTATCATACTGCTTGATCCTAATGCGGCTTTCAACACCGTTGATCACCATACACTCCTAGATAGGATTCATAAGGCCGGGGTTGCAGGGAAAGCTCTGAACTGACTTGGATCCTTCCAGATTGATAGATCTTCTCAGGTCTTCGATAAGGCTTATGCCTCTTCCAGTTACCTATGGAGTCCCACAAGGGTCTTCTCCTGGTCCTACGCTGCTCAACGTGTACCATCAACCCTTGGCGGATATTATAACTCCCTTCTGAATTTCTATCATCTCTTTCACGGACGATACCCAGCTGGTTTTCTCACTTGCACCAGACATGGATCCCTCAGCGTCCACCTTGTGACCCTGTCTGGAGCAGGTAGCCAGCTGGATAAACATATCCTGTCTTAAGTTGAATGGTACAAAAACAGAACTCATGATCCTTGGGAGCAATCCCCATCCCAGAAGTACCCTTGATTGGCACGGTCTGCCTCAGCCCTCCACCGGCTCCCAAACCTGCTGTAAAAAGTCTGGGGTGTGGCTGGAAAAAACTCTTACTATGGAAACTTAGCCTACTAAACTGTCTACTACCTGCTTTGGAATCATGCGTATGTTGCACAAGATTCTGCTTCTAGTCCCTCAGCCCACGAGGAGGCTGGTAGTTCAGGCTTCGATTCTCTCGTGCCTGGACTACGGCAACTCGCTTTACCTAGGTGCTCCCAAGGCAGTTACTCGAAAACTACAAGTCGTGCAAAATGCTTCTGCATGCTTGCTGTTAGGGATACCTAGGTATGAGTCAGCTAAACAGGGTTTGATTGATCTTCACTGGTTACCTGTTGCCCAAAGGATTGAATTTAAATCCTTGTGCACAGTACACAGAGTCTTCTATGCGCATGGTCCCCACATTTTATGCCAATTGGTTCCCCCCTACATCCCCAAAATGCTTCTTAGATCAACCAATGCATACCTAGCCACCCTCCCCACTACTAAAAGATAAAGAGGTGGAGGAAGGTCTTTTTGCTTTAATGCGGGTAAGCTCTGGAACTCTGTCCCCTTGGGTGTTCGGTCCATGAACAATTAGCTGAGTTTTTGAAAATCCCTAAAGACCTGGCTTTTCAAGAGTTGATCTTCTAAACTTCTGGACTTAGTGGAGCAGTTTTCTTTCTCCATCAGTGCTGGGATGCCTTTGGGTCGCCATGCGCCTCTATAAAACCCCAAGCATAGCATAGCACAGCGTAACCTTTTGCTGGACTGGTGTCAGACGAGAGAGAGGTATGTCTGCGAGCAGCGGCTGAGCGCTTTCAGCAGGAGTACATGGTTGGCGTGCATAGAGCTGCTCATAGTAAGTAGCAAATACTGCTGCAATTTCATCAGCTGTGGTAACTAAGGACCCCGATGGTACATTCATGGCAGGGATAAATCGCAAACCAATGTTTCTGGTCGCCGGCTGATATAGAAGCACACTGCTCTTATTGGCATGTTCATATATGCACTGGGTGGTCACGCGCCAGCACTGGCGGGCCTCATGAGAGACCAGTTGGCGCAGTACAGCTCTGTCTAGGTCAACTGTCGGGTCAACGCTGCAGTGGCACTGAGAGGCAATGCAAAAGGTGAGCGTGCCACTGTATGGTGCCTCACTGTAAATATCAAAGAAACCAACCCGTAAGGCTTGTGGGTGAGCAGATAATGGTAATATGAAGCTCTAGTAAGCCTGTGAAGCAACAGCGTGACACACATGAAGAATGTGTATGCTACTTTATAAGTTCGGTGTCAAGCCTTGATAAGCCTAAGAAATGTAGCCGGTCCTCCCAAGGGTGTTGCTGGAACAAAGTAAACCGGCACTGGTGTCCCAGTCCATGGGCAGCCATCATTTTGAGTATCGGGGAAGCGGCGCAACCCAGTTTGAGTTCAGAAGATCCCTGGGCCATCGGGCAATCACCAGCCAAGCCGCAGCCTCCCCCAAGTGAGCGGAGGGCCAATTCGGCTGACAGCTGGCAGTTTAGAGAACCTAGTGCTGGAATCTGCAGAATTAACAAGGAGGTCTCCAAAGCATCTTTAGGATGCGTCCTCCATCTTGAGAGTGTTGGCCACACCTCCTTTATTTTAGAACTAATAATTTTGAAAGTATTATTTTCGACGTTTTGAGGCAATACCACCTTGATGCACAGGTCCTGTCAATCTTTGGACGATTGTCCTCATCATGGGCTGGCTCTTGCCAGTGCTTTGTGCCGCTGTGACCACGTCATCTACCTATGAAGTGACGGATGCTTGCCCATCTGCTGCCTGGCAGTGGTCACCGGGACTAGCATGCCTGCAAATGATAGGAGAATTAATTTGTTACATTACACCTGTTCACACTATTTAGCTGCTATCTCACTTGGAGCTATGGAGTGACAAGACACCATTCACATTCAATATGTGCCTTTTAAAAGTACATTAATGTGGTGTAATCTCCACTGATCTAATTCCTGTGTGATGCAATCAGTCGCAAGAAACAGTACTGACTGAAGCACACTCGACTGAAGTTACTAGACATATTGGCAAACTGCAAAGAAAACTGATTATTTTGTACCTACTAAGACAGAACACTCCATCCCTTCACAGAATGCCAGGAGGATCAGGCTGACGTAGCAATCTCTAGTCATGGAAGGGTTTATTGTTGGGAGATGGACAGCCTTCACTTCATGACATGAACACGTCTGCTCAAAAACGGGGTGGGAGTGGGGTTCCTATTTCGGAGTGCTTACTCTTTAATTTCACTGGATTTTGGCAAAGATCACGAAAAAGTTCCAAACAAGAAAACTAAATATGCAGGAATGTTTCCTACAGTTCACACTTATTTACAAGATACATCCTCTTTCTGTCCAAAGCACGCAGCATATGTGTATTGGTGGAGAGTAGACTTGGTATACAGTGCAGGTCACAACTGCACCTGGAGTGAGGATTCACAGATTCCAAACAATGTAGACTGTTTAGTTTTCCTCTCATAAGACAATGAATTGCTGCTCAATGCAGGCTTACCAACTCAGGTCAGCAATAGAAATACAGTTACCCCAGATGTTCTCTGGAACAAATTGAGAGTTGCCTAGAGAATAGCAGTGTTTCAGCAGCTGTCTAATACCCACTAGGACCTCAAGATACCTGAAGTTCTTCAAGATTCAAGATCAAGAAATCTTTAAAAGATGCACCTTGTCCTCCAGATTTGCTGCATGACAAACCTTTGCCAATAAAGTCAACAGCAGATGATTTACCTTTGAAATGCTTCTGGCAGCTTGTGATTTAGAACAAAATCTTTGAGACTTATGACACCTCTTGTGAATTTGTAAGTGGTTCCTTAAATGTTTTTGTGAGTCACACGCTTCAGCACTTATACTCATCCTCTGCAACCGACTGTTAGTTCCTGTAGTGAAATAGATCCAATCTCTGGCAAATCTAATGGCCTTAACAAATGTAGGGCCAAAAGTCCCCAGCACTGTGTACATGTGACAACATACCCCTATTTTATCATTCAGATGACCTGGTATGTTTTCATGTGCACAAGATCCATATCATGCGTCTCCTGAGAAATGACCTACATGATTTGGTAAGTTGCTCAATAATAGAGTACTAGACACTACCTAATAATAGATATGGAGTGCCACCAAAGTGGTATTCCTTTTAATATGGGTGGCAACAACCACCATGACCAGACAACGATAGTTCTAATAGTTGATTGCAGCTGTTTATAGTAGTGGAGTATAGGCATGTCAACTGCATCCCAGTGGGGAGACTGCCTACTAGCTCTCCCTAGTACGTCTGTGTGGTAGGCCATGACTGAGCCTGCTGATTATCCTTGATTGTATGTAGTTTGCAGTAGAGTGCATGAGCACATGAGAGCTTGGGTACCACTGGGTTGCCGTGGTATAAGCACACTGTAAGACCATAGAATGCTCTATTGGCGCTATCATCCCACTGTGTTGCTCTCCTGATCCTCCTTCGCTGTAAAATTAATGGTAAAGCAAGGTGCATATGAGTTTGAATTCACATTATTTTGAATAGAGCATAAAAGCTGTTTTGTATTCACTAGACCTGAACCATCAGGTCAGCCTGTGGCCTGAAAGAGGCAACACTTCTACAAGGACAAAGGGCATGACAAGAAACTGTATAAGGAACAAAGGAGCACCCCTGAAAATTCAATATATAGTGGAAGGACCAGAGAAAAACAGACTACAAAATCACACACATCTGCCAACTCGACTACTTTATATAGGTATAACTCTTCAAAAATGTAATATCCAAAGTATGATCTCGGGCCACAAAATATCCAGAAGGAAAAATGTATTAAGTGTTATTTTCTTTTTTAATATGTTTGTATTTTTAACACTTTACAACACTCTATTTTGAATAGCCTTATTAATCACAAAGCACTTTGACTTAACAGAACACAACATACACACTGGGGGCCCGATTCACAAAAGTAACCTGAGACAAAATCCTAACTTTACGACTTTCGATATTCACAAAAGGCATTTAGGAGTAGTAAAGTTAGGATTCCTAACTTTACTACTCCTAAACTGAGAAAAATCCTAACTTTACGACTTTCGGTATTCACAAAAGGCATTTAGGAGTAGTAAAGTTAGGATTCCTAACTTTACTACTCCTAAACGGAGAAAAATCCTAACTTTACGACTTTCAGTATTCACAAAATGCCTTTAGGAGTAGTAACTTTACTACTCCTAAAGGCATTTTGTGAATACTGAAAGACGTAAAGTTAGGATTTTTCTCAGTTTAGAAGTAGTAAAGTTAGGAAATGCCTTTGTGAATACCGAAAGTCTTAAAGTTAGGATTTTGTCTCAGGTTACTTTTGTGAATCGGGCCCTGGATATTGTACAAATATATGATCTCGAAGATGCTCCACCTGACAACCCACTCACACTAAAACATTATGTATACACTCATACATATCACATTCATACTTCATGCATTCAGCCTCAATCAAACAAAACACAATTAGAAAATACTGTTACTACAAGACAGATCAAAAGGCAAAAAGCAAAATATATAAAATCAAATATAGATCCTAATGTGACAGATCGTTTTCTGTAATATTGCACACAATTTAGTATCTGTTAGGCGTAATACTGTCCTATTTTCTTTAGGATACACAATTTCATACAAGAATACCTAGAAGTAAACAATCTATTTTTAAATTCTTTTGTAGATTAAGGGTTGTAAGAACAGGCCCCCTCAGTTAGACATGGAGGTAATGTGGTCTTCTGGTTTGCATTTAGTTTCAAATGGCGCCGGCGCGCTTTTCGGTGCAAGACCAAATGTGGTACAACCTTCCTCAGCATGCTAAGTAACAGAATATGAACAAAAGAAAGAGGGGGGACAGGGAACAGCTTGGAGAAGACTAAACACATCAAGGGCTGCGCACTGATAGCCTGGTAAACTGAGTCTCAAATTGCACAGCCAACCTAAGGCAGAAGCTGCGGAGACACCATAGGGTCTCTGCTAGCGGAGATCCACTCTATGCGGGGGCTCAGAGACAGAGTAGTTCCTCCTATAGGGTTAAATTAAAGACCAATCTTCAAATACAGTAAGTCCTTATGAATCAGGTTCCTTGCTGGTTATATGGAAATCCTGATTAAAGGTGTCTCACAATCTGTCCATACATCCGTGCTTTCAAGGTTACTGAAATATACGATCACGAATATGCAAATTCGACGAACACTCCGGGTCCCGCAACCACAAAGCTGGAACAAACATGACAAGAGACTGCACACTTAGAAGAACAGATGGGCTGCCTGCCCATCCCCTGTATCCTGTGCCTTGTCCTGAAAGAGAGGGAAGAGCCCAACAGCAGCTCTTGATTTGCCTGAGGTTGCCTTGAATCAATACACTCCCTGAGCGATCTCCTCTAACTAGTTGCCATAGAGCTGTGACACATGTGCAGTAAAATACATTTTAACATGATTGGCTTACTCTCAACCCCCAAAAGTTTGAAAATTGATGAAGTGATCAGAGTCCAACTCCCACTGTACTGGATATAAGCTGACCGCTTTTGGCTCAGTCGGTATTCACCGTTTACTTCAAGGAGCTCTACATACCACTGTAGAGAAAGGCTGGAACCTTAGGCAGACTTTTTGGCTTTGAAAAATACAGACTACAGCCCCAGGACTGAGAACACCCTGAAGGAAGAAATAGAAGATTGACTGCCCAGCGTGGACGGAAACTGCCTTGCCTTAGGACAGAACATGTGTTCTGTGATCCTGAGCTTGAGGACCATGCCTACAGAGACCGGAGGCTAGAAATCACTGCCAGCCTGACTGCCCTGTGCCTCTGTGTTAGTGACTACATACAAATTCTGTTGTAACCAAAAATGGCTCCCTGTAAGATGTCCATATGCCGTGATGTTCGTTGTTGGGTAGGACAGAAGCTGTGGGCGACTGCAACTTCCTGCAAGAGGCATTTGTGCCTCTGTGTTCAGCATTACTCCCTGGACCACAGTGATATAGGACAACTTCCTGAGAGAGGCCACATGCCCTGAGTTCATTGAGAGCCACTGTGACTGACCGTGACTCACTATGGGAGGACCATGCATCTCTGCGTCTGTCTGTTTTACAGGAAGTCTTGTGCAAACATCTTTGGCTTGACATGGTGGTCTGTGAGCTGTCAATTTCTTCACTACCTTTGTGCACCCCTGTCAGTGGCATTGACCCTTATCTCCCTTTAACGTGAGGACTCTTCAATCACAACCTGGCTGTATCTTCCTCATCTTTTTTTCGTTAGCGTCACTAGCCTGGGTAAAGGCCCATGAGCCTTCACCTTCAGAATTGCCCTTTTGTTCTACAATGACTTGCTCACCCAACCATTGACTTGCAGATTCACAAACTGCTCAGGAACCCCGTAGCGAATCTGGTGCTGACCCGACCATTGTTCAGGCAGCCTGTGACCTCTTTCCCTTTCCTTGACCCTACGAGAACTGAGAGAGTACTGCAGCATTGCAACTCAGAAATCTTACTGTCACCGCATGCAACACTTTGCTGCCGCTGTAGCATTCTGATTTCCACGTTTGGAACTCTATTTATCTTACAGAGCACATAAATTCATTAGATCATACACATGCTGACTCAGTTGCAGGGTAATAGATATAATTACTTAAAAGATTGCTATTAATGCCGTAAGACTTTCTGAAGTTACTAAGCATAATTTCGTGTTATATCTTTTATAAAAAAAAGAATAATACAGTTTGAACAACATATTTATTGTAAAAGATGCATATGGCAATGTTATGGTTCTGTTAATGTTATGGTTCCGGGCTGGTAACCATCACGGCTGAAAGGGGAGGTGCAATATTTTAAATCCCGTTTATCGAGATCCAGTTCTAAGATGGGCACCCAACTGTGGTACAGGAAGTACTCGTACACCAGGGTTTGCAGAACTTGGTTGTTTAATTCTCCCTTCACAGTGTGAGGATAACCCAGCCTGCTTCATCCATCAACCATCTCTAACGCGTCCTCATGAGCCACCTGGAACACTGAGAGCGTTCCATGTATCCCATGACAACACCCTCGAGACTGCTGTGGTTACAAAATGGTAGGCATTCTAATACATAAATCACAACATATCAGCTTACTTTACAAACAAAAAAAACAAAACAAAAAAAAACACGAAGGAGAGATGAAGTTGGAACTTAACGAGAAACGAATTACATGGGTAAAACTTAATAACCCAAACAGCCATTGCATAGTCAGCACATTTAATGGGCACACGGCGCAAACAAGGATGCCTCCTTGTTTTACTAACACTACTCGCGGATTTACCATTCTTACTCATACCATCAATAATCAGCCTCCCTGTATACAACTTCCTTTCTGTTTCACCTTCAATTGACACCACTCCCTCAACATCCTGTGTAGAATGCTGCCATCCACACTCATCCATTTACCAATATAGTTTTTTTACAGTACAAAGCTACTCTTCTTTTGTTCCATTTCTGTCCATTCTCCAAAACTACATGCCATCCATGCGCTTCCTTCCATTGGTACAGAAAATCTGTTCACCCCATCCTCCTTTTTTCCCAACTTGATTTTAATCAAAACACCTGATTTTATACTTCCAAAATTCAGAAAAAAATGTTTTCCTCTGCTCACCTTGCTTTCAATCAATCATTGAGGTGTCAATTTCATTTTGTGTTCCCTGCCTCTCATCCTTTTGAAAGGGGTTTCACATGTAACACCATTCACAGCAGAATTGTATGCCCAAACCACATCATCTACACATTTCGGAACATCCTGTTTGCGTTGTATAGCCATTTGAATGGTACCCTTAATGGCTCTGTTCATGCGTTCCACCCTTCCATTTCCTTGAGGATTATAGAGAGAGGTGCGCACATATTTTACCACATTCCCTCGTAAGAAATTTTGCATGACATTAGATGTCAGTTGCGCACCATTATTTGTCACCAAGATACCTGGACAACCTTCTCTCCTAAAAATGACTTTAAAATGTTTGATTACATTGTCAGTAGTAATGTTCCTTAAAAATTCCACGATGACTCATCTCGCGTAAACATCTTCAAGTGCCTTAGCAAACCTTCTATTTTCAGATAAAAAATCCACGGGACCAATAAAGTCAAGACAACTTTTTCCCAAGGAACTCCATCATCACTTCCTCCAAGGGAACCCATACCTTGTGTACTGACTTTTAGCCTTTTTTCGCTGTCTGTGCATAACCTACAGTTTTCCACCCAAATCAATTTCAGGCCACCAAAACCTAGCCTTGAGAAGTTTCTTAGTAATGGTCTGTCCTAAATGGCCTTCATGTGCTAACAAAAACAAATTCTTTTTCAGTCCTTTTGGAGGTATGTATTTCTCCCCCCTTAGTACTAGGTCATCGGTAGCTCCAATGCTAAGTTCCTCCTGCAGTTTAACATAACTCCTCAAAGCTGGCTTTAAATCACCTTCACGTCTCCAGCTTGCTCTAATGCAAATTACAAGTTCTTTAATTACATCATCTTCCTTTGCTGCCTTCTGCCACTCTTCTCTAGAAATAGATCTAAACCCATTTCCAATGCATCATCAACACTGGCCACCACACACACAATCCCTTCATCTTCCAATCCTTCATCTTCATCATAAAGAGGTAACCTCGACAAGCAGTCAGCCTGCACATTTCTCCATCCTGCTACATACAAAATTTTGTATATGTAATCTTGTAACCTGGCAGTAAAACGCATGAGGCGTGAGGAACCTTTGCCTCCAACCAACTATTTGTGATCCGTTCTCAAAGTAAAATGCACACCCAATAGGTATGTGCGAAAGTACTGGACACCCCATGCTGCAGCTAAAGCTTCCCTCTCAATTACAGCATAGTTTAGCTCTGATCTGTTAAGTGTATGTAAGGCAAACGCAACCGGTTTTTCCTTTCCCATCTGTACCTGAGATAGAACAGCACCAATGCCATGGGCACTGGCATCAACCGAAAGAAGAGTTTCTTACCCTGGCTCAAATTGAGTCAAAATGCCAGCATTCACTATTTAATTCTTTATATTTCTGAATGTCCTGTCCTGGACATCACTCCACTCAAACTGTTTACCTTTCCTTAATAACTCTCTGAGCAGCTCAGTTTTGTCAGCTAAAGTTATGGACGAATTTAGAATAGTATTCAACTAATCCAATAAACAATTTGAGTTGATCCTTACTGTTAGAAATGGGGGTCTCTAGTTGGCAATGGCTGGCCACTGTCCAAGTAGGGACCCTTCTTCCTAAGTCAGAGTGAGAGGGATATCCTCTTTAATACCCCTGCTCAACCCTGTGGTAACGTAGCACGAGCAGGTAGGCTTATCTCAGAGGCAGGGTGTGAAGCATTTATGACCATACACAGTAACACAGTGAGGAACACTACAAAGGGACACCACACAAGTAGTTATAAAAAAGAAGTATCTTTATATAAAGGCAGATTTATCACAAGACCAATAACTGTAAAAGCCACAAAACTGTCAAAAATAGGATAGCTGTTGAAGGGCTGTCAAAGATAGTTCAAAGGTTGCAAGAATAAGGTTCAAATTCAAGGCAGGGGTCTCTGCGCCCCTTTCACGTTCAGAGGTTGCAAAAATAAGGTTCAAATTCAAGGCAGTGGTCTCTGCGACCCTTTCTCTCATAAGACTGTCAAAAATAGGATGGCTGTTGAAGGACTGTCAAAAAATAGTTCAAAGGTTGCAAAAATAAGGTTCAAATTCAAAGCAGTGGTCTCTGCGACCCTTTCTCTCACAAAGTACCTGGGTTTAGTAGCAAAACCAACAAAATGTCGCAAAGAAGTGGTAGCGATGATTCTCGGCACGCGAGGCCGGCGATGCGTTGAAATCCTTGCCGCAAGGGAGGATGATGCGCCGATCTGCGTGATGCGTGCGGAGACACTGCGACCAACTTCTGCACGCTAGGCCGCCGATGCGATGACTTTCTTGCCGCGAGGGAGAAGTCGATGCGACGATCCTGTTGCGCTGTGCGATTGTGTTGCGATGCGAAGAGATGACGCTCCGCGAGGAAGCGGCGAAATCCGGTGCGATGCGATGAAAATGGCGGACGCACGGCGTCCGTAAAGCGATGTCTTGAAGCGATGATTTCTTTAGGGGTTGCGAGCACTCGGCGACAGCAGCGCGATGATTTTTCCAGAGCGTCTCAGCTGCAGCGGCTCGCAAAGGGGCGTTAGCGATGGTTTCGTGTTGCGAGCACCCAGCGGCAGCAGCGCAATTTTTCCAGCGCTCTCGGCTGCAGCGGCTCGCAAACGTGCGTTAGCGACGATTTCCAGCACTCTTTTCTCTGAAGCAAAACTAGAGGCCCTGGAACTCACAGGAGCCTCATCAGCAGATAGCAATCCTCGCAGGGAGGAAGCAGGAGGTTGGTGGTGGAGTCAGATGTGCCTGAGACTCCAGCAGGAGGCTAGCTCTTTTCCTAGCCCTTGGGTAATTGCTGTAACAAAAATAAAAGTTCTCTCAAAAGTTCCTTTTCCTCTTCTTCAAGGTCCAGTGGTCACTGCTGCAGGCCAGTGCAAGAAACAACACACAAGCACAAGGACAGTCACTTCCTGCAGATTCCTCCAGTGGCACGGACAGAGTTTCCTCTCCAGATCCAAAAGCAATACAAATTGTAGGGGTTTGAGCACAGATATTTAAACCCCAAAAGTCTTTGTTCTCAGAAGCTACAAGTCACTGAACCTAGCCAGAACCAGTTCTGCTCAGGCCTGGAGCACTTTGTTTACCAGGCTGCATTCTTCCTTTCAGAAAGAGGGGGTCTGCTAGCAGACACACAGTAGGAGGTGGAGCCAGCATTCACCTTGCCAGGCACAGCCCTATTCAGGTCAAGGAGCCACCCCTCCCCACACTCTAAATGCAGATCTCTCTATTCAACCCAGGTCTGACTCAGCCGGCCCTGCCCCTCCAAAACCAGACAGCCAATACACATAACAGCAGAGCACACTGGAAGGCAAGAAAATACCTACTTTCTAAAAGTGGTATTTTCAAACACAGAATATAAAAATAAACTTCACTAAAAGATGTATTTTAATATTCTGAGCTCAGGCATACTAAATTCGTTTTTCTACCATGTTCCTGGGGTCAGTTAGGACTATAGAATGTAATAGTCAAACTGCCCATTCTAGCCTATGAGGAACAGGTACCCTTACAGTAGTGAAAAACGAAATGGGGTGTACTTCACTACCAGGACATGCTACACATACCAAGGCATGTCCTACCTTACACATACAATGCACCCTACCATAGGGGTGACTTACAAGATGCCAAGGAAGGTTCAGGGGCTGGGAAGTGGGTGCACTTCACAGCCAAGATGGCAGTTCTGGACTGCACACAGACACTGCAGTGGCAGGTCTGAGACACACTTTACAAGCTGCTTCTGTGGGTGGCGCAAACCAACGCTGCATGCCCACCAGCAGCATTTGGTTTACCAGCCCTGGGCACACACAGGCCACACTACTAGGGACTAACAGGTAAACCAAATAAGCCAATCAGGGATACACCAATTCACATAGACATATTTACAAAGGGAGAGCATATGCACTTTAGCACTGAACAGCAGTGGTAAAGTGCCCAGAGTCATAAAACCAACAGAAACAGGTCAGCAAAAATACAGGAGGCAGGCAAAAAGTTTAGGGGTGACCCTGCAAAAAGGGCCATTTCCAACACTTACCAGTGGGAGTTGCTGCCAAATTTATAGCTTTCAATAAATCCTCTTTTGGTTCCACCCCCGCTCAGAAATAGTATACCCTAAATAGTCTATTTCTCTTAATAAAAAATTGCACTTGTCTTCTCTTAAGGTAAGACCTGCATTCTCCAACACCTCAAGTACTTTTGTTAATGTCCTATCATGCCCTGCTTCACTCTTACCAGTAATCAAAATGTCATCCTGAAAATAATGTGTATTCTCAACCTCACTGAATAATGCATCCATCATGCGCTGAAAAACACTGGCGGCAGATGCCAGACCAAAAGGAAGTCTTTTGAATTGGAAAACCCCTTCCATGGTAACAAAAGTAGTACATTTTTTGGAATTGGGATGTAAGGAAATTTGATGGTTTGCTGTTCTCAGATCTAATTTTGTGAAAAATTTGGCTTCATTCATCAGCAATACCATCTCTGCAATATTTGGTAATGGAAGGCTGTCTACTGTTATGTTCTGATTCAATGATCTGAGATCAACACAAAATCTGTGTTCAACATCTTTCTTCTTGGTGATTACACCTGGAGAAAGCTACTCAGACACTTTTACTGGCTCAATGATACCTTCTCTCTGCATGTCACTGAATATCTCTTTCACTTCTTTTTGAATAGCTACTGGAATTTTTCTTACTCCATGTCTAATGGATTCGGTTTTTTCTTTCATCTTAATTTCATGAACATACCCTTTAAGCTTACCTAAGTTGTCACAAAACATGTTCTTATACTTAGCTATGATAGATTCAATACTGTCAGCATCATGGACAGTCAAAACTTGTTCTTCAGACCTTCAGACCAGAACTACATGTAAGTCATGCTGTTGCACCCACCCAAAAATGGCTGGACCCTCTCTCGAAACATACATTTTGCCAACAGCTTTCCTGCCTTTAAATTCAAAACAGGTCTCTAACAAACCCTTTAATAGATATGATCTCACCACCGTAACCTTTGGGTGAGATGTCACTGTTGCAAAGTGCTACACCAGGCCAATTTTCTCTAAACAGTACTGTAAGGTACAATAGTGAACATGAAACCAGGATCAACCATTAATTCCACAGGTACTTCATTCACTATAAAAACTGCTTTAGGTCTTTGCATCCTGCCTTTGTGTTCATTCTCTACACAAAGCACAATGTCAGATGAAGATATGGATTCATCAACAAATGCAACTCTATTTTACTAGAGGTCTTTGCAAATTCTTGCCACATGTCCTCTCTTCCAGCACTTTCCACAAACTTTATCTCTTGCATAGCAATCCATAAAATCAGCAGCATGACCCATGCTCCCACATCTATAACAACCACTGAATTTACTTTTGTTATCCATAAAAGTTTTTGTTTTTGGTTTAATTGACATTGGCTTGTAATTGTTTCTTTGCTTCTCTCTGATCTCACTGTTTGCAAAATCCTCTTTCTTTCCAACGACGTTTACAGTGTCATCCTTTTTAGTTTCTAGATTTTGCACCTCTTTCATGTATGTATCAGACTCCTCCACAATCTTTGCTATTGAAATCGCTTCTTGTAGAGTAGGATTCGTGGCTGCCTATAGTCTCTCTTGCATTCTTTTGTTTTTACATTGTACTATTAATTGATCACGGATCATTTGATCTGTCATGGGACCAAAGTCACACTTGAGTGCCAACTCCCTTAAATGTGTAACCACTTAATCTACTGTTTCCCTTTCCTTCTGAGGTAAAGAATAAAATGTATGTTGTTGCATGACAATGTTAATCTGTTTTCTATAGTACTTCCCCAATCTGTTCTTCGCTTCTAGATAGGGATTTTCAATTGGTTGACCACCAGCTCCCATTACTTTAGGAAACAATTTAAAGACATGTTGTCCTTCTTTACCTAGACAATTTTGTAGTAACACTTTTTTTCTAGATGCTGGAAATTTTAAACCATCAATTGCTTCAATATAGTTTTCGAACACAGCAATGCCCTTCTACCACACTATCGAAGGGGACTCACCCTCCGATAAAAATGTGGGAGGTGGTCTGACCATTTGGCTAGCTGCCTTACTAACATGCTGTGATTGTAAAAGATAATAAACAAACACGCACCCCCTTTTTTTAAACTAAAAAACCAGGTAGAATGGCAACATTTTTACAAATAACCCTCAGGCTAATGTAGGTAGAAGACTATAATGCTGTAATTATCACGAGACATTAATGGACAATCTTGTCAATCTGCTTAATGGTGTGCAGATCACCGCAGCGTGACTTAAATGTTTCAGTGTAATAATATACTAGTTGATAATGTGTGCACATTACGGTGGAGTGTCTTGAATATGATGAAGTAATAATGGACACTCTAATAATCTTAAAAGTAGTGTGCAGATCACCGTGATGAGAATATTAATCTGCATAGTGGTGTGCAGATCACCATAGTGTGAAGTGAAAGTGACAATGGGCCTAATTATTGATCTGGAAAGGGTGTGCAGATCACGTAACAATCTGCTTCACAGCGATAAATTACAAATCCGTGGGCAAACAGTTAGTACGCACTGTAGGAGTATATACTGACTAAAGATGGCGTCATGTACGACGCAGTGCGTGTGACGTCCCACGTTGTATTGTTAATGTGCGGGTGATGCGTTGATTCGTGTCACTTAGAAGCCTGGGAGCCGGAAGGCACGAGCTCCATAGTGCGAGGTAATACCTGCAGTTATATTAAAGGCAATAATTGTACAGTACCTTAAATCAGGAACTCCTCAGCACACGTTGCTTAGTTATACTGTCGGTAAAGTTGCGAGAGATTGGATTCGGAAGATGTAAATATGTTGAGTATCACCTTGGAGATTATCATCTGCATTGATAACATTCAGCACGTAGGTCCATTCCTCGCTGTGAGGGAGAGTAGGCGATCGTCGCCAAATTGTGGTGGAGGAAGTACTTGTGCACCAGGGTTTGCAGAACTCAGTTGTTTAATTCTCCCTTCACAGTGCGAGGATAACCCAGCCTGCTAATCCATCAACCGTCTCTAACACGTCCTCATGAGCCACATGGAACACCATGAATCCCATGACAACACCCTCGAGACTGCCATGGTTACAAAAGGGCAGGCATTCTAATACAACCTAAACCTACTAAAGATACCCTAATTGTTCAGCTTCAATATCTCCTGAAAGCAAAAACCTAAAGACAAAGTAATTACCAATTCAATGAGCTTGCAAAAATATCTGGCTCCTTTTTTCCAAGGACAGCGGCGAAGCTGGTCACGAGCTTTGCCTAAATGCCCTTAAACCACACACGCCCAGGAGAAATGGTCTGAGAATGGCAAAACATTGTGTAAGCCTGACGCCGTCAAACATTTCATATCCCTCTGGCCTCAGGATATGGTGCGGTAAAGCTCTCGCAGCTTAGAATTGTGGTTTTACTGAGGATGCTCTGTGTTCATCTTCAGTCATCCATGTCCTCTAAAAAGTGGTTTAAAAAATTGGAAACTTCTAGAAGAAGCAGCTTGGGTGGCCAGGTGTTTACACGCCATTAACAATAGCTCACAATGTATGTGTTTTATTTTTGAGTATTTCCCCCACTTCCTATTCAAAGATAAAAACCCATTGCTATCCTGGCTGCAGGAAAGAAGCCAGCCTTATACTCTCAAATCTATTAATGGGATACATTAATGTGGACCATGGTGTTCTGTTAAAAAACAAAAATGAATAAGTGAGTTTGATAACATTCCTCCCTATACAATCGGACGGGATCAGGGCTCTCCTCAACATGCAATGCATGTTCCACAAAGATCGCCTCTCTTACAGTTACTGTTCAACATCTACATGCTTCAACTAACACAAGTATTTGGGAACTACCAAATCTATTCTAAATGGTCTTGATCAGAAACATCATTGGATTACAGATAGCTTCTGCCTTAATGGAACCAAAACTGAAATCCTGACGGTAGGTGTACACGTCCCAGAACATGTTCATATCAGTGCCAGATATGTGCCTTGGAGAACCTTACAGATCTCACAGGAGGTAAGACACTTACGATTTATTTTTGGTAAGGAGTTCTCTTTTGCTCCCAAGATAAATGCAGCTGTGAATGCTGAAGAAAAGCCTACCCCTCGTTGAAACCCAACATAGAGTGCTACTTAGTGAGCCTTAATAATGTGCATTGTGATTACTGTAACATCATAAATATTGCTCTTCCAAAGAAACCTGTAGACAGAATGCTAGGAGTTCAAATTCGAACCGGACATTTTTGCCTCAAGCTCAGGAAGCAAGACCACCTTTAAACGACTTGAATTAATCCACTGGCCCCCGGTGAACTCAATAATTTAATTCAAGGTCTTGTGCCCCACTCATAAGGCCAACTGGGGCAAACGTTTTGAACGTCTACAAAAGCAGTCACCACATTACATTAAAACTAGAGACCTTTGATCAACCATCTCAACAAAGATTCAACAGAGGGTTGAGCTATGTAAACATGGCGAAGATCTGTGGGGGTTTAGGTCCCAAACTTTGGAACAATCTAATTCCCCTTCTCAGGCCTGCACCACCCATCTACAGTTCAGAAAACACTTGAAAAATGGCATGTAGAACACTGTGTTTAAGTACGCTGATTCTTGAGGGTAACTTACTGCTGGAAATACTGAACAGGGATCCCTCACATCCATATGGATTCTACCTAGCCTGCAATTTGCAAATTATCCGTTGTGTTTTACATCCCAATACATCCAACGCCCTAATGTTAATGTAAGATGACACTGCAACACTCAACAAAGCTTAACAAATATATTAAGTATATTAATTGTATTCTTCTCTTGCAACTTGGATGTATGTTTCTCATGTGTGGCGACTCTGACCCAAGAAATGAAAAGTGACGGGAATAATGCTGATCACAACACATTCACAGCTTTTAGATCCCACTCCACGCAGTGCAACAGTAGGGAACATGTTGGATTGCAGAGGGGTAATTTACTATTCCAACTCCAGTCAGTGGAACAGTAGGGAAATTGTTGGATTGCGGTGGGGTAAAATGTACCATTCTCACCCCAGTCAGTGAAACAGTAGGAAAAGTGTTGGATTGCAAAGGGGTAACATTTACCATTCCCACACCAATAAATGCAACAGTAGGGAAAGTGTTGGGTTGTGGAGGGGTAAAATGAATATTCCCAACCCAGTCACTGCAACAGTAGGGAAAATCTTAGATTGCAGAGGGGTAAAATTTACAATTCCCACTCCAGTCATTTCAAAAGTAGAGAAAGTGTTGGATTGTGGAGGGGTAAAAATTAGTATTCTCACTCCAGTCAGTGCAACAGTAGAGAAAGTGTTGGATTGCGGAGGAGTAAAATGTACTACTCCCACTCCAGTCAGTGCAAAAGTAGGGTATGTGTTGGATTACGGAGGTGTAAAATGTATTACCTCCACTGCTACATTTAGGCATGTGCCTTCCAGGTGCGCCACAGAAGTATCAGAAATATTTGTATCCATGTGAAAGGAGATATATCCCAAAACTGTTAACTGAATGTGCTTCATGCTAATTTACAAAACGAAATGTATTCTGGCACCACCCATGCGTACACTAACAGTTAGTACCAAAAATGTTAAATTCAGTAGAGGACATTTATACAGGCCTTAGCTCAGGGCACATGCCATTAATTTTAGCTTACATCTCACTGCTCCTCACTACATGGTGGCAGGAGTTGAGAGGAAGAAAGATGGCGGTTACACCCCACAGCATTCATTCTCTCCACTGTCCCTTCTGCAAGGGACACAGGTACATGCAGTCTGATGACTGACATGGGCTCCTGAGTTAATGCCTTGATGTTGACTAAACACACATAACATCACAACACAAGTCTGTTCCCTGATCACTAAAATATGAATGACGAGATCAGATTTGGCCTCTCAAATTGAATGTGCTGATTTCATAAAGAAGCATGGAATCTCCAACACTCTTATTTTGTTTGATTGTGTGCAGAGAACATGTTTGTTTGACAGACTTGCCATTTCTTCTGTGTTGTAGCTTTGAATTCTCTTTTTATGCCCACATAATGTTAACCTTTTTCCATCTTCTCAAAGATTCCAATTAAGGAGGACCTGAATAAAGCAGTGAACAATTACATAGGCGATTTGCTTGTTTTTAGGTCGAGCTGCAGTGCGCATGCGCTGTCTGCAAGACCTGCTGTAATTGATAGTCCAACTTTTTTCCTGCCTGCTGCTTAACATTGGTTGACCCTCGTGACGCTCTTCTTTGGTGCCTCCTTACTGGTTCCAATAGCCGATACGTCACTTCCTTTGAAGGCTAAGGAGCACCGGTAAAGTACTGTTTCCTTATGCCTTCAGTGTTCATCTGTTGTTTGGGGAACTCTTTTTCTTCTGCCGCATTGTCGTCTATTCTGCTAGCTTGTGACCTCTCTTCTCTTCAGGCTGATGGCGGTGTTGTTAGTCTGCACTAACGTAAGCACAGGAAATACTGCGATACAATGCGCCGTAACGAAGCATTATTCGTCGATCCCCTGTTGGACCGGTCTCATGAGGGTCGGGCTCAGGGTGAGGATAAAGACATGTGTATATATGTGCCTGTTTGCCGATGGGTCCCTGTGGGTGTGCATTTCTGTGCACGCGTCAAAGCTAATAAGCCTGCCTTAAATGGGCTGATGCATAATGACACTGGAACATACAAAAGCTGTTTCCTTGCATTAGCACATTAAACCCAGATACGCTGGCTTTGCTTGTGCTTTTTTTTACTTTGTGAGCTGCCTGCTGGGATACATTAGGTTTTTCTTTTACTTTTCATGCCAGATCTCCCCGATCGGATTCCACAGAAGAACAAATACACAAAAGACGGTGTCCGTCTTCTGTCTTTACCACTGCCCACGCCTCTGTTGGTGTGCATCATCAGTGAGGCGGGTGAAGAGGCCTCTGCCTCCCGCTGCGAGATCCGGCCTCTTATGTGACAGGCGCCACTTGCAAGTGAGTGTTGAGCTTTCTATTTTATATGTGGCCCATTCCTCCGGTGCCCCTTTGTTTCCCTTTTCTTTTGTTTTATTTATTCCTGCTGCAGCACGACTGTGAGAAGGTCAGTTACTTGGACGAAGCATTAATCAAAATACAGGTTGGCATTTCCTCACCTTGAGTATACACTTAAATAAAACTTGACCCCGGAGGACATTCGCAAGTACACAAGTATTCTTTGTTCTGAATGCATCTCCCAGGGAGCGTGTTAAGGTTTTGCAACACTGATCCACAAGTTGCACAGCAACAAGACAGTGATTATAGTTGCTCACAAGTATTCTTTTAAGCTGCAGCCACTGCGGGCTTCTGCCAAGGAACCCAGGCAAATGATTCATCCGCTCCTCCATAACCTGAGTGGTTTTTAACTCCCACCACCACCCCAAGGTGGCATAATTAGACCATAATATAAACCAGGAGTGGGGGGGGGAGGGTTGGATGTCCACTGATAAATAGCATAGCACTGGTCCACGGACAACCTCATATAAACCATACACATCTGTCGACTGATAGGCAGGTTTGGATGCAATTCACCATCTTCATTAGAGTCACTGTGCTGCCTCGTGTGGCACTGTGACTCCCTCTTGCACTGCTGTGCCTCCTTCTTGCACCACTGCGCCTCTCTCTTGCGCCGCCATGCATTCCTCTTGTGCCACCGTGCCTCCCTCTTGCGTTACCTTTAAATACAAACCCCTCAGCTGTCGGTGTCTGTGTGAAGGGAAAAGGGGGGAGAACCTGCGCTTCTGTTTTTCCAATTCAAGCACAGGGAACAATGAGAGGTTTCACCTTCAGAATGAAATGCATTGTATTATGTTATTTTATTGTCCTTTCGGTTTTTGAGCTGTGTGCGTAATGGCTGTGAGCTGTCTGCAATGTGTTTTGAAGCACAACTCTGTGCTGCCTGGACTGTGGGATGCTGCATGGTTCTGGTATGCACACACCAATAAAATGAGGATCAGTGTGCTAGGGTTATAGCAGTGGAGTTGTAATCGTTGAATGTGTGCTTTCGTGTGCATTTCTTCTTCAATACTTGCTCTTTTGCGTAGGCCATCTTGCTTGATTGTTGAACGTGGTTACTTCTGCGATGTGCTGTTTTTGACAAATTAGTGTTCATTATCCACACAGTTCCACCCCACACAATTCAACTTCACACATTTCCAATCCACACCACATAATTCGACACCAAACCACAAAATTCAACTGAAAAACACCATTACACAACACACCACATACATCCAATCCACACCACGCAATTCCAATTCATGCCACAAAATTCAACAGCACACCACATAATTAAACTCCACAGCATACCACTCCACAACACAAAATACTATTCCACATAATTACACTCCATAACACACAATCCCACTCCACGCAATTCCAGTACACTCAACACCACATAACTACTATTCACATAATTACACTACACAAAGCCACTCCACACCACACAATTCCACAACTAACAATTCCAATCCAACCCACATAATTCCACTACACTCCACATATATACACTTCATAACACATAGGTGAAGGACATTGTCATTTACAACTCCAATAGCTCTAACTCGAATGCGAGACCTTTTGCATTTCCAATGCTTGTTACTACTGCATCGCCTCCGAACAGCACTTGCTCTCAGTACTCAGCACAGCTCTGTGCCCCCACTAAAAATCAAGTACAGAGCAAACGTGGACAGGTTATTGCCAATTTGTTTCGATGTTCTGTCAGTGGTGGCAGGCGTAAAGTTTATTTCCTAACCCTGAACACATCTTTTAAAACGGCTAAATGTGTCTGTTCATTTGACCTTGAAAACGCAATAAATGCCAAAAAAGTGTTAAAAACAGGAGATGCTATAGACATGAAGACACAAAGTTTATATAAATAGCAATGTCATTGATAAAGCACAAGAGCAATAAGTCACTTTTCTGTAGGCTTCTTTTCTACTTTTCCTACCAACGCCTGACAAAGTGGCTGCCCGTCTCCAGGAACGGACCGACTATGTGGTCCCACAATATTTAATATTGGTACACCAACTTTGCGGTGAGGATTACACTGACTTTGCAGCTGATGTTACTCTGACCCTGCGGTGAGGGAACTGCTCATTACTTAGAGCCCCCGCCACTCTCATCATTCCTCTTCTCCACGTGACTACGGTTTCCGGTAGAAATCTGATTCCCGGAGCCCCTAGATCCCTCCCTCGAGGCTCCTACTTTCTTTAGACGCACCTTGGGCCATGACTTATCCCCTTTCCTCGCCCGAGCAGAATTAGATTTGTTACTTACTGATACACCAGATTCCGTATGCTCACATCCTTGTCCTGATGAAGATCTCAATTTTTTGAGATTGAAACGCCGTCGGCCTCTTGTACAACTAAAACTCCTGTATTGTTTAAAAATTTGTGTTTAGGAGTTTTTGCTCATGTTGTCAATGCAATGTATGTTTTTAAATATTTCCTCCACTCACCACATCACGTTCCTTTTCACTTTTTTGTGAGCACTGGATCTATAATCCACTTGTTATGAAAATACTGATATTGAAAAATAAATGAACTTTTTGTCAATGCCCACCTGTGTCCCTTCCGTCATTTATCCAGTAAAGTGCCTTATGCCAAATGCTAATTGATTAATACTCTCTTGAGTTAACCTTCTTAGGACCGATTGGCCTTGCATGAACTATTGTTGTTTTCTCAATATAATGTATCACCCCAGGTTCAAATATTGGGGCACCCTTATTTTGTAATACATTCTTTTCTACTTGTGGCATACATTGTGTAAGTCTTATGTTTGAGTATTCTCTGTTTAAACATTGAATCAGTGCATGACAACAAGTAGGAGTTCCCAGATAGGGTGAATCGGAAGAAACAATTGTACATTGTTTGAATTAGATTTTCATGAAAGAGGTAATCTTTCCATATTATAAAAGTGTCTTCTGCTGCACAACACTTACATACCTTTCACCTACTCTCAGACACCGCTCACCCACCATTTACTGTGCACAGTCACCCTGACATTGCGCTGGCAGTCACATACTGCTCACCCACCACTCCCACAGTGCTGGCTCTGCACACACACACCATTGACATACCTCTCACCCAGCACTCACTCCTCTCACCCTACACCCACAACTCTCACCCTCTCAAACCGCTCATCCTGCACTTATACTATTGACATACCGCTCACCCTATACTGGCACACCTCTTACCTTGTACAGGGTTAGCATCTCTCGCCCTGTACACTCACACAATTCTCAGTCTGCACTGAACACTCATCAGTCACTATGCATTAAGGCACTTTCCCTCTGCACTCACACACTTATCAACCTTCGATCATGCACCACTCCCCCTGCACAGAGAGCACTTGCCCCATTCTACCTGCACTCTTACACTGCTCCCACACCTCTTATTATTAATCCCATAGGCGAAACCTAATGCATTTACCAATGCTTGTTTCTTCATGTGTGCACATATGCTGGTAAGAACAAGCCTATATACGTGTGTTTCTTTATTTTGAATGCCTAGGTGCGTGTGCATCTGTCAACGTTACATTTTATATGTATTTGTTTCTGTATGTATGCGACTATATGTGTGCAACTTTTGTTTATGTGCCCACATGTGTGTTCCTATGTCTGTGCGTGTGTTTGCGATTGTTTGTGTGTATGCCTCTGTTTGTGCTTATGTTTACGTGTGCTTGTGGGTGCTTGCTATGTATGTGTATACATGCGCCTATGCGTGCATGTCAATGTCTGTGATTCTGTGTGTGACTGCGTCTGTGTGTATGTATCTAAATGTGTATCTGTGTGTGCCTGTGTGTGCTAATGGCAGTGTTTGTGTACGTAAGCAGGGACATATATTAGTTTGCGCAATTCATAAATATCTCCCATCAATTAATAAGATAAGTAAACTGTGTGGGCTTTAAAGAGCCGTTTAATAGGCACTTTCCCATGATACATTTGAAGCATTTTGGGTACAAAACCTGTTTCTGAAGGGAAAAGATGAAACTTAACACTTCAGTACAGGCTTCCAGTCATGAGGAATTTTGAACAGATATTTGTCCAAACATCCTTCAATATTCAATCTCTGTTTTTTAAGACCTTGTCAGAGAATTCTATACACCTTCAATTTAACTCTCAAAGCACCGGTCTTGTTGTTTTTCACCCTTACTGAATGCAGACGATGTGTTCCAGCTATATACAACTAACACAGGTTTGCAGAAATTGGTACGCTGTTTCCTGCATCCATATGAACTATTTTGAAATCAAGCTGTAAAAGATCAGCATTATATTCTTTGGAAAAATAAAACATTACAAATTATATTAGAATGTCTTGGATTGCCCAGTTGAATTTGTGTTTGTAATTGCTATTTTACGAGAATCAAGGAAGTCACCCAGCCCACCCCCATCAACGACCATCATTGTTTTGGAGAAGATGGTGGTGTGTGGGGACAGTGGTCAGGTCTCACAGGTAGCCCACTCAGACCCCATTAGCTAAATTCTCTGCACAAAAGTTCAAAAAAATTCTCACTTCCTGTATGCCATCTAGTGATGTAAGTACAGCTCGGTTGGTGCTTGCGGCCAGAGAGCACCTCAGATATGGCTCCAGGACAGACTGCCAGCCCATATACCTGGTGCAGCAAGTACTCTCTCTGCGTGGCAGCCACACAGCCGTCTCCAACCTCACCAATGCCCACAAGAGCTCCCTGGGGGAATTCTTTATGTCTAAGTCTGTATTGAAAAAGGTAACCGCATGTGGTGATGATGGCCTGAGACGGACTCCTTTACCGATCCCATTACAAAAACGACTCAGACGCAAAGAGACAGAACGCTGTCAATCATGATGATTGACATTCCAGTCATCAATAGCTGTACTGTGGACTGTTTCAAAATGTGAAAGATAATGTCAACCAAGCAATGAAGGAGGATAATCCATTATCCCTCTCATGTATATTGTCCTCCGTGGGTTGAACCAAACTGTGAATGACTCTCCAACAGACCAAAGCTGCTTTGTGCATTTTTTCATGTATTCTTTTGTATTTAATACAAAGCTCTGTTTAAGTAGCAGAGGAAAGCAATATGGGCTCGAGGAGCATAAAAACATTGTATAGCAGTAGAACAGTTCTCAAAAATATATCACATTCACATGTATGTGTTATTTTTAGACTTGTTTGAGTCAGCCAAGCTAGCTACAAACTGCTTCAAGGATCCCTATTTTAAGGAGCGTACATTTTGGAGTAAGTCCATGGCTATATATGGCAAAATAGGTTAGCGTTCACGCAGGCACTGGTTGTGATTTGCAGAATCAGACGGCCAGCTCAGCCTTCCATCCTTCTGAGGCCAGTAAACAGAGCTTCGTTAAACTGGATGGTAATACCCATGATTACAGCACTTACAACAAGCATTGGCATAGCCAATAGGTCTCGCTTTTGGGACCTTATAAGTATTTAGTTATGCAACTGTTGCATGGCTAAACACTTATAAGGTCCCAAAGGCGAGACCTATTGGCTATGCCAATGCTTGTTTTAAAGGGTGCTTGACTGCCTGTAGTTGCTTCTGCCCTCCCACCACCCTCCGACACAGATGCAGCCCTCCCACACAAATGCATGTGCTGTATCTGCTGAAAAAAATGTCTGTTCTGGGCTAAATATATTGTTTGAGCTGTTTCAAACACCCGCAAACTCAGGTAAACTCACCGCAACCAACAATATAACTTGGTGGCGTGTAGTGTCCGGGAAATGTTTTTCATGATGATGGTGCAAAACTAACCACCCTCCGACACAAATGAGTCATCAGCCCATACTCGACTCACTGCTGATTCAGTCCATACTCCAAAGTCAGCCCTAGTCCGTAGGATGCCGGAGCCAGGGAAGGCACCAGAGCCCCTTCACTATTCCATGGGGATCCTGTCCTTCTCTGCAGGTAGGACTCATACTGGCACATGCGTCATGTTCGTTTCTGCTTATATAGCGCTAACATCCGCTAGAGGCAGGCAAGCGCTTTGTGAATAGAGAGTCCTGGGCTCTGCTGAAAACGAGCGACGGAAATCATGTGGGAGCGGGGCCGCGAGCGGTGAGCCGCAGAAGGTGAGCGAAGCCGGAAACTACGGGGCGCATCGGGGGACATGGAGCGGGGCGAGCGGCGCGGCAGCCTGCAGAGCTGACCAAACGCTCGTGCGTCGTGGCTGGCCTTTGGATGGGTACGCGCGGCAGACATGTGTTTCCAACTATCGC
Organism: Calotriton arnoldi; assembly: GCA_963921515.1. Lineage (NCBI taxonomy): Eukaryota > Metazoa > Chordata > Amphibia > Caudata > Salamandridae > Calotriton > Calotriton arnoldi. The sequence goes on along the minus strand of CAWUFW010019302.1, from coordinate 73,769 downwards.
GCCCGCGTCTGGGCACGATGAGTGGAAACACATGTTTGCCGCGCGTACCCATCCCAAAAAGGCCAGCCACGACGCACGAGCGTTTTTGGGACTGCTTTTCAAACTCGCTTACAATAAGTCTTCGCCTCTAAGCAGCGCTTGCGCGCTACTCGAGGCTCGACCTAAAAAGGAGAAGTACGGCATGAAGAGTGACATAAAAAAAAGTTGTTCCCACCCAGTAGGCAAATGTTCTTAAAATGTCATACAAAAGATAACTGATTACTTGGTTCAGGAGTAGGAAGAAACATTATATACACGCATAATAAAGTACATCCTCAAGTAAGACTATAGAAGATGAACTGCAAAACACGATGTAATCACCTCATGCCACTTCACCACCCACCCCACCCTCACACACGCCTTTTGTATAATTAGAAAGGTGGCTGGTGTTCTGTTCACATTTGGGTTAGAACTTCCCTGCAAAATCACTACTTTCATAGGTCCTACCCGCTATGGCAGACCCAGCTTTAGCAGGAGGAACCTCTGGCATGTACGAAGCATAACAGGCTGTTGATCTTGAATATGGGTTAGCAGTCTTCCGCTCCCAAAAACCTGAACCAAATCCCTAGGAGAAAGAATACCATAGTACCCAACAGCTTCAAAATGGATGACAAAGTTACCAGTGAGATATACAAATCTGAGTTATGGGTGTTTTGAGGCAGTGCCCCCTCCCTCCCTGAAATCCTGAAACTGCCTGCGCCAACTTTATATGAATTTAAAAACACAAGAGAGGAAACTCTAACCAAGTGGACGAGCTGAGGGTCGAGCGGGTGAAAATATCAAAGTAAAGAAATATATAATATAGCCTAACTGGACTGATACTCAGACGCGGCGAAAGGTCCACTGGGATAGTGCGCCTACTGCAGATTGTGGGTAACTAGGAAGTAATCTCAGAGGTCAATGCCACGAGGGCCAGTTTTGGTTCACTCTTCGTTTCCTTCTGTCAGTTTAGCTCCAGAACAACAGCAAAGACCACAGTTCATGATTTTAATACACTAGCCCTGCAGCTGCTGGGACACCCAGCAGCAGTGGGGCAACCTCATGTCCATCCGGTACCTGCAGATCCTGAGGATGGTGGTGACAAGCTGCAGCTACTCTGTGCGTGCAGAACCCATGCTGCTGTTTCATGCATTACCAACTGTGACACGCACCACCACTGCATGGAGGGACTGCGTGTGGTCACCACGGCTTGGCTGGGGGCAGACCACTTTGTCTCACAATGCTGGACCCTTCCTTTGCAGCCTCAAAGAAAAGATGCAAATGCAAACTGCCATCAGTCATAATGAGTGACAGGTCCCAACAACAAATGGATGTCCTGTGAGCTGATTCAAAATGTGGGTGACACTTCTAAAAATTGAAACGGCTGAAGGGGCACCCATCTATCTCCTTCCCTACATCTGCTATCCTTTCAGCTGATTCAAAATGTAAATCTGAACTTCTGCAAGTTCAAGGCTTTGACATCTGTGTCAACTATTTACTGGGACTACAACACAACTTGTTAGTAGATGTCTTGTAGTGGAACTCATTTCTAATCAAGATCCCTCCTGCCCACCCATTTGCATCAATGTGAGTTCTCAGAGGCTACCAGCTTGGGTGGTTAGTAGCTCTTAACAACTCTAAAATAAAATAAAATAAATCACACTTCAATTAAGCAAGGATGAATGGGACTAACCCAATGCCTCTCTTAGGTGTCACTTTTATCTTCTTTGCATATTCCCTGGTAGACAGCTAAAGCAGTCTTTAAGCCAAGCCATAATAAATCATAATGACAAGAAAGTCTGAGGTTCTTTAGCAATCTTTGGAAGTCTTAAAGGGTAGATCTTGGGTATGAGAGGGTGGTGCATCTTCAGGGAGGTAGGGGGACACAGGTCCCTTAGAAGTAGAATAAGCATTGGTAAATGCATTAGGTTTCGCCTATGGGATTAATAATACGTTAAGAGGTGTGGGAGCAGTGTATGGGTGAATGGAGAATGGTGTGAGTGCTCTCTGTGCAGGGTGAGTGGTGCATGAATTAAGGTTGCTAGGCATCTGAGTGCAAGTTGAAAGTGCCTCTATGCATGGTGATTGATGTGTGTTCAGAGCAGAATGAGAATTGTGTGAGTGTACAGAGTGAAAGATGTTACCCTGTACAAGGTAAGAGGTGTGCGAGTATAGGGTGAGCAGTATGTCAATAGTATAAGTCCAGGATGAGCGGTTTGAGTTCAGGGTGAGAGGTGTGAGGTGTGAGGTGTGAGTGGAGGGTGAGAGGAATGTGAGTACTGGGTGACAGGTATGTCAATGGTGTGTGAGTGCAGAAGCAGCACTGTGTGAGTGGTGGGTGAGCAGTATCTGACTGATAACGCAATGTCAGGGTGACTGTGCAGAGTAAATGGTGGGTGAGTGTACAGGGTGAGAGGTGTCTGAAAGTAGGTGAAAGGAATGTAAGTGTTGTAAAGACATGTCAGCAGCGCAACCAAAAAACGTTCTAGTATATAATCTATGTGTTTAATAATAAGCTCTTTTTTGCTGGAAGTAGTCACACTGCACGGAGACATAGATTATGTCATCACAGACTCACATTGGGTCCAAAACAAAGACCCAGTGTCCTCTTGGTACACGGTGAAAAGGTAAAGGAAAAACTGAATACGCTTGCGCTTTGCTGTACTTATTAATTTAATTGTGCCAATAAAGCATTATTCTACTTTGTTGCACAGAACAAAGGAAGTCACAATGACGACTGCCGCCTCTATTTGACTGCACTAGCAGAGCGTGCCAAGTTAGAAAGCGATCTGCGTGATAAGTTCGAAAATGAGCGCGATGAAGTAACAGCTGGTTGGTGAGGCCAGGATAAGTCACACAAAATCCGACCAATGGGGCAGAGGTAAGCAAAAGCGGGTCAATGCTGCATCTAAAACACTGGAGTGTCAATTTAAACTTGACTAACATCCCATGGTCGAACTATGTTGGGGAGTGGTCATACTCCATCTCTTTCATAGAGAATAAAAATATGGCATTTTCTCCTTCCCATATGAGGTAATTGGACGAACCCACACCTAATAAGGCTGCAAATAAAATGCATATTCTTGTTCCAGCATTTAAGTATTGGTCCTCTTCCGGGTTCTCCGTGTCTCAACAGAAAATAAAATACGGCAGAAACGTCAGATCTTGCGGCACTGTAGGCTACAGATGAGCACCACCCGTGCATCAAGGCCCTGCTGCTGCACATGCGCACTCTGGCTTGCACCTGGTTCAACCAGTATGCCCGTAAAATGCGCTACCTGAAACAGCACGAGCGGTGCATGTCACGCGAGAAGTGCGTGGCCAAAGAAGAGTTTCTTACTCAGAGAGCCGAACACAAGCAGGCATGGGTCATCCAGCTGCTGGCCAAGCTAAGGCGTGACCTGAGCCCGCAGAGCAGCCAGGACCTGGTGCTGACCATAAGTGGTCGTAAGCCACCCTGCTGCCTCCTCTCTAAACCCGACCAGCGCAGTAAGATTTGCTGCATAGACTGCCAGCACCAGGGTGATGAGGACTGGGGGCAATGATTACAGAAAGGCAAGGGGGGGGTGAAAAACAACACACAAGGGAGGTGAGGGTTGGGGAAAAACAGAGAGTGCACAAGGAGGGCGGGGGTTGAGGAACTGCAAACACATGCACAAAAAGTGGAACCAGCAAAGAGAAATACAAACAAGATAAGGACATGATTTACAGTCGTCAGCTAAGCGCGTTAGGAAAGCCAAAAAAGTTCTGCGGATGAATACAGTACTTGGGCCTTGGGAAACTGATAAGAGCAAACACACGAGGAAGAGCAGGAAATAGCATGCTTCAGCCAAAAAAAACAGAGGAAAAGTAAGTAGCAAGCACAGAAACCAATGAAAAGCAAGGGGGTGGAATGTAAGCCCGTTTTAAGATATATATTAACAATAGATTTCACAAGCACAGCACAAGCACTGTGCAGGCGAAACCTAAAAAGGGAGATTAAATAAAAGAAGTCTACCTGTTTGACTTCCTTTCCGGGCTTTTTTTAATGCCCCCAAATATTATAGTAATATACAGAAGAAAGGATTACAAGAGAAAATACAGAATGAGAAGGAACAGGATAAACAAGCATTGGTAAATGCAATAGCTTTCACCTATGGGATTAATAATATGTTTTTTGTTGCAAGTTTTAGCTTGGTGGGCAGTTGTGCAATATAAGCCTTCTTGACCAGCAGAGTTATCAAGGAAACCATTTAAACACAGACAAGTACCTCCTACGTCCTGCCTCTATGACGCAGTGCTTAAGTGTCACACGGAGCTCTGGGTCAAAGGTTACTGTTGGTGGAGCTAGCAGAGATTCCGCTAGAAGAAACTAAGCAGTTCCTGTACCTCTACATAACCTCAATCAATCAATCAGGGGTTAGTTAAAGCGCGACTACTCACCCGTAAGGGTCTCAAGGCACTAGGGGTGGGGGGGGTGCAGGTTCCATTCCATCAAGGAGGGGGTCTATCGAAGAGCCAGGTTTTGAGGTTTCTTGCGAAGATGGGGAGCGATGTTGTCTGTCTGAGGTGGAGCGGAAGGACGTTCCATGCTTTGGCCACGAGGAAGGAGAAGGAGCAACCTCCCGATCTGGTCTTTCTGGTGCGGGGGACCACGGCATAGGAGAGCTGGGCTGATCGTAGGGTCCTTTGGGGTGCGTGGAATTTGAGTCGGCTGTTCAGGTATGCTGGTCCGGTGCCGTGGAGGGCCTTGTGTGCGTGGGAGAGCATCTTGAAGGTGATTCTCGCCTCGACGGGGAGCCAGTGGAGTGTGCGCAGGTGCTGGGAGATGTGGCAGTGTTTTGGCAGGTTGAGGACCAGTCTTGCGGCGGCATTCAGGATGTTCTGTAGCTTGCGGGTGAGGTTTTTGTTTATTCCGGCGTAGAGTGCGTTGCCGTAGTCGAGTCTGCTGGTGACCAGGGCGTGAGTGACTGTCTTTCAGTGTTTGAGGGGGATCCATTTGAAGGTCTTACGAAGGAGGCGGAGGGTGTGGCAGCAGGAAGACGAGACGGAGTTGATCTGGCGGTCCATTTTGAGCTCGGAGTGCAGGATGATTCCCAGGTTGCGTGCGTGGTCCGTGGGGGTTGGCGGGTTTCCGAGGGCGGGGGGTCACCAGCAGTCCCTCCAGGCATCTGGGTTTGGGCCCATGATGAGTACTTCTGTTTTGTTGGTGTTTAGTTGTAGGCAGCTGTTTTTCATCCATTTGGCGACGGCTTCCATGCCTTCTCGAAAGTTGCGTCTGGCGGTGTTGGGCTCGTTGGATAGGGAGAGGATGAGTTGGGTGTCGTCTGCGTATGACACAATGTTGAGTCCGTAGGTTCTGACGATGGGGGCGAGTGGAGCCATGTAGACGTTGAAGAGCGTCGGGCTGAGGGAGAAGCCCTGGAGGACTCCGCAGGTGGTAGGTGTGGGGTCCGAGAGGAAAGGGGGGAGTCTGACACACTGCGTCCTGCCGGAGAGGAAGGAGCGGGCCTTGTCCTGGATTCCTGCGTCGTAGAGTCTGCGTATTAGGGTGCGGTGGGAGACTGTGTCGAACGCCGCTGATAGGTCGAGGAGGATGAGGGCTTCTGTTTCTCCTTTGTCCAGTAGGGAGCGGATGTCGTCTGTTGCGGCGAGGAGGGCGGTTTCCGTACTGTGGTTTTTTCTGACGCCGGATTGGGAGGAGTCGAGGATGTTGTGTACTTCAATGAATGTGGCGAGTTGGCTGTTGATGGCTTTCTCGATGACTTTCGCTGGGAATGGGAGCAGGGAGATGGGTCTGTAGTTTTTGAGGTCAGTGGGGTCCGCTGAGGGTTTCTTTAGGAGGGGGTTGACCTCCGCGTGTTTCCAGTCATCGGGGAACGAGGCAGTCGCCAGGGAGCGGTTGATGGTGTGGCGGAGCATGGGTGCGATGGTGTCGGCGGCTCTGTTGAAGATGTGGTGGGGGCAGGGGTCCGTGGGGGCCCCTGAGTGTATTGACTTCATTGTCTTCAGTGTGTCTTCGGTGGTGAGGGCTGTCCAGTCGTCAATCGCTGGTTTACGGGTGTCGGGGTGGTTGGTGAGGGTTCAGTGTGTTGGTTGTCTTCGTCGAAGTTGTCGTAGATGCTCTTGATTTTGTGGTGGAAAAGGTGCTGAGTTTGTCGCAGAGGTCTTGTGAGGGAGGGATGTCGGTAGACTCGCTGGTGGGGTGGGCGAACTCCTTGATGATGCTGAAGAGTTCCTTGCTGTTGTGCGCGTGGGTGGAGATTCTGTCTTCAATCGCTTTTTCCTCGTTTCTCTGATGAGTTGATGGTGGGCGTTGGTGGCGGCTCTGAAGTTGTTGTGGGCTTCTGTGGATTTGGTGTTTCTCCAGGCCTTTTCGAGGCGGTGGCATGTGCGTCTGGACTCTCGAAGTTCGGTGGTAAACCATCTGGCTTTCTTGGCGCGGGTATTGTTGTTTTTCTTGAGGGGGGCTATGGTGTTGGTGCTGTCTGAGATCCATCTATGCAGGGTTCGGGCTGCGGTGTTGGGGTCGTCGTTTTCCGCGATGGTTGGGGTGGAGTTGTTGAGTGAGGAGGTGAGCTGGTCGTCGGTGATATTGGACCAGTTTCTTCGTGGGAGCAGGTGCTGGTGTCTGTGGATGGTGGGTGTTCTGAAGGTGAAGTGGACGCAACGATGGTCGGTCCATGGGAGTTCGGTGGTGTGGCTGAAGGTGATGGAGTTTCCTGTAGTGAAGAGGGGGGTCGAGGGTGTGTCCTGCTGGTTGCGTGGGCTCGGTCACGATCTGGCGGAGTCCAATGTTGTGGAGGTTGTCAGGGAGGGATGTGGTGTTGGGGTCCAGTTGGTTCTCGAGGTGGAAGTTGAGGTCTCCCAGCAGGGTGTAGTTGGTGGATGCGATGGCCTGCGGGGAGATAATGTCCGTGATGGAGTTGGCGAAGGGTCCGCGGGGTCCATGGGGGTCGGTAGATGAGGGTTCCTTGGAGGGTGGCGGTGGGGCTGGCCAGTATCTTGAAGTGAAGGTGTTCCATCAGTTCTGTGGGCTCGTCGGGGAGTGTGCTCAGGCGGAGGCTGGATTTGTGGACGATGGCGATTCCTCCTCCTGGGCGGGTGCGGCGGTCCTTCCTGGAGATCTTGTATCCTTGGGGGATGGCGATGGCGATGTCCGGTCCCGAGGTGGTGTTGGTCCAGGTTTCGGTGAAGAACGCTACGTCCGGGGTGGTGCTGTCGAGGAGGCCCCAGATTTCGGTGGCGTGTTTGTGGAGGGATCGGACGTTGAGCAGGATGCATTGCAGGGTCTTCGGTTCGGTTGTGTTCTTGTGGGCGGGTTGTGCTGGATCCGTGTTCTTGGCGGTGCTGCAGGTGTGCCGGCAGCGGTGACAGCTGAAGGGTCCGTGGGTGTCGGCTGGTGATGCTAGCTTGCAGTTGTTGTTGCGGCCTGGGTTGAGTGCGTGGAGTGCTGCTGGGTCGTAGCGTTGGCGGGGCGGAGGTCCAGGGTTCCTGGCGCTGGTCGCGGTCGGGTCGTGGACGGGCGCAGACGGGTTTGTCTTTGACGCGCCTTCAGTGCGCCAGCGGCCGCCATTAAGTAGGGGTCGGGGAGGGCTGGACAGCTGGGAGGCGGGAGCGGGGAGGGGAGCTGGATTGGGCCGGTCGCGCTGGGGGGAGGGGCCGCGGGGGCAGCAGCGGCGGGGAAAGGTAAAGGGAGGAAATAAGGGATAAAGAAAAAATGGAAAATAAGCAGAAATAAGGCACAAAAGAGCAGAGATGCAGAAAAGTGCAGAAAGGTGAAAGCTAAAAGAGGGTAGAAAAACGAGTGAAAGAGCAGAGTGAGAGGAAGGAAACAGAGGTCCACTGGACCACCAGGGATGAGGCGCAGGGAAACCTGCGGGTGGAGGAGGGCCTCGATCACCAACACTCGAGAGTGCAGGGGCAGGCCTCACTTAATGGTAATAACCTCTACATATCTTATAGCTGAGAGAGCACTGGATTTACAAGGGTCAGCATACGCAGGGCAGTTAGAAAGTTTTAGCCATGCTCCCCTCGTACCACAGATATAACACGTTAACATAGCAGTGCACAAGCAGAGGCTTGTGCTCTCGGGTAATGTACTTATCATGATGGAGAGGGGCTTTCTTCTCCAGTTAATGACTGAGGAGCAGAGGGTGCAACTACTCACTCAAAATGTTGTCCATTGATACATCCTTCCCTAACTGCTGACAGGCCATTCACCCCACCTCACTCCATCCTCACCCACACAACAGAAAAGCAATCTTACCTCTATCACCTAAAACATAGCGGCAATCCAATCTCCCAATCACTAAAACAGCCTGGCAACAATACATTACATATCAGATTTCCACAACATGTGCTTATTTTGAAGAAAGTTATTATGTTTGGGTGAAGCAATGGTTTGGGGGACTGTCTCAGAGACTCACCAAACACTAGTAGTGAATGGCAGTTTATTAAAAAGAAAAGAAAGTGATATGAATCGGCCAGCGTTGACCGTGTCATAGAGCTTTTTTTAAGCCATGTTGCACAGCAGCCCGCTGTTGTGCAATATGTTACAAAAAGCGGCTGGGGAGCAACATAAGGGAGGCAAGGGGAGGAGGGTGGGAGCAGCAACAATGGGAGAAGGGAAAAACAACACAAAGGAGGTGCGGGTGGGGAGGCAGCATCAGATGGGGCAGCAACACATAGAAGGGAGGGGAAAGAAAAAATAGTATGACAATCATAGTGCGAACAGCAGACAAGCACTAATTAAGCTGATTCAATCTGTGCTTTGTTCATGCTGCACAGAAAGGAACGTAAGTGATGCTTGCCCTGTGCTGGCCAAATAGGAGGCAGCCAAGACTAGTGACATTGAAGCTAACAAATGATAAGCAGCATGTGAGCTCCAAGCCCTTTATTGTAAACAATACGTCTCACAAGAGCGCATGCATGCAGCACATATGCTGTCGCAGGATTTTTTTGATTTTTTTATTCTTTTTATTAAAGACGCTCATAAGACATTACAAGGTTGAATATATGCACATGCATACAACTAGGTTGAGTTAATAACAAGGGTACATCTTGGAAAGGGTTATACCATCATAATTATCATAAGAATAATCGTAAGGTTGGATTAGTCTTTCTACCTAAAAGCAGGGGAGTGAACTATAGCAAGCTCAATATCGTTCATTGCAGAGCAGGTGCGTCAATGCTGTCGCAGGATTGACCTAAATAGGGGAAGAGGAGGGGCGTGGCCAAGCAGCATGGCCGACAGGATGTGAGCTCCTTCGGCTCCCGACCGACCCGCCACTGAAATCCTGTATTATCCTTTACCCGGACGCCTGCGGCAGATCTGTGGTTGCGGCTGGGGCCCTGCTGGCGCTGGGGGCCCCCTGTGAGGGGGAGGACTTGATCTACAGCCCGGCATCGGCCGCTGCGTCCGGGCGGCCGGTGGCCTGACGAGGGAGCACTACGCGAGGCCGGGGCGTCGGCCTGCACCTGACCGAGTCGCGGCTGGCGCTCGGGATCAACGCTTCTGCTCCTGGCTGCTCTGCGGACCCTGGCTAACCTGGAGGGGGTGCCCTTTGCCTTCGGGGGCCCCCCGGAGTGTGTGGTGTCCCCAAGTCACCGTGCCGGTGCCTGGGTGAGCCGTGAACCGGGAGGTGCATCACGAGCCGCCTCCACGTAGGAGTGCCGGAGGGGTTCGATTCTGCGGCGGCCGCCTGGAGACGCAAGGCGGTCGCGTACAACCCCCTGCTGTAAAGGATTGTCCTGTGAGGGCGGGCGGCTGGAGTTAGGCACGACTCCCTGCGGTGGGCCCCACCTGGCCGTGGACTTCACGCGCCCGTGGAGTGCCGCAGTTGCGCGGCTGGAGGCCTTTACCAGTGGAGCTCCTGTGGACCCCGGAGCCGGCGTTGGATGGCCCTCGGGGCATTGGGAAACCCCCCTTGTGTGCTGCACCGGAAGCTCCGTTGAGGAGCTGCTCCTGGAACTCAGCTGATCTGGGCGCGGTCAGGGCCTGGAGACATTGTGCCGGCGGTGACCGGCGGCCCGGCCGCCCATTGGAACTGGCCGCTTTGCCTGTTTTCATCTGCGTGGCTGCCCGGGGGTGCCGGCCCTCTGTGGGGAACTCTCGGCTCTCTGACTGGCGGTGTGGCCAAGTTGCGAGGCTCTCCTGCTGCGCTGCGGAAATCTCCTGCGCGCACCTGAGCACAGCCTCTGAGACGGGCGCCGCCCCGGAGTGAGCGGTGGGTGCCACTGCTGGCGGGCCCCTTCTGTGGTAGCTGGAGCGGTGCCCATGACGAGGTGAGCGGCCCCGGGGCCTTGGTGGGATCCTTGCGCCTGCACCTGTTTTGAGGTCCGCCTGGGTAGGGGCTCCGGGCTGTGCTGGATGTGGGACAGCTACCCTCGGGCCGCCGGCTGGGACTATCACGAGCTGTGAAGCTTTGGGGACGCCTAGGGGCTTCCTGGGTCTGGCGCCATGGGTAGAGACAAACTGCCTCGTTCCTCTGCCCCCAACAAAATCACGCTATACACCACACAGCGGCTCCCCACGCAGCGGATCACTCGTCAGACGGAATCGGAGGGAGATGGCGGGGCCACTAACGAACCATCCCGAGCAGAGCTCCTGGAGGCGATACAGGGGTCCTGCACCGCCTTGGAGAAGCAGATTGAGACGGTCTCCATTGATGTAAACCTGCTGAGGGCGGGTCTGCGGAAAGTTGCAGACAAGGTCTCAACGGCGGAAGGGGACATTGTGCAGCTTCAGGGAGAGGTGGCGTCTCTGAAGCAGCAGGTCTCGCAGCTGACGTCCACCACCGGAGCGCTGGAGCGCCGTGCGGAGGAAGCTGAGGGTAGGGCCCGTCGCAGTAATATCAGGGTCCTGGGCATTCCGGAGCGCTCAGAGCAGGGAAATGCGGAGCGATTCCTTGAAAACTGGATACGCACCAAGCTCTGTCCTACGGGCCTGTCGGAGGTTTTTGTGGTGGAAAAGGCCCACAGGGCGATGGTTCCTCCGCCGCCACCGGGGCCCCCTCCTAGAGCCCTTATCGCCAAAATCCTGAACTACCGGGACAGGGACTGCATCTTGAAAGCTGCGAGGGAAGCGCCGAATCTCACCTACGATAATGCCAAAGTCTCAATATATCCGGACTATACCCGCCAGGTGCAGGAACAGAGGAAATCTTTCCTCGGCATCAAGCAAAAGCTCCGCGAACTACACCTACAGTACATGTTGCTGTACCCGGCGAAGCTCAAGGTGATATCTCAGGGAATGGCCCACTTCTTCGACTCCCCAGAAGAGGTGTGGGAGTGGCTTGAGATCCGGGGAGAGGTGCTCCCTCAGAGGGAACAAAGGGGCTCCCGGAGCGCATGGGGGACTAGGCCCCCGAGGAATCGGAAGGGCAGACACAGGAACCGATCTGCCAGCGTCGCCCAAGCGGAACGGCAGAGGATCACAGTGGGAGATGACGGAGCCCTGCGAGTGGACTCTTCGGACCCCGACGATTCACCTCCGCGAACCGAGACAGACACTCCAGATGTGGGACTAGTGCCAGAGACTCTGCTATCGACCAACCATGTGGTTCCGGAAACTGTAATGGACCCTCTTACACCCAATCCAGACTTACCATGAATGTGAGGTCTTTTCTTTTACTTTCTGGGGTGTGGGGCTACTAGTTTGGTAGACTAGGGGCCATTGACGCGCAGAGACTCTGGTGCAGCGTGTCCTAGGTATGTACCTCTGGGGCAGTGACTTGGGAGGGGGATCGGGACGGAATATGATACTGCTTGAGATCCCGTATGCACCCTGCAGGGTTAGCGGAATGGACTGGTTCGGTTGTACCAGAACTATAAAATTGGGCAGTCCGGGGTGCTGATGTACGCTATGTGGATTCTGGGCTGGGTTGGGAGTCCGAATTGGGTTTTCTTTTGCTTTTTGGGAAGTTTTCAGCCTCTGTTGGGCTGATGGGGCAGCTGTGCACGTCCTGGCACCAGCATGGGAAGAGCAGTCCTGCATGTATAGTTTTCAGTATATTGCTCGTGGGAGGGGGGGAGGGTGTTTCTGGGGGGTTGTTATTGTTTTTCCTTTTGTATTGTTTGTGCAGCATGTGGGGTACAGGTTATAGGTAGCTATTCAGGAAGGGCAACGCATAGAAACCGGCTGTTTTATCATCAATGGGATTCAAACTCTTAAGCTGGAATGTGAGGGGGCTGGGTACATGCACCAAGAGATATAGGGTCCTGTCCTTTCTCCGGAGACATCAGGTTTCGATAGCGTGCCTCCAAGAAACCCACTTGAATGAGGAGGGAGCTCAGAAGCTAGCAAAGAAATGGCGGGGACAGGTGTTCCACTCTTCACTTTCCACTTATGCCAGGGGAGCCCTTGTGTGGGTTGCCCCGGGGACCCTTTTCGCCCTTCAGTATATGGAAGCTGATATCCATGGGAGATATATACTCCTTAGAGCTAAGTTGGATGGGAGAGACATTGCTATAATTAACACTTATGCCCCAAACACGGACGATCCAGACTTTTTTCAGACCTTGCAGGAGGTCCTGGTGTCGGAATTAGAAGTCCCGTTGATCTGGGTGGGGGATTTTAATTGTGTGCTCGATCCGGACCTTGATAGGTTCCCGCCTTGCAGGGGCACGAAACCGAGGATGACAGTGATGCTTCGGGAGGTTATGGAGAATATAGGCGCCCGGGATGTATGGCGTCAGAGTCACCCAGCCCAGAAAGTGTACACCTGTTTCTCACCCACTCATAACACTCACAGCTGGTTAGACAGGATCCTAGTGGCAAACCCAGACACTGCTATGTCCTTTGAGGTGACACATCAGGCGCGCTTCTTATCTGACCATTCCCCTGTGGCTTGCGTGATTGACTGGGGGGTCCCGGTTCGTCGCCCCCGGACTTGGAGGTTACCGGCGGAGGTGCTCGAGGACCCGGTAGGGAAGCAACACATAGAATCTGCCATAACCGACTATGTCGATCTAAATTGGGAGGGACCTGACTTGTCACAGGCTATGAAGTGGGAGGCCTTAAAAGCGGTGGTGAGAGGGGCCTGCATGGGTCTCACAATTGGGGTCCGCCGGCAACTCCAACGAGAGCTACAAGATGGTGAACAACGCCTCCTAGAGGCACAGACCCGAGACGCTCCAGATGCAGCGGATGGGGCTAGGGAACACGTCCTCCGGGAGCGCATACATGACATTTGGGACAGGCTCGAGAAATACACCCTCACACGATATAGACAACGCCTCCATAGGGAGGGGGATAAATCGAGCCGTTTGTTGGCCTGGATTCTCCGACGAGAACAGGCACCTGCCGCGATCGTGGCTCTGCAGGAGCCCACTGGTGGACTGGTCCACTCAGAGGTGGGGCTACTGCGAGTCCTGAAATCCCACTTACAGATAGTATATACCGCAGACCCAGCTGTCGGTGAGTCAACTTATCTCCCATACCTGCGCGAACTGACTCTTCGGTCTATCCCTGAATCGGCGAAGAAAGAGCTAGAAGAGCCCCTTAGACTGGGGGAGGTGACCTCCGCGCTGCAACACTTACCAAGAGCTAAGTCCCCGGGGAGTGACGGGTACCCTCCTGAGTTCTATCAGGCATTTGCGGGTACGCTTCCCCGCCTCCTCTTGCAGGTGTATCTTGAGGCCTTTGAGCGAGGTGTTCTCCTGCCCAGCATGAAGCAGGGAGAGATATGTATGATATTAAAGCCGGGGGGGGATGCGCATGAGCCCTCGTCGTACCGACCGATTACGATGATTAACACGGATGTTAAAATTCTGTGTAAGCTCTTGGCCGCCTGATTAAGCCCATACATGCCGCAGTTGGTACATGAGGACCAATGTGGTTTTATACCGGGTAGAAACACGGCTATGAATCTGCGCCGGCTTAATCATGTAATGCATGAAGTACGCGGTCGGGAGGAATAGCTGGCACTGGTCTCCATCGACCTCGCCAAGGCATTCGATACGGTGGACTGGGGGTACCTTTTGGAGGTCCTACGAGCAGTGGGCCTGCGACCCAACTTCTGTCGTTGAATTCGCATACTGTACACGGAACCCCGCGCGAGGGTTATGCTTGGGGGCGCACGCTCAGAAGACTGGCAACTAGGTAGGGGCACTCGTCAGGGGTGTCCCCTTTCGCCTTTATTGTTCGCCCTGGCCATAGAGCCTTTCGCGGTCCGGATCAGGGCGGACATGGATCAGTGGGGCATTAGAGTGGGCAACACGAGCCACATTATCTCCCTCTATGCCGATGATGCCCTGTTTTATTTTGCCTCTCCCCGGGACGCATTACCTGAACTGCTGCGCCAATTGGACAGATTTGGTGAGGTGTCTGGATTGCGGTTTAATCGGAACAAGTCACTGATTTTTCCATTGGCTGAACTAGCCTCAGTACCCCTGGAAGATCTTCCGGACCTGGGGCTGCGTTGGGAGAGGGAGGGTTTCCGATACTTAGGGATACAGGTGGCGCCGACGGATACACAGGTGTTGGCCAGGAACATAGACCGGGTAACTACGTCTCTACAGCGCTCAGTGACTTTTTGGAACACCCTTCCACTGTCATTGATGGGTAGGCTGGCCATCTCTAAGATGGTGATGCTGCCCAGGGCCCTATATACTCTCCAGAACTCACTATGCCCATTACCGGCGCGCGTCTTTAAGACCCTGAATATGATTCTCACGTCCCTGCTCTGGGCAGGACAGCGCAGTAGGGTACCCCTTAGCACTATTATGCTTAGTTATGAGGGGGGCGGCCTGGAAGCTCCACGCTTTGATTTATATTACTACGCCGCCCAATTACAACCGGCGGCGCACTGGCTGACTGACGCGGACAACTGGGAGAAACGCCTGCTGTCGGGCAGGGTGGATACCCTGGCACTCCAGGAGGCGCTGATGCGGGGCAGGGGAGCGGACGCGACTCACCCCTATCTGGTGAGACATACGGCCGACATGTGGCAGCGGTTTGTGGAGAAGGTTTTAAGGAAAGCCCCATTCCATAGGGAGCTACAAATCTGGATACTGACACCATTCACTGACATGGGAAGACACATGTCCTTTCCACACTGGAGGGAGGGCGGTTGCGAAGTTCTTGCCGACCTTTTTCCTAATGAAAAATGTATTACTTATGAACAGGCGGAAGAGAGCTTTGGCCTCGGTCAGGGCCAATTCCTCCATTACAGAGGAATTCAGGAGGTAGTGAAGGTCACCTGGCCACAATACCCGGACATTCCACACCCGACTCAAACTCTAGATATCCTGATATTGTGTGATGCTGGTCGCAAACTGATCTCTCTCCTTTATGAAGCCATGAAACAGGACTCTGCTCCCCCGGTGCCGCCATCCAGGGCCGCCTGGGAAGGGGATTTAGGCGCACAGTTGGAGGAGAAACAATGGGCATACATAGGCTCCCTCACACGCACTGTCTCCTGTAATGCCAGATTTAAACTGACGCATTTTAACTTCTTGCATCGCACCTACCTAACCCCGGTATCATTAAAACGCATTTCACGAGAAAGGGATGATAGATGCCCCAGATGCAGCGTAGTGAAAGCGGGCTTTCTACACTTGGCCTGGGAGTGCTCGGCTGTCAGGCAGTTTTGGGCGGAGGTAGTCGGCAGGATTAGTGCAGCCACTGGTATTCAGGTACGACCGGAACCCTTGTATTGTCTGCTTGCATCGATTAGGAAGCCCAAGAACAGGAAACTCCCATTTAAGTTGCTACAACTGATGCTTGTGCTAGCTAGGCGCAGGGTGGCCATCACATGGATGGGACAGAGAGCCCCGGAAGTGTCGGTCTGGCTCAGAGACGTACGAGAGCGGTCTCCAGCCGAAGAAGTCCATATGAAACTTACCCGCAGGGACGAGAAGCTGCAGGACGACTTGATGATTTGGCGGGAAATGTGCACTTCTGGGTTGACGGAGGGGGAGCCCTCTACTCTTGATACGCTTGAGAGTGGGGGCAGCGGCTCAGATGTGGAAGACTACCCTAATCACGATGGGAGGCAAGAGAGATGATTCCAGCAAAAAGTGGCCTGGGTGTCATTGGTGTGTCCCATGCTTAAGTCTCACTATGTTATACTTCCGAATGATTATGTATCCCTATTGTGTCTATTGTGCCTTTTTACCTCTGATGCTATCACCTGTACCAAGAATTGCCAATCACACCATCGGCATGCTCCTATATGCTGTATCATTAACAATCTGTTCTTCTTATTGCAAAATGAAAAATAAAGTTCTAAAAAAATATATATATATGGGAAGAGGATAATGCACAAAATGGAGAGAGGAGGCGACTACAAAAGAGTTCAAAGTAGACAGCAGTAAAGAGCAGAAGAGGGCATCAGAGTAGGGTCCAGGAGAGAAATGGAGGGGAAGGAAAGGGGAGGAGAGACCAAAAAAGAGGGAAAGGTGAGGATAAAGATAGAGGAGAGTTCAGGAAAAAGAGTAAAATGAAATTAAGGACAGGGAAAATAGGGCATGAGAGAGAGAACAGAGTAAAAGCGAGGTAGAATGGGGTATAGAAAGAGGAGAAGTAATAAAGGGAATGAGAGATTAGAGATGATATGTGAAATGGGTGCATAATAAGAGAAATGCATGAGATGGGGTGAGGGAGTCCGGCAGCGAACATATTATGAGCGAGCGGTCTGAGGGGAGAGAAGAGCGAAGAAGGTGATGGGGGATTGCAGGGTTAGGAGGGGGTACATACTGTGTAAAAACATTGTGAAGGGCCCTGACAATGAAACAGTGCTGATGACTGCATGGCAGACCTTCTTTCTGCTGTTTAAGTTTTGGACCTAGGCTACTTGTCTCCCGTACTTGAATGAGCTTGGGGTCAAAGGTTACCTCCTACCATGTTTGTTCAGAGCAAGGGACTGACTAGGTGAGAGGGCTTAGATACAAGTGATAATAAATTAAGACCAGCCGAAGCCTGTTCAGAATGTGTGTAACTATGTAAATAATAACTATGTGTCTTCACGATCTGTGAGCATATTGAAAGGGTAACATGCTAAATGTCTCCTCTAGTACCCACAATGGGGAAATCAATTGTGCATTAAGTTACTTTCGATAACTGAATATAGCCATAAAGTGCTGGTGACAAAGCCATGAAGTTATCAAACACATCCGTTATATAGTGAAGGTAAAGCCATGACGTTATCCAAAATAAAGTGCCCATTGACTCGTCAAACAATGGAAAAAATTATATGCATATGCAGTGTTAGTGAAATGGATTCAGCTGTGGAGCAGTCCTTATTGAACGAGTATCAGTGACCCTCTTGGTTTTCAAGTGAACATTTACAGTAACAGATAAACCACTGAAATGTAGCCACTCACTCCCCTTCGTTGAACCCTGAGCCTTCGCAGAGCCCTTTAGCCAGGGCAATGGTTAGGAGACAGATAACAGCTATTGAAGACTGATGCATATCGGGCCAAGACTGGAACACAGATAGAGATGAATTTAGAGAATGAACCTCGGCCCTCTCTTCCAGCAGGAATGCTCAAGTACTACAAAGGGGAGAGATACTTGGCAAGGGGAAAAAACGTCTGGAGACCGACCCTCCAAACCCCTGCCTATTGCAATGCCACCCCATTATATAAACACCTGATACAGGCATATAGAGGCTCAGTAAAAGCTACAGCATCATCAGTAGCCTGGTTGTTGAATATGGGAAAATAAGACACGCACCAAGTTTAATTTGAACTTCCTGTCTTTAGTTAACTGAGGGTATACGTTGGGAACCTGATTGAGAAACATGCATTCAGCTACTTCATTCTGGGTGGTGGAACTCTCACCTAATGTTATTCAACGAATGCTTCAGTACTAGAACTATGGCTTTGGGGAACAGGCTGGGTTGTTTTAAACTACAGTCATTGATTGCAGTGTAGGAATTCAGGCTTAGACCAATGTTTTCTCAATGATTCGTCATTGATTTATCTTAAAGCCCAGCATTAAAGAAGTATTCTAGGTAAATAACCACATTCACTTTAGATACCTCCCTGAATGCTAATGGCTTCCTGGCCAAAATTAAACATAGAGAAGTAATCAAAATGACAAACAATATAACCCAGAGGTTCTGATGCTCAGCTGAAGAGTACTAAGAGCAATTTCCTTGCAAGGAACGGATACTACTTGGTATATCAGTCTGACATTACTCAGGGCTCAAGGGGGGTAGCCACACTGTTGAAGCAAATGGAAAAAGTTACATGCACATGAAGTGTTAGTAAAACTGATTCAGCTGTGGAGCAGTCCTAAGTGCACAAGTATCAGTGAACCACTCAGTTTAAGTGAACATTCACGTGTTTGACATGCCCTGTTGTGTTATAGTGATTAGAGTGCAAACACCATGCATTCCTGTGTACATACAATTATCAAAATGAACGTCGAAATGCCAAAGTGCCTTGTAGACCTGTGTCTTAGTGATTTCAAAGTGACTCTATGCGTGTGCAAAAATCAAAACCTTTTCAGGGTCAAAATTGTAACTGGCACAATATTCTTAATAAATAACTCACTGTGTTTACAATTCTAGGAGCATTATCGAACAGTCTCTATCGGGCATCTAAGTCGGCCGCCATGTTGGAAATGTGAAATATGTGCGTTGGTGTCATTACCATGCGTGATTACGTAGGTGCCGTAAACATGAAAATAGGGCTAAAACCAAGTATCTTAACATTAAGTGCCATTTTAGAAAGGTGAGGGCTGAATTGAATGTATGTCAACAGAAAATGACAAATGTGAGACATCCTGAGTGGCCAGGGTTTAACAATATATCTGCAGTGTGCATCAACGTGATTCACCCTCTTATGAGCATGTTTCTTATATTGATGATATGAACATTTATTAAGAATACGTGAAACAAAGCGCAGGTGCCTGGGATCACGCTACACAAATAACATTACCTGTGCAGAGACAATAAGAATCTGTGGGAGGTGCAGCACGTGAGGTCAAGCTGCTGCGCCTCAGGAAGAGGTCGGAGGAGGAGGAGGGGACAAGCAGGGGTTGCTGACAAGCTTGCTCAGAAAGTAGTTTGACGCAAATGAAAAGGAGTACTTGGGCCATGGGATACTGATAAGAAGAACACACGAAGAACAATAGGAAATGGCAAGCTACAACCAATAGAAACAAAGAAAAAGTAAGTGGCATACACACCAACCAATGAAAAGCAAGGGCGGGATGTAAGCCCCTTCTAAGATTAATATTAACAATAGATTTCCAAGCACAGCGCAAGCACTGTGCAGGTGAAACCTAAATAGCAAGAGTTTCTGTGGGAGAAGGAAGGGTGAACATAAGAAGGCAGACAGAAATTTGAAACACTAGCAATGGAAAAGGTAGAGTGAAAAAGGAAACTGTTCCCTTGCCCTGCCTTACCCTGCACCCTGAGGATGGGTGATGTTATTCAGGTGCGAAGCAGTCACTCTGGGCATCGGAGGATGGTTCTCCACATGCAGCAGCGAAAGGGCCCTCCTTCTGACTGCCAGACACATGTGGTACAGCTGCTGCCTCACCTCCTTCTGCCAGTAGGCATAGATGAGTGGATTGAGCAGAGAATTCCCAAGCCCCAGCAGCCAGAGATACCTCTCAAGTACTGCGTAGAGCTCACATGATTTACAGGCGAGCTGCACAATACTCACTACAAAGAAGGGTGACCAGAACAGCACAAAGCAACCAATCAATATGGCTACCGTCCGGATGGCTTTCAGATCATGGCTGTTGTGCAAGTTTGTGCAGTGTAGGGCTGGTCCGACTTGCTCAATGTCCCAGATCTGGTGAGCGTGTGAGCGTGCAATTTTTAGGATGTCACAGTAGAAGTAAATGAAAACAAGCAAACCAGGAAGGAAGCCAAGACTGAACACGGTGAGCATGTAAGATGGATCGAAAACACTGAAGAAACTGCACTTCCCATTGTAGTCATTGTGCTGGAAGTTCTCAATCATCACCGGAAGGAACCCAAAGAAACAAGACACGATCCACAGTCCCACCAGAAATGCAGCCACCACTGGAGCGGTCATGACCTGCAGGTAGCGCAGTGGCTGCTTGATGGCTACATAGCGGTCCATGGCCACTAGTACCATTGTCAGGATGGAAGCAGCTGAAGGAGATGTGATGAAGGACATGGTCAGGGCGCAGCATTGCTGCGATGTTGAATTCGGTTGTGTCAACTCTAGAGAGGCAATTCCGGTGATGGAGATGCCAATGAAGGAATCTGCCACCGCTAAATTCAGCACGAAGCACAGGCCTAAGGATTCACTTTTCTGAATGAGCAAAATCAAGGTGACAGCCATGACCGAATTTGTAGCAAAGATGAGGCATGAAAAACAGCTGAGGATGACTCCGAAGACAAAGGAATCCATGGCATAGTGTTTCCTGGACGACACAGAATCCAAATGTAAAAGCCAGTGTCTCACAGATGAGCAAATGCAACACACAGCCAGCACGTGCACCGGCTGTACTTTCCAAACATGAATCGCAGCATGCTACAAACAAGTCCTGGTGGGAAACGAGTTCACTTCCCAGCGTTTGTCGCGGTTTATTGATCACGCTGCGCGTGTTCTCCTCTGAAGTGTTGTTGGGCCGGTGGTGATGACGCAGCATCAGGGAGCTACGCAAACAGGTTCAGAAATGGATCTTATTCCAAGTTCCAACAGACAAAACGAGAAAATACTGCATTGTAGCAAGGAGTGCACGAGTTTCTGTGTGTCTCTTTTGTCAAGGAGAGCTGAAGGTTGCATCCCAGTTCCAGGCAAAACGATTAAACAGTCTGACAGCTTTACAGGTCCCGGGACAGTAGATGTGAGCGGTTCACCTTTACTTCCACTGAAAATCTCGGCTGTCAGTGTATAAAGAGGCTCCAAAGTACGTTGCCTGGTTGTCTTCAAAACGCCCAGCGGCGAGTATGCGCGGCCGTCCTTACAGCTCTGTGCGCTCACAGCGCGCGCGTGGCTGACTTGTTCGTTTTATGGCCGCGCTCCACGCTCCCTTTCCCCGCACCGACACTGGAAATCAAGTCAATGAATAGCCACATCTCACCAAGAGTTTCCTGTCCATCCATCCTCGCTGCTCGTGCTGCACGCGCAGCCGATAGGGCACTTGGCACCTGAGCTCTTTCATCCGCAGGCCACCTTTTAAGAAAAAATACCGGCCATTTATTAACGATCTGCTATTCTGGGACATCCAGGAGATGGCAGAAGGACGAACAAGCATTTGCAATGCAATCGGTCTCGCCTTTGGGACCTTATAAGTGTTTAGCCATACATTATATTATCGCACATTACTGCAATGGACTGTGTCGCAGTGATTATAAGTATGGCAGTAGATTAGGCAGTGAGCATGGTATTTAAGCTCTTAGGAGTGGTCTGAAGATTAATACATTAAATTATTGATAAACTTTAATTACATGTCTAAGTGGTGCCTACAATAGTATTTCTCTCCATGTGTTCCCATACCTAGCGTGTTCCGCAGTTTGGTGCTTACTTTCCCTCCATGTCAAAGTACAGTAGATGTTTCAGCACCCAGGCTAATGTGCTGCATAGCTAAACAAATATAAGGTCCAAAAGGCGAGACCGATTGCATTGCAAATGCTTGTCCCCGCAATGCAATAGGTATCACGTTTGCAAGAGTTTGAGCTATTGGCATTGTAAATGTCAATGCCTTTTATTTATGTGTTTTGAGAACCTGCAAGCAGTGTGTAAACACACACTTTGTATTTATAGTAGTTGCTTACGAGAAGCAAGGCTGACAGTAGCTGCGCTTCTTTTACTGCCAGCCTTGTTTCTTGTAAGCAAGGACTATATGTACAAAGTGCGTGTTTACGCACAACTTGCAGGTTTTCAAAACACATAAATAAAAGGTATTGTCATTTACAATGCCAATAGCTCAAACTCTCGCAAATGCGAGACCTATTGCATTGCAAATGCTTGTTTATGAATGCTTCAGTTGTCATTCAGTACCCATTCAGATTTGCATATGGCCATGTCTGAACTGGGGTGGTGGAGTGAGCTAAAGAATGATGATGGATTAAACCCAGATCAGTTGACTGGGGGTGAGTGTTTGATTGGCTCAAACGTTCCGTCCATCATCCCCTTTTGTATCGCTTTGTTCGCCCTAAGTTGGCGGGGGTATGCCCAGACGTGGGTCCCTTGCTCACTTTGCCACTGGATTCAAGCAAGCCTGGCTGATGACGGCTGGAATGCCAGAAACCGGTCCTAGGATGCTTGTTTCCGGTCCAGGGAAGACATGGCTTGGCAGTTCGGGCTGGACTGTTCCCATGAGGCACAGGGTCAGACTGATTTGCATATGGCCATGTCTGAACTGGGGTGGTGGAGTGAGCTAAAGAATGATGATGGATTAAACCCAGATCAGTTGACTGGGGGTGAGTGTTTGATTGGCTCAAACGTTCCGTCCATCATCCCCTTTTGTATCGCTTTGTTCGCCCTAAGTTGGCGGGGGTATGCCCAGACGTGGGTCCCTTGCTCACTTTGCCACTGGATTCAAGCAAGCCTGGCTGATGACGGCTGGAATGCCAGAAACCGGTCCTAGGATGCTTGTTTCCGGTCCAGGGAAGACATGGCTTGGCAGTTCGGGCTGGACTGTTCCCATGAGGCACAGGGTCAGACTGATTTGCATATGGCCATGTCTGAACTGGGGTGGTGGAGTGAGCTAAAGAATGATGATGGATTAAACCCAGATCAGTTGACTGGGGGTGAGTGTTTGATTGGCTCAAACGTTCCGTCCATCATCCCCTTTTGTATCGCTTTGTTCGCCCTAATTTGGCGGGGGTATGCCCAGACGTGGGTCCCTTGCTCACTTTGCCACTGGATTCAAGCAAGCCTGGCTGATGACGGCTGGAATGCCAGAAACCGGTCCTAGGATGCTTGTTTCCGGTCCAGGGAAGACATGGCTTGGCAGTTCGGGCTGGACTGTTCCCATGAGGCACAGGGTCAGACTGATTTGCATATGGCCATGTCTGAACTGGGGTGGTGGAGTGAGCTAAAGAATGATGATGGATTAAACCCAGATCAGTTGACTGGGGGTGAGTGTTTGATTGGCTCAAACGTTCCGTCCATCATCCCCTTTTGTATCGCTTTGTTCGCCCTAAGTTGGCGGGGGTATGCCCAGACGTGGGTCCCTTGCTCACTTTGCCACTGGATTCAAGCAAGCCTGGCTGATGACGGCTGGAATGCCAGAAACCGGTCCTAGGATGCTTGTTTCCGGTCCAGGGAAGACATGGCTTGGCAGTTCGGGCTGGACTGTTCCCATGAGGCACAGGGTCAGACTGATTTGCATATGGCCATGTCTGAACTGGGGTGGTGGAGTGAGCTAAAGAATGATGATGGATTAAACCCAGATCAGTTGACTGGGGGTGAGTGTTTGATTGGCTCAAACGTTCCGTCCATCATCCCCTTTTGTATCGTCATTCAGTACCCAGACGGACACACACCCTCTCCCAAATGATAACATGCTTCGGAGGGCTAGGGAGGGATATTATTGCTTAAGCATTAGCTGTCAGTTAAAGCTTATTTACCATTACAGACTAGCCTTTTATTAGAACCATATTTTTATGTAACTTGTCTGATTACCATCAGTTCCTTCTTGCTCATTTTAATTACATTTAATACATTATCTAGTACCGGTTCCATGTGGAAGCTCATATGGTACCACCTTTATCCCTTTTAGCTGTGACAACTACTCTGCCCATGTCACTTTGAACTTTACTATGTTTTGCACTTTCTATAAAAGAGCCTATTACGATGGCAGTCGGATGTCCACCGCCGGGCCGGTGGTGGCGCCTGCCGGACCGGCGGTGGACATCTGCCCGCGATCGCAACCAAGAAAACCGCCGTTCAAATTAGGATGGCGGTGGTGGGAAATTCCGACCGCCGCTTTTCCGCCGGTTGCCATCCGCACTCCTGCCTGGCGGACGGAGCAGGACCGGGATAATGGTGGCGGTGCAGAGCAGGTTCCGCCGGCAGGATTATGATGCCGGCGGTAGACAGCCTTTCCTCAGCGGTCAAACCGCCATGGAAAGGCATGCGGAGATTGTCTTCCGGGGGCCCGTTGCGGGTCCCCAATGTGTTGGGGGGGTGTGCACTGGGTGGGGTACCCATGGTCCCCCCCTACATTTCCCTGTACCAGGTGGCAGGCACTGTGCAGTGCCTGCCACGCAGTGCAGGGAAATGCAGGACATGCTCCTTTCGGCATCGCAGCGGTGCTGCGGGCAGCAGCAACTGCTGCAATGTTAAGGCCCGCGATCAGACCCCCGCGGTCGGATTTCGACCACGGGTCATCGTAATTCGACCGGCGGTGATGCCGCAGTCCATGCGGGCGGTCTTTTCACGCAACCATGGCGGTCGGGGAGGTTTTCCGACCGCCATCGTAATAGGCCCCTAAGAAAGCTTTTTGTTCTCCCCTTGCTCATTGATAAACACTTTGCACAGGTCCGACCCACTCTGTGTTATTAAATGTTTATACTGGCTCTACTGACTTGTTCTAAACTAGCTTATTTTTTTATCTGGTGCAGCCCGCTTGAGGAAAACTTTATTTGCTGTATGATGTGTATTCTCATGGTCTGTTCCATTTCTGCTTTTAATCTTGTATTTTATTCTTGCTTTTTTGTTATTGATTTTTATAAATTGGTTCTGTATGTGTGCTCTTTTATGTTTCCATATGAAACCGAATAAAGATCTATGACTGACTGACAGCTAGCTTGTTTTTTTATAGTGCTTCATAGCACATGTTTGCCATTTTGAAGCACTGTAATGAACAGATGTTACAATTTCTCAGTTCAATAATACTCATTCCATCGACCTCAGAAGGATGAAAACCTGTTGACCTTGGCTGATCTGAGCTCTTGGACTGCTGGTGAGTAGCGAGAGCTTAATTCTCAGAGCCATTTTGCCAGCCACAAAGAGCTTCAGTGGCCAGTGGGTGTGCTTTCTGTTTACACTGAAATTGCAGTTTGATATACACGCATAATAGGAAAGTGTATTATTACTAAGAACTACATTTCAGCTGAAGCGCCCAGAAATTTCTTGCACCTAATTGTTTTGTTGTTAAGAGTGTCCTGGTTCTCTTAAGTGGCTGCAATTGAACTCCTCTTTGAAAACAACAATGATTAAAAGTAAAGCATTGCGTCCTTGGTAACACGGAGTCCTATTGGAAGCTTATCTGTAGATTTATTTTACTGTGCATGGCGGCATAAACAAGTGTTGTTTGTTAAGTCAATGGATACCAGTCACACCAACATATAAATGAGTTTTCTTGCTCTTTTGTGATTGGATTACATTGGGTTTATCTACCTATCTGGACAGACATGTCTTCTGTAGTATCAAGTTGGGTAGCATGTGGTTCCTAAATTCGACATGCAAGTTTTATTGACCACACTTCATTAATTCACGAAGCAATGTCTTTTTTCTTCAAAAGTAGAGACGGTGCAGATACCTCGTGTGGCTGAATAATGCCAACTGAAAACCTAGGCTCAAATCCCAGCGTCCCCGCTTAGCCAAATTGTGTGATCCTGGGCAAACCACGCTACAGAGTAGTGCCTCGTGTTTATTCACTGCCAAATTTGGGAACAACCAGAAGTGATTCTCTTCAGGTTGTGCACTGTAGAAACTCCATTCATATATGTTTAAAGATATTAAAATGTTTCTTTTAATATGTTTTAAGATACTAAAATATTTCTCAGTATCTAATGAGGCCGGACAATAGGCAGGGTTGGGTGCACAGACATAATATCGAGTTCTTTTTTAGGAGTACAAAAATATCGAGTTGGAAATATCGAAGGGACTGAATATCGAGATCAAGAATATCGGTGACCAGAATATCGACATGAAGGTAAGAAATATTGTTTTTGTTAATATCGAAGTCAGTAATATCGTTTGTAAAAATATCGTTGTTAATAATATCGATGTTTATATTAGTGTTATGTATTTTAGTATGTATTTTAAATGTATGTGTTTTATATTTTTTGTTAAGTATTGTATTTTAAAAAAAATATATGTATTACATTTCTAAAAGTTATTAATGTTTTTTAAAGTAAATTTTGCATTTTAGTTCCGTAGCGGGTTGTGGGTTTATAGGGGAATAGGGTGGAAAGTAATTTAATTATAGTAAATTTAATAATAATTTTTAGAAATTATTAATTATTTTTAATTAAATTTTGTGTTTTTATTCCGTAGCGGGATGTGGGTTTATAGGGGAATAGGGTGGGAAGTAATTTAATTATAATAAAGTAATTATTAATTTTTATTTATTGGTATTGATAATTAATTTACTGGTAATTAATTATTAATTGGTAATTATTTTTTTTAATTGATAATTATATTAATTGTGTTATTCTTTTCAGGAGCGGGTTGTGGGTTTATAGGGGAATAGGGTGGGAAGTAATTTAGGGGGTCATTACGATGGCGGGCGGATCGCCGGCCTGGCGGGTGCTGTTTTGCCTACCACGGTCGCGAATCCCCGACCGCCATATTACGATGGGCAGACATAGGCCAAATCCCTACCGCCGTGGTGTTTTTAGTTCCGCCAGTAGTTTGGTTCCGCGACGAGGGCGGACGTAGCCAATAGCGGGAGACCGCCGTGCGGAATGACGTGTAGACCGCCGTCCGAATCACAATGCCTCAAATAGGCAATCGGACCGCAACGGAGAAACCACCCATTGAAACACGGCGGAAGCAATACTGCGGAGGAAAACGGGAATCACACACAACTCCACGCGTTCGCTACCGCTATGGATCCTGCTCTACAAGCCCTACCGCTGCTGTTCCTGATCCGTGATCAACAAAGATGCCGCCGCCGTCGACAACACTGCAGGTACGTCAATGCCACACCTCCGCATCGGGGTTCATCCATCAACAACGTCATCACCGCATCCTCCCGGTCACGTCACCGCAGCGGTGAAGAAGCGGGAAAAGTTCCGCACAATCTAGTAGGCAGGTCCAGCGGCACGCATGGGCAGTCACAGGGACGTGTAAGGATTGTGTTGGCCCTGGGCCAAATGTATATTGTGTGCCTCTGTTGGTAGCAGCTGTCATTACCTGATACCATCACAGCTCCTACCATCCCACCCTGTTCAACATCAAAATGTGTGCCCATCTGATATTCAGGGATAGTGATGTATGTGAACAAGTTCATAGGTGTATTGTGGCAAAACAACACCTGCATAGCAATGCCAAATAGGTGCTTGTGGTGTGAAACCCCCTTCCTGCCACTGCCAAGATGAGTAATAGGTGGCAAAACAACGCCTGCATAGTAATGCCAAATAGGTGCTTGTGGTGTTAAACCCCCTTCCTGCCACTGCCAAGATGAGTATTAGGGGGCAAACCCCACCTGCAAAGTAATGCCAAAAAGGTGCTTGTGGTGTTAAACCCCCTTCCTGCCACTGCCAAGATGAGTATTAGGGGCAAACCCCACCTGGAACATACACGTGTGTAGTTGGCATGTACAGGGCCACATACACCTCAACACCACTGACAAGGACAGGCCAAGCACACTGTGTGACCACTCAACTGCACACATCCAAATATACCCATGTGAGTACGAAGACAGGCCTACACAAGATTACCCCACACACACACTGCTGTTCACACATCCAAACACATCACACTGACATCACCAACCTTGGACACCCCGCAAGTTAGACTGTGTGTAGAATTCACCTCTGTTGTGGTATAGCCCCCTAACATGACATGTGTACAATCATACTAAAATCAACAGCGAATGATGATTGCAAGAGTACATCAACACCCACAAACATCATTGCACCCCAAAACCTCAGAGTCAAGCAGACCAAAAGTGTGTGTTACGTTTGCCAAACAATGACAAAGTGAATGAAGTAAATGGCAATGTGGAAGTGCCATGCAGAGCATGTGGCACATTTATCCATACCCACACATTAAAATGTTTAATTAAGCAAGGGCAGTAACAAACTATACGACAGGAGTAACAGTGTTTATTGCAAAATATCCTGATAGGCAAAATTTCAAACAAATAAAAGGCAATTGGCCAGTCCACAGTTCAAACAATGCACATGTGTGCATGAAAATGTTTACAGTGAATGTGTAACACCGTACACTGCCATGTGAATGACCAAAGCACCGGGGATATCAAAGCTCAGTCCAGGCACCGCTGTGGGAGAGATGGGTATGGGAGGGGGTCTGTGCCTCAGACTTGCCTGTCAGTTGGACTGGGAGGTGGCTGATTGTCGTGGCCACTGGCGGAACTGGACCTGGGAGAGAGAGGATCATCAGAGTCAGAGTCAGCAGTGGCTGTGGCAGGCGTAGGGCTGCTTGGACCGGGTGGCATGGTGGCACGTGGAGGCGGAGAGATGCTGCCGTGAGACACAGAGGCAGTAGTGGCTGTGGCAGGTGTAGGCCTGCTCGTACCGGGTGGCATGGTGGCACGTGGAGGCGGAGTGATGCTGCCGTGAGACACAGAGGCAGTAGTGGCTGTGGCAGGTGTAGGCCTGCTCGTACCGGGTGGCATGGTGGCACGTGGAGGCGGAGAGATGCTGCCGTGAGACACAGAGGCAGTAGTGGTTGTGGCAGGTGTAGGGCTGCTCGGACCGGGTGGCATGGTGGCACGTAGAGGCGGAGAGATGCTGCCGTGAGACACAGTGGGTGAGGGTGAATGTTGATGGCTGCCTCTACACTTCTTGGGTATCCGATATTGCAGAAGTGTCTTGGGAGTAGTGGGAAGTGTGGCTGGCACAACAGAGTCCCTCTCCACCAAAGGTGTGACAGGTGCAGGTGGCCCTCCTTGTGGGGATTTGCTGGATATGGACTTAGCCTTGCTTTTTGCTTGCCTTTTGCCCTCCATCCCCTGTAGTCCTGGTGAACCACTCACATTTCTCTCCTGACCACGCTTCACAGGGGTGTGGGTGGGAGTAGAGGTCCTGGGTGAAGCAGTCTTAGGGAGCTTTTTGGGCTTTCCCTTCAGCGGCACCAGCACCACAGGAGGCATGCCAACTGTTTGTCTGTCACTTGGAGCAGTTGTGTGGATGGGAGGCTCTTGTGATGGGTGCAATCTTGTGGACCGTGAGCTAGAGGCCTGCTTCTTTGCCTGATGCCCCTGAGTGTCATGTGAAGGGCTTTTTTCTGTGCGTCCCTGTGTGCCTGTGTTAACTTTTGGGGATGGTGTCTGTGGTCTGGCACGCTTGGAGCGCTGCTGTCATGTGCTGGGTGTCGACGACTCGGGGCATGAGGGCTCAGTTGTGTGGTCACTCTCCTCAGGGGTTGCCACTGGCAGGGTGGTTGTTGAAGGCATTGGGGCTGGTCTTGGATGCTGTGATAGCTGAATGGCTGCCGTCACGGTGGAGGACAAACCCTGGACAGTCCTGTGTAGCCCACCCGCGTCCGAATGAATGCCCTCCATAAATGCCAGAACCTGTCCCAACTTCTTGTCCTGATCCTGGAAAGCATTTAGGAGAGCTGTCTGACCCACACACAGCGGCGCAAGAGTTCTACCGCCTCAACACTGAGGGCAGCAGGGGAGACAGGGGCAGCGGTGCCTGGGGTGAAGGCGACTCTACCCTTAACAGCCCTGCGGGCACGGACAGCACTAGTGGTAGTAGCCGGGATGGTGGGCACTGGCCGATGTGTGGTGGAGGAAGAGGCAGCATTGTCACTCCCTGTGACCACCATTGTCGCTGACTCCCCACTGGAGTCAGATGATGTTGAGGTTGTGCTTTCTGCGCGCGAGTCCTCAAGGACACTCCTGTCCCCCTCCGAGGCGCTGGTCACCTCAGTGTCAGTGATCTCATGGCTATCATGCGTGCCACATGCTTCAGCACTGGTGTCCGTCTCATGGCCTTCCGTGCACTCGGTAGATGCTGCAATGGACAGAGACATAGGTTCAGTACAGTGCCATACACACAAACATCAAGGTTGTATGTCATTACATCGCATACTAATACCACGCATGCCATTACAACTCGGGTATTACTACGCAATGTCAATGACAACGACATGCCATTACATCGCAAAATTTTACCACGAGTATGCCTTTACAACGCATGCAATTACTACGCAAACGCATGCGTGGTAAAGCTATACCCGTGGTTAAATTTTGCAAGGTAATTGACAACCCTACCCCTACACAACCCTCCCCCGACCCCCAGTCCTCTCCCTACAATAACACTACACTACCCTGCACGACCCCCCCGACACTACCCTAAAACACTACACTACCACACTACCCTAAAACACTACACTACATCACTACCCTAAACCCTAAAACACTACACTACACAAACACTACAACACTACCCTAAACCCTAAAACACTACACTACACAAACACTACAACACTACCCTAAACCCTAATGCACTACACTACTCAAACGCTACAACACTACCCTAAACCCTAAAACACAACACTACACAAACACTACAACACTACCCTAAAACACTACACTACTACACTACCCTAAAGCCTAAAACACTACACTACACAAACACTACAACACTACCCTAAACCACTACACTACACAAACACTACAACACTACCCTAAACCCTAAAACACTACCCTAAAACACTACACTACACAAACACTACAACACTACCCTAAACCCTAAAACACTACACAAACACTACAACACTACCCTAAACCCTAAAACACTACACTACACAAACACTACAACACTACCCTAAACCCTAAAACACTACACAAACACTACAACACTACCCTAAACCCTAAAACACTACACAAACACTACAACACTACCCTAAACCCTAAAACACTACACTACTACTCTACCCTAAACCACTACCCCCACCCCAAGCACAATCAGCCTTACCTCTTTCCTCGTGGTTCCAGCGTCGCCGTCTCTGCTCCCGGTTCCTGCTTCCTGCTTCCAGGGGCGGTGCACGTAGTTGTGAGGAAACAGCCTCAGTTTCCTCACAACGACGTGGATAGCCATTACATCGCATGCGTTGTAAAAGCGCATGCGATGTAATGGTACGCGTCGTAATGGCTACGCGTAGTTACATCGCATGCGTTGTAACGCATGCGATGTAATGGTACGCGGAGTAAAATCCGCGTTGTGATGGCTGTTCCCCAAACATCAAATGCAAGCACAGCACTAAACTAGATAATGACAACCCCAAGTTGCACAACACCCTGTACAGTCTGCATGTGCAACAATCATGCTAAACACAGAAGATGCATGGAAATATGCATTGTTTACATCAATGAGCCATGTGAGGTTCACACAGGCAAATAGCAGGTCCCTGCCTCCTTGTAATCCAACATAAACATCTCTGCAAGCATACCCACGTGCCTGTATGTGAGAGAGGCATACATCTCAGCATGTTGCCTCTGTCACATATGGAGTCACTGTAAGGGGACAACACAGATACAGATTCAAATTTGTACTTTAAAATGTCCATGAGCTACTGATGTCTAACAAGTTGAGCAATTCATCACGCAGACTGTTGCACATTGGTGTCAGATGTGTAGTTCACACCATTTACAAGTCCTGCAGTGCACACATCGTTAAATGCACACTGACATGATGCACACTGCTGTACACTGCCTGGTGATGTCCATGACACCCAGAATGGAGAAGATGTCATAAGGCCACATCTCATCATGCAATGTCAAGGGCCATTGTATGAAACACATGATAAAGTCCATCTTGGGAAAATACATGACACCTGCACTCAACACATAGGCCACTGAGAAGTATTTCCTCAAAATTTACACAGCAGCAAGATCAGCAATGGCTCCCGGTCGCCATTCATGCAGTCACTCACACCCAAAGTCAGCCTACGCAGAATACTCACCACTAACTCCCTGCTGATGGTCCCTCAAACGTTCATACAGCTCTGGCTGTGTCACAGACAAGATGCGGGACATTAGTGGAGTCATGGTTCGGCGCGCCAACCTGCCACTGCGAGGGAGCAGCCCCACGTCATCTCTGCCACGGTCCTGCTCAGACGGGAGATGTCGTCCCACCTCTTGTGGCAGTGTGTGTGCCGTCTGTTGGATACACCCAGAGTCCGCACCTTCCGTGCAATGTTCTTCCATGTGGCCTTTACGCTGGTGGACCTTCAGCTGCAGGCATGGGAGACAAGAAAAGGAAGTATCAGAGACCCTGTGTCATTCACACTGTGTGTCAGTACAGGAGAAAATAAATGCATGGCACACAAATCGCTACATCTTCATCAGAGGCCATACAGCATGACACATAGTACATGTTCATTACAATACTACATAGAAATGAATGCATGTATGACGTGGCACACAGTACATGGCCATCTCATACACATGCACAATGGCAGCACAGACAGCTATGTGCAGAAGGCCCTCATCTGTGATGCAGTATGTGAGTGAGCATGACATGCAATACAGTGCTAATGAAGTGTAGTGGCAGACTCACTGTGTCCACCACTACACACCCCTTGATGCCCTTGGCCTGTGAATGGCTCAATGCATTTTTCAGGAAACATATTGGGACATAATCTGAATTATCACGCCCTTCTCACAATGTTAAGTCCTCTATTGTGCAATTCTCAGGACTATGATGGCTCAGTGAGTATTATGTGTGTGGACTAAACACCTGTTTGACTCAGTCCAGTTAGGCATGGCTCAGAGTAACATTGGACAGTGTCTGTGCAGGCCAGAGGAACTCACACTGCGGTTCAACATGGTCCCTCAGATAAATCACATGGATGTACAGCATGAGAGGGTGAAAAGTGCCAACACATGCGAGACTGAACAAATGTTCAAATCAATGTAAGGATGACATCTACTACTTACATTGATGTGAAGTGTCATAGTTGCATTAACATCAAGTGGGTTCCACTCATGCATTGGACTATTGTGCATGATGCTCACATCAACATAGTGCACTTAAGAAATATACAACACACATAAGTTATTGCTCCATTCCAATATACATTTCAACAGTCACATATGAGGTTGTGAAGAGTGAGTGGACAGTTACATAACATGGCACAGTAAAAATTAGTCCCGACTTGTACTGTTTCAAAACACCATCGTATCTGTGTGGCTGTTTAAACAATGCATGTCTCCCCCTACCTTCAATCAACTTATGTAGGTGTGGAAATAAGCCTACAGACTCCATTGACATGAAGTTAGCATGCATGGCAGTGTAACACACATTTACATCACCTAGTCTCAGACCAACATGTTCATTAAGTTTGTGCAAGAATGGCTGTAGGAGTGTCCATTTTCTACACACAATCAAGTGCAATTTCCACTGAACATGTATGGAGCATGCCATGGTAACTATTAGGATGCCTGTACATCGACTTGCACTCACAGGCACATACTACTGCACAGCAACATCATGGTATCATTTTGATCACTCTCACACTTGGAATCAGGAACACTTACCAGTACATCTGGTGCACCAAAAACCTCCCATACTGTGCAAGGACCTCGTCCACCAGAAGCTCCAGCTCCTCTGTAGTGAAGGGACGGGCCCTGACATTCTCTGTTCTCGCCATCACTGGGTCCAGGATACGGAAAAATATGCAGTTGTAGAGGAATGGCAGTCAGCAGTGTCTGAATGCATGTGAAAAGTGTGGCTCTCCCACAGAGATTTATAGGCCCCTGGGGTGGTATCAGTGGCAGTCAGCTGCTGCAATTGGTCCACCTGGCTGGCATCTTTCAAGTGTGGCCAATGAGCGGCCCCGCGGTGGCGGTGCACGCCTACCGCGGTTTTCAAAGTAGCATTTCACTACCGCGATCGCGGTTCCCATTGTCTGCAATGGCATTGGTGGTGTCACACTGCGGAGGCCAGGCGGTCGCTACTGGTATGCTGCATCTTTCAAGTGTGGCCAATGAGTGGCCCCGCGGGGGCGGTGCACGCCTACCGCAGTTTTCAAAGTAGCATTTCACTACCGCGATCGCGGCTCCCATTGTCTGCAATGGCATTGGTGGTGTCACACCGCGGAGGCCAGGCAGTCGCTACCGCTATGCTGCATCTTTCAAGTGTGGCCAATGAGCAGCCCCGCGGTGGCGGTGCACGCCTACCGTGATTTTCAAAGTAGCATTTCACTACCGCGATCGCGGGTCCCATTGTCTGCAATGGCATTGGTGGTGTCACACCACGAAGGCCAGGCGGTCGCTACCGCTATGCTGCATCTTTCAAGTGTGGCCAATGAGCGGCCCCGCGGGGGCGGTTCACGCCTACCACGGTTTTCAAAGTAGCATTTCACTACCGCGATCGCGGGTCCCATTGTCTGCAATGGCATTGGTGTTGTCACACCGCGGAGGCCAGGCGGTCGCTACTGCTATGCTGCATCTTTCAGGTGTGGCCAATGAGCGGCCCGCGGTGGCGGTGCACGCCTACCGCGGTTTTCAAAGTAGCATTTCACTACAGCGATCGCGGGTCCCATTGTCTGCAATGGCATTGGTGGTGTCACACCGTGGAGGCGAGGCGGTCGCTACCGCTATGCTGCATCTTTCAAGTGTGGCCAATGAGCGGCCCCGCAGTGGTGGTGCACGCCTACCGCGGTTTTCAAAGTAGCATTTTTTACTACCGCGATCGCGGGTCCCATTGTCTGCAATGGCATTGGTGGTGTCACACCGTGGAGGCCAGGCGGTCACTACTGCTATGCTGCATCTTTCAAGTGTGGTCAATGAGCGGCCCCGCGGTGGCGGTGCACGCCTACCGCGGTTTTCAAAGTAGCATTTCACTACCGCGATCGCGGGTCCCATTGTCTGCAATGGCATTGGTGGTGTCACACCGCGGAGGCCAGGCAGTCGCTACCGCTATGCTGCATCTTTCAAGTGTGGCCAATGAGCGGCCCCGCGGTGGCGGTGCACGCCTACTGCGGTTTTCAAAGTAGCATTTCACTACCGTGATCGCGGGTCCCATTGTCTGCAATGGCATTGGTGGTGTCACACCGCGGAGGCCGGGCGGTCGCTACCGCTATGCTGCATCTTTCAAGTGGAGTCTGTCCCTCGGAACACCCACTAGCTGGCCAACAAGGTTGACAAGTTGGCCCATCCGTGCGTCCATGGACTGCTGCAGCAGGCGGATCTCATGCATGTCTTCAGCAAGCTGGCCCATTACTCCATGGTTCTCTTGGTAGGCACCAAGGACTCTTGCAATGGTTGCCAGGGATTCAGGGTCATTGTCCTCCTGTGTCTCTGCCCCAGTTGTACTCCCACATGCCCTCCTGACACGGACCTGTGGCATAGTCCCCCGACGCACTGGCACACTCTCCCTGGCGTGCTGTGATTGTGTGGTGGTGTTGGTAACCACCGTGGCAGGGTGTGTGTTGCAGGCAGCAGTGGTGATGGTGGTGGTGGAGGCCACACAGGTCGTAGTGGCAGGGGGCAGCACAGTTGTTCTTGCCGTGGTGGTGGTGGTGGTGGTGGAGGCCACACAGGTCGTAGTGGCAGGGGGCAGCACAGTTGTTCTTGCCGTGGTGGTGGTGGTGGAGGCCACACAGCTCGTAGTGGGGGCAGCACAGTTGTTCTTGCCGTGGTGGTGGTGGTGGAGGCCACACAGCTCGTAGTGGATGGGGCAGCACAGTTGTTCTTGCCGTGGTGGTGGTAGTGGTGGTAGGGACAATGACGGCTTGAGACATGTTAGTCCCTGCCACACCAGAGGGGCCAGCTTGAGAATCCTCGTCCGAGAATGTTGGGGAATCTGCATCCGAGAGTCCACGTTCCAGGGGGAGACTGGCTCCGCATGTTGGTGTCATCCTCTGCAGTTAGTTGTTGATCTCCTGTTGAACAGAGGTCATATGGTAATTGAGTTGCACGCAACAAGCTTGATGTTAGACAATTGTTTGAGACATTTGATACAACATACACTTTACAATGCAATGACTTTGTATGCCTGCTATATACTGTGCACCATGACATGACGTTGAGGTACATACCTTAGTAGTTCATGGTGTCCGTTGTGAATTGAAACTTGGTGCAGTGTACAGATAGTGTAACTACACGGACATGTCCTCATCTGCCTAATTGCGTTACATAATTTTTCTGTTGTGCGTCTTTTCATTTAGCTGTTCATGTTATCTATTTCAACAGAGCTAGAAGGAACCATTGTCATGTTATACATAGCTTTGGAATCACATGTACTTTCCTTTATTTTCATGTAGACCATGCATGTTTGGTGTTGAGATGGGCCTTCATGCTCAGACACCATGGCACTTCCACATTGCATTCTCTGCTGTGCATGATTGTGGGATGCATTTGTTCCACTTGTGACTTGGTGAGTATGAGTTCAGAATATGTGACAGTTACGTGCACTTAGATGTCTGCACACTGGATGTGGCATTTAAAACTATGCCAAGTTGGCTGACATGTTAGTGCTGATGTGGTTATGTGGCTACATGCATTTAGAAAACGATGGCGGTGTGCATGCAGTCACTACCTACGTGTACGTTTTGGGAGAGCAATGCGATAGCTGCCCCATGCTTGTGGGTGTGGGGAATGCTCCATCCTGCTGAGCTGTGGGACAAGGGGGCCTGTTGGGAGTTGTAGTGCAGACTTCCCAGCCACAAAGACCCCTCCCTGTTGAGATGGCTACCTACCTGTAAAGTTACACATTGGAGGGAAATGGCTGCCCCATGCTTGTGGGTGTGGGGAATGCTCCATCCTGCTCAGCTGTGGGACAAGGGGGCCTGTTGGGAATTGTAGTGCAGACTTCTCAGCCACAAAGACCCCTCCCTGTTGAGATGGCTACCTACCTGTAAAGTTACACATTGGAGGGAAATGGCTGCCCCATGCTTGTGGGTGTGGAGAATGCTCCATCCTGCTCAGCTGTGGGACAAGGGGGCCTGTTGGGAGTTGTAGTGCAGACTTCCCAGCCACAAAGACCCCTCCCTGTTGAGATGGCTACCTACCTGTAAAGTTACACATTGGAGGGAAATGGCTGCCCCATGCTTGTGGGTGTGGGGAATGCTCCATCCTGCTGAGCTGTGGGACAAGGGGGCCTGTTGGGAGTTGTAGTGCAGACTTCCCAGCCACAAAGACCCCTCCCTGTTGAGATGGCTACCTACCTGTAAAGTTACACATTGGAGGGAAATGGCTGGCCCATGCTTGGGGGTGTGGGGAATGCTCCATCCTGTTCAGCTGTGGGACAAGGGGGCCTGTTGGGAGTTGTAGTGCTGGCTGCCTGTACATGTGCCCCCATGTAAATATTGTTATGTACCTTTGTGGTGAATGAGAGGGAGTTATTGTGGGATCTGTGAGACATGTTTGGGGGAGTGTGGTGGACATGAGTACATTTGGGCCTAGGAGGTGTTGCTTTTTAGTTGTGCAAGCTACTACATAGCAGTGTTATGGCAGACTTTTGTTGGTACTCACCAGCCTCCATTCCCCCTCAATTCCAGTGCAACTCTCTGGGTGCAGTATGCCAAGCACCTTCTCCTCCCATGCGTTGAATGTTCTTGGTGGAATGGGAGGGCCACTGCCAGTCCGGTTTGCCAGCTCACGGTTCTTGCTGTTCTTCTCCTTTACCTTGCTCTTGAGGTCAGTCCACCTCTTCCTGATCTCCTTTCTGTTGCGTGGAACTTGCCCTACAGCATTGACTCTGTCAACTATCCTTTGCCACATTTGATTTTGCCTGGCTGATGGGGTCTGTTGGACCCTGCTTCCTAAAATATATGGCTCAACTCTTATAATCTCATCCACCAGGACTGACAACTCACCATCAGTGAATTTGGACATCTTCTGTGCCATGGTGGGTGATGTGCTGAGTGGTTAAGAGTGCAGGTGTGAAGGTGGTGATGGTGATTTGTGTGGTGTGTGTGTGTTTGTGATGGTGTGATGTGTGCAGGGTTGCCTATCCTTTGTGTGATATTGTTGGGCCCTTCAGTTCTGGAGTTGTGCAAAGAATTGTGGTCATGCAGGGGCTGGTTTTAAGCTCTGCTATGTGGGTGGGTCCATACTGAGTATTCATGTCAGGTGTGTTGTCTGTGTTGAGCTGGGATTTGTAGTTTTTATTTGCCAGGGGCATGTGTCAATGGGGTGTGTTAGCTGTTTTTATTGGCTGAGCCGGATACACAGCCACATTTGGTAGTTTTGTGGTGTAGTTGCTTTCGACCGCCATTACTATATCCGCCCGAACACCGCGGTCGGACTGCAATGGTCATTCCTCCAGCTCTCCCATTCATCATTGCTGACAATCGCGGCGGTCGGAAACAAGCGGTCGTACCGCAGGCACCGCGGTAAGATCATAATTGCACTCGTGGAAATTCCGCTTGTGTATCAGCGGTTTGTGAGCTTTCCGCAGTGAATCCGACCGCCGTGGAGGGTATTTCGCCTTTTCTGCACGTGCCCGGCGGTGTTTCTTGGGATCCGACCGCGGCGGTCGGATTTTTCCGGCAGTGCATCGTAATGTGATCGGCGGTGGTGCCGCAGGCCATGCGGGCGGTCTTTTCCCATTGCCACGGCGGGCGGAATGATTTTCCGACCGCCATCGTAATTGGCCCCTAAATTTTAATAAAGTAATTATTAATTTGTATTTATTGGTATTGATAATTAATTTATTGTTAATTAATTATTAAATGGTAATTAATTTTTATTAATTGATAATTATATTAATGGTGTTATTTTTTTAGGAGCGGGTTGTGGGTTTATAGGGGAATAGAGTGGGAAGTAATTTAATTATAATGAAGTAATTATTCATTTTTATTTGTTATGATTTATCAATAATTTATTATTAATTGGTTATTTAATTTTTTAAAAAAATTAATTGATAAGTATGTTAATTTTAACCCTCTGCTATCCCACACTTTCCCTACAGTTACACTCTCTGGAGTGGGAAGAGTAATTTTTACCCCTACGCTATCCAACACTTTCCCTACTGTTGCACTCACTGGAGTGGGAATAGTAATTTTTACCCCTACGCTATCCAACACTTTCCCTACTGTTGCACTCTCTGGAGTGGGAATAGTAATTTTTACTCCTACGCTATCCAACACTTTCCCTACTGTTGCACTCTCTGGAGTGGGAATAGTAATTTTTACCCGTTCGCTATCCAACACTTTCCCTACTGTTGCACTTACTGGAGTGGGAATAGTAATTTTACCCCTTCGCTATCCAACACTTTCCCTACTGTTGCACTCTCTGGAGTGGGAATAGTAATTTTACCCCTACGCTATCCAACACTTTCCCTACTGTTGCACTTACTGGAGTGGGAATAGTAATTTTACCCCTTCGCTATCCAACACTTTCCCTACTGTTGCACTCTCTGGAGTGGGAATAGTAATTTTTACCCATACGCTACCCAACACTTTCCCTACTGTTGCACTCTCTGGAGTGGGAATAGTAATTTTTACCCCTACGCTATCCAACACTTTCCCTACTGTTGTACTCACTGGAGTGGGAATAGTAATTTTTACCCCTACGCTATCCAACACTTTCCCTACTGTTGCACTCACTTGAGTGGGAATAGTAATGTTTACCCCTACGCTATTCAACACTTTCGCTACTGTTGCACTCACTGGAGTGGGAATAGTAATTTTTACCCCTATGCTATCCAACACTTTCCCTACTGTTGCACTCTCTGGAGTAGGAATAGTAATTTTATCCTCTCCGCTATCCAATATTTTCTCTACTGTTTTAGTTAATGTAGTGTATAATGTATTTTAAAAAGATTAAAAATATTCTAATTGTTTAATTTGTTAAATATATTTTTTATATTATTGGTGTATGTTTATATATATGTATTTATAATTTTTATTATGTTTTTTTGAAAATGTATGTTATTAAAATAATTATTTATAAATATTATTAAGTATATATATTATATGTTATACATATATATGTTTAATTTATTTTTACATTATATGTATTAGTTTTAATTTTAAACATTTTAAAATAATTTTAACTATGTTTCTTTTAATTATATGTATTATTTACTTTATTTTACATTATTTTTTAAACATTAAAAAAAACGATATTTTTAACATCGATATCTTTGACAACGATATTTTTTTTCTCGATATTTTTGTACTTACCATTATGTAGATAGGACTTCGATATTCTTGACCTTGATATTTTTGTGTCGCTATTTTTGTACCTCGATATTCTGACTGCCGATATTCTGTCAGTGATCCGCAGGGTTGGGCCAGGGACTAGGGTGTGCATATGATTTTTCCAGATTGCCCCACTGTACGGGCACAGTTGTATTTCAAGCACTGTGGAAACGTGTGTCTGCCCCTCTCACATCGTTCTGCTCCATGCCATGCTTGACTGCATCTCACGCACATCATAACACGGCCCACAAAGACACCCAATAAAACACTAATTCTACCTACCACGCACAAAAAAAAGAGTAGCAGTTTACTCAATTGTCTAAAAAGCGCTCTGAAGCCTCGTTCATCATAGAAAGTGCTATTCAAAATAAAATGCTAACATAAAATGATAATACCGCACTCCCCTCTGCACCTCCATGCAGGGCCCAGCACCAGCACATGACGGGAAGCAGGAGAACCCCCATCAGTAACCGGGTGGCAAGCCCCCACGTCCGGGCCCCCTCCTCCATCCTCTGTGGACACCGTGTGGACCGCGCCACTGGCCCCATCGGCCCGAGGGCCAGTAGGAGGCAGTCCTGCTTACACCCAACACACAGTCCTAGTGCTCCGCCAGACGTGTGCACTTTGCTGATTACTGGAACAGTGTACACTATGGGGGGGGTGCCTCGACCTGTACTCCTTCGGCAGTCACTGGAGGTATGCACACGAGCTGTACCACTGGCCTTTGGAGAGCAGGGGCGTCTCTGGTCTGTGCACACCTGGGTGACTCGGTGCAGATCTCCTCTAGGCATATACTAAAGTCACCGGCTAGAAACAGGAGCAGGAGCCGAGTCACGGACAGGTGAGGCACGGACAAGAATAAGGAGCCTGTCCTGTGGCCCAGCAGCAGGGGCAGGTGTTGTGTCTCAAATGCAGGGAATGTGTCCTGTGCCCAAGAGGAGGAAGAGAACCGTCTGTCCTGGCAGTGGTAACACCAGTCTGCACACAAGGACCAGGACACTGACTGTGTAGCGCCTCAAGAGGACTAGCTTTGATGTGTTGTGGCTGTGTAGCGCCTCGCCAGCACTAGCTTTGCAGCGTGGTGGCAGTGCAGCGACTCGGCAAGACCAACCTAGTTGTGTAGCGCCTCGAGAAGACTAGCTTTGCTGCATGGTGGCTGTGCAGCACTTTGGCAGAATTAGCCTAGTTGTGTAGCGCCTCGACACGACTAGCTATGCTGTGGGGTGGCTGTGCACCGCCTGTGCAGGAACATTTGTGCCTGCCTCCGAGCCGATTTGACCAATCAGACAGGAGATTGTTGCGTCCAAACCAGCAATCAGATTCCTCGACCTTAACTCGTGCAGCTCTTTGTCCACATGTTGCCGAGATCGAGGGAAATGGCAAGCGCGCAGAGCAGGGCATAGATGCATTTAAATCCGAGGAGTTACACCAGCGGTTCTCTGTGCCTCTTTTTTAAATAAAGCAACTGGGTGTCCTTCAGCAGTACCTGATGAAATCTTCCAACGGTGTAATGCTGTCTCAATAGTGCTCCTGGGCACCCCATAATTACTGCCAGTGCTGACACCAGGCCTCGTGGGCACATGTGCCAAGCCTACAAGGAATACATTTGCAATATAAGGGCCTCAGAAGTAACACTCACATTTGTCAAGAAACTGAACATAGTACCAATTCATAGAAATTCATGTTTTTCTTTTTCTATGCCAGTGCACCTCTGGTTAAAAGAACACTTGAATTTGCATTTGCACTTCCATTGCATGTGATAGAAATAACGTTTAATCGTGTTCATGGATTGCTGATCACAGTGACGAATAGCTTCAGTATTACAGAAGTCAGAACGAGGTGAAAGCACAGTGCTACTTGTACACATTTTGTTTGAAACTTTCAAGCTGCTTGCAAAATTCCAAGCGGATGTGATCACACACTTTTGCAAGGACGTGATTGACAGTGCGACCTCTCAACAAAGAGAATACTTACAGAAATATAGAATACACAATTTTATTTCTTTGAAAGAACATATATTAACTGAAAGAAAGGAAGGCAGATACTGTGTATTTGAGGGCTCAGAAAGAAATAGTTACATACACATTATTAAGATGTTATTAATTAAAGAACTAACTACGTGTTATGTTTTGTGCTCATTTTTAATTCTTTGACTTCCAGATAAATTAGCAGAAGGCAT
This sequence comes from Calotriton arnoldi, assembly GCA_963921515.1. Lineage (NCBI taxonomy): Eukaryota > Metazoa > Chordata > Amphibia > Caudata > Salamandridae > Calotriton > Calotriton arnoldi. The sequence continues at coordinate 31,627 of CAWUFW010019302.1, read as the reverse complement.
GCTTGCTGAATGCAAGTCTGTGCTAACAGGAACGGCTGTTATTAAAGCTCGGCAGCTTCTGCGGCTCGATAAAACTCGGGCAGGGGAGCTCTGCAAAGTCCCTTATTGTTTCGCATGCCTTGGAGGGCGCTGCCGGGGAAGGGAACGAGCGTGAATCATCGCGCTCCATAGCAGGCAACACAAAGGGGTCGATTCCGATTCGGGCCGGAAATCTCTCCGACCGAGCCGGACCCGGAGAGATTTCCGACCGAATCGGACCCGTGCAGTCCGACCGAACGAGTACGATGCGCACGTATGCCATCGGACCCGAGTCGGTCGGATTCCCATTGAAGTCAATGGGAGCCTGTCGTACAACGCGTACGCGGGCTCCCATTGACTCAATGGGTGCGAGGCGGACAAGGGCGCCCCCTACAGCGGGTACGCGGCGAAGCGATTCGCGCCGTACACGCACAGGTAGGGGGGACCCATGGGTCCCCCCTGTGTGCGACTCGTGCGGCTACGCGTACAGGGGGGTCCGACACGGACCCCCAAAGTACGGCTCCGACAGCTCTTTCGAGCCGGAGTGCGCGGCTCGGTCGGACTGCTCGCGGCGCGCATCGTACTTACCCGGCCGGGGAACGTCTCCATTGCGCGGTGCGAGTCGAGTCCGAGCGAGTCGGTCGGTGCGGTCGGGACGCCCGGACGAGTCGGTCGGCGAATTCGCATCGTACTCGCTCGGCCGGACCCGCGTACGATTCGGTCGGGAAACAGGGCTCCGAATCGGATCCGGTAAAGCCGAATCCGATTCGGAGCCCTACCGGCCGAGATCGGAATCGGCCCCAAAGTGCGAATACACACACACGCAGTAAAGGCAGGCAGCGCCCTGTGTAACTCACAATTGCAGCAGGAGCCGGACTCACCCCGGTGATAACGGCGCATCGCGAGGCGCTCAGCAGCAGGGTGCAGACCTGCAGGGGGCTGCTAATGGCTTGAGCGGAGGTGAAGCTCCCTTCAGAGCTCAGGGCCAGTAAAGCTTCAGCGCCCTAGGAGAAAATAAAGAAAATAGAACACTTGCAGTGTAACAACCACGTAAAGGGGCCAGTAGCCACGGGAGGTTACAAATGACGACATGGCCGGACTAAGGAGGGACTAACACGCCTATTAAGGAATCAGAAGACCGCATTTAGGAAGGACAAAGACACAAGCCAATGATAAATGAGGGCCGGGGAGTGGGCGGGGCTTCTCCCCCGTACTCTACTACCACATATCAACCCCAGAGCAGCGTTTGCGCTCTGGCTCAGGGCTCAACCTAAAAAAATCTTGTAAAATTGTCAGATTTCTTTTGTCACAGGGCGGTTACCCTTTCGTTCATTCTAATAATCATTCTGGAACGATTTAGACAGCTCTAAAATACTTTTTAACTGATTTCCCTATGTGTTTAGTGTTTCAGGCAAGAGGGAAAATATGGCGTCACTGATTTTTCGAATATTTTTACTAGCCTGGATTTAACAGTGCCAGGCAGGCTATTAAAAATGGTCAGATGGCAACCTTAGGACACCGATCGGATGGCATTTTAATTTTGGATCACCGATAGCCTTCTGGGCACCTACTTCCGGGCAGGGTAACCAACCCTTGCATTTTTGGTAGGGCACTAACTTTCTCTAAAAGGGGAGTTTTGAGTTCGAATCACCTAAAGTGAGCTCTACAAACGCTAATTTAATCAAGACACATCTCAGTCACAATGTTTGACTGACTTGTGTCTTAAATAGTTGAAGTGAATCCCAGAAGGGTATGCCCAGACTTGGGTCCCGTTCACACTGTGTCACTGAAACCAAGCTATGCCTAGTTGCTGAGCCCTAATAAGGGCAAAACCGGTCTTGGGTTGCTTGTGTTCCAGTTCATGGGCGATCTGGTCTAGCAGTTTTGGGCTGGACTGTTAATTACCAGTGGCTAAGATTAATTCAAGCATTCTATTCATAACTTTTTTGTATGTTCAATGGCGTAGGTAGACTTTAGACCACCCGGGGTGGTCCCTGCGTTTGCCGCCCCACAGCCGCCGCATTGAAGAGCGGGGGGCACCGCCCCAAAAACTCATGCCACCAGGGGCGGTCCGCCCCCCTTGCTACGCCACTGTGTATGCTTCAGTATGACACCCTATGTGGGGAGGGTATGCCCAGACATGGGTACCATGCACACTGTGTCACGGGAACCAAGCGATATCCAGCTGATAAGCCCATAACACGGACGAAACCGGTCCTGGGTTGCTTGTGTCCCAGTTCAGGGAGGGCCTGGCTGGCAGTTCGAGCTAGACTGTTCCTAGTGGAGCAGGGTCAAAACTGATTTGCATATTGATGGATCCAAACTGGGATGGCAAGGTGTGCAAAATAACCAATCAATCAGGAATTTATATAATGCGCCTACTCACCCGTAAGAGTCTCAAGGCGCTGACAATAACAATGGATTGAGATGCGGCCCGAGTAATTACTAGTGGCTGAGATTAAATCAAGCATTCCATCCATCACTTTTTGTATACTTAAATAGTTGAAGAGCAGCATTATTTTACCACCTTAGAGGTAAATTATTGCGTGTCACAGGAACTATAAAGACGTGCTGTTTTTGATAGGGAATGTAGCAACGTTTGTTAATCTAGCAAAAGTAAACAACAAAAAATAACACAACATACTCAAAGCAAAAAAAAAACACAATTAAAACATAACAGAGCACAAGACAACAAAAAAGCTGAAATATAATACAATAGCCACAAGTCAATTTAAGATCACATTGCAATAATTAGGCATAGCAACACAGCAGGACAAAAAACTACAGATCACATTACCACCACAGCAAAATGTCACACAACAAATATGAATAAACAATACTTTCATACAATAACAGACCGAGACACCTGTTTTCGTAATAAAGTGCAAAAAGTCTTTGCACCAAGCACTGTCATAACTTAGCACCAAGGACATGAAATAGCACAAGTGAAAAATGTTTGATCATCCAACTTTGCATATCAGAAAACTTTCTTCTTCCACAGGCACCTGTGAAAGATTTAAAATAAATATCACTCTTGGAAAGAATTGATATCCACAGGCTTAGATAATGTTTCAATTTCCACATAAGTGCAGCAGTTGTATAGTGTTTACTTCTGACAACTCCTTACGCTATGTTAATGCATGGGAATGGTATGCAAATGTATGGATCACTGACATAATATCGACGACAACAATATCGAACTACCAGAATATCGTGTCAAGAATATCGATGGACAAAATATCGACAGCCTATCTCTACAAAGGTAAGTACAAAAATATCGAAACCAAAATATCGTTGTTTAAAATATCGTTGTTCAAAATATCATTTTTTTAAAATAACTTAAAAATAATATTAAATAAATTAAATAATAAATATAATTAATAAAAACATAGGGGCCTATTACGATGGCGGTCGGGAAACCTCCCCGACCGCCATGGTAACGGGAAAAGACCGCCCGCAAAGCCCGCGATATAACCGCCGGTCGTATTACGATGTTCCTTGCTCGAAATCCGACCGCTGCGGTCAGATCGCGGGCTATAACATTGCGGCAGTTGCTGATGCACGCAGCACCGCTGCGATGTCAAAAGGAGCATGTCCTGCATTGCCCTGCACTGCGTGGCAGGCACTGCACAGTGCGTGCCACCCGGTACAGGGAAATGTAGGGGGGGACCATGGGTACCCCCCAGTGCACCCACACCCCCCCCAAAACATTGGGGGCCCGCAACGGGCCCCCGGAAGACAATCTCTGCATGCCTTTCAATGGCGGTCTGACCACTGAGGAAAGGCTGGCTACCACCGGCATCATAATCCTGCCGGCGGAGACTGCTCTGCACCGCCACCATTATCCCAGTCCTGCTCCATCCGCCAGGCAGGAGTGCGGATGGCAACCGGCGGAAAAGCGGCGGTCGGATTTTCCCACCTCTGCGGTCACCACGCCATCCTAATTTGACCGGCGGATTTCTGGCTTGCGATCGCGGGCGGATGTCCACCACCGGTACGGTGGGCACCACCGCCGGCCCGGCGGTGGACATTCGACCACCATCGTAATAGACCCCATAGTTAGAATTATTTAAAAATGTTAAAAATTATAAATAATAAATGTAGTATAAAAATAAATAAAACATACATATATAAAAAAAATTATATTTATATTTACTTAATAATATTAATAAATAATTATTTTATTAAATTAAAAAACGTTACAAACATAATAAAAATTATAAATACATATACATTTATATATATACATAAACCTGTAAGATAAATATAAAAATAAATTATATATATATAATAAAATAAAATATTAAAATAAATATTTATCTTTAAAACAACATTTTACACTACATTAACTAAAACAGTAGGGAAAATATTGGATAGCGTAGGGCATAAAATTACTATTCCCACTCCAAGGAGTGCAACAGTAGGGAAAGTGTTGGATAGCGGAGGGGAATAATTTACTATTCCCACTCCAGCAAGTGCAACAGTAGGGAAAGTGTTGGATAGCGGAGGGGAATAATTTACTATTCCCACTCCACAGAGTGCAACAGTAGGGAAAGTGTTGGATAGCGGAGGAGATAAAATTACTATTCCCACTCCAGCGAGTGCAACAGTAGGGAAAGTGTTGGATAGCGGAGGGGAATAATTTACTATTCCCACTCCAGCAAGTGCAACAGTAGGGAAAGTGTTGGATAGCGGATGGGAATAATTTACTATTTTAACTCCAGCAACTGCAACAGTAGGGAAAGTGTTGGATAGCGGAGGGGAATAATTTACTATTCCCACTCCAGCAAGTGCAACAGTAGGGAAAGTGTTGGATAGCGGATGGGAATAATTTACTATTCCCACTCCAGGGAAAGCAACAGTAGGGAAAGTGTTGGATAGCAGAGGGGAATAATTTACTATTCCCGCTCCAGCAACTGCAACAGTAGGGAAAGTGTTGGATAGCGGAGGGGATAAAATTACTATTCCCACTCCAATGAATGCAACAGTAGGGAAAGTGTTGGATAGCGTAGGGGATAAAATTACTATTCCCACTCCAGCAAGTGCAACAGTAGGAAAAGTGTTGGATAGCGGAGGGGAATAATTTACGATTCCAACTCCAGGGAGTGCAACAATAGGAAAAGTGTTGGATAGCGGAGGGGAATAATTTACTATTCCCACTCCACAGAGTGCAACAGTAGGGAAAGTGTTGGATAGTTGAGGGGATAAAATTACTATTCCCACTCCAGCAAGTGCAACAGTAGGAAAAGTGTTGGATAGCGGAGGAGAATAATTTACTATTCCCACTCCAGCGAGTGTAACAGTAGGGAAAGTGTTGGATAGCGTAGGGGATAAAATTACTATTCCCACTCCAACGAATGCAACAGTAGGGAAAGTGTTGGATAGCGAGGGGAATAATTTACTATTCCCACTCCAGCAAGTGCAACAGTAGGGAAAGTGTTGGATAGCGGAGGGGAATAATTTACTATTCCCACTCCACAGAGTGCAACAGTAGGGAAAGTGTTGGATAGTGGAGGGGATAAAATTACTATTCCCACTCCAACAATTGCAAAAATAGGGAAAGTGTTGGATAGAGGAGGTGAATAATTTACTATTCCCACTCCAGTAAAATAATAAACATTAATTAACAAATATTTAAATAATAAAAAATAATTTACCTCTCACCAAATACCCCTATAAATAACACCACCACTATTGTAAAACATGACACAATTAACATAATTGCTTAACAATTAATTAATTAACTAATAACAATATACAAAAAATTAAAAACAATGAGTAATAAATTAATTCATACTATTAAGACTATAAAATAACAATAAATAAATATTATCTGAAAAAATTAAAAATTATATTAATTTTTAATTACTTGCCACACTACTCCCCTCAAAATACACAACTCGCTCATAAAAAATTGACACAATTTACAAATTTACCAATTAATTATTAATAATTAATAACCAATTAATATTTAATAAATAACAAATTATTTAACACAATTAACAATATGAAATATTAAATCCACAAATAGTAATTAATAAAAATTATTAATTCATTAATTATAATTAAATTACTTCCCACCCTACTCCCCTATAAACCCACAACCCGCTCTTAAAAAAACCACAATTAAGATATTTACCAATTAATTATTAATTATTAATATCCAATTAATAACTAATTAATAACAAAATATTTAACACAATTAACATAATATTAAATACATAAACATTAATTAATAAAATTATTAATTAATTAATTATAATTAAATTACTTCCCACCCTACTCCCATATAAACCCACAACCCGCTCCTTCTTAAAAAATTAATAATTTCTAAAAATGTATTAATAAATATATTATAATTAAATTACTTCCCACCCTATTCCCCTATAAATCCACAACCCGCTACGGAACTAAAATACGCAAAAATTACTTAACATAAAATTAATTACTTCTAAAAATTTCAAACATACATTAGAAAAATAAACTATACTTTTAACACATATACTAAAATACAAAACACTAAAATAAATGTTGATATTATTAACAACGATATTTTGACTAACGATATTACTAACTTCGATATTAACAAAAACGATATTTCTTACCTGCATGTCGATATTCTGGTCGACGATATTCTTGCAGGTCGATATTGTGTCACATCGATATTTAAACATCGATATTATGACATATCGATATTTAAACATCGATAATATGACTCTATACCGACGTATGATGACAATAATGCAGTAGCCCACAATGTAATTTTTAAGACACGTACTTGCACATATATTGTACAAGCACAGGACATAATCATAAATGATGTAAATAGCACAGGCACAATAATGCATCAGTTAGAGCCGTGGTACTCAAAGTACGGCCCGGCAGACCTTCCTTGGCAGCCCTGGGACCTTTTGCGTGGAACCACATTTGTAGCGGGCTCCACGTGGCCCTCAGTAAACCCAAAAGAGGGCCGCTGGAGCATGCACGATAACAGCTTCCCTGTGCATGTTCCAGCGGCCCTCTTTTGTGTGTACTGAGAGCCTCAGTGACGTCACACGCCTGGCAGGAAGCAAAGGCCCTTTAAAAGTCAGCTGTTGCACATTCACAGCTGACTTTTACAAGCTTTTCCGAAAGCTTCCTGCTGCCTTTCCTGACGTCGCCCTCCACAGCCTGCTCTTTTCCACTCCGTCTGTGGCCTTTGAGCACTAGAGCAGGGGGCCTCCCGTGGATCGGACCAACCTGCCCCCCTTCTTGCCACCCGCAGGTCACCTTCTTTGCGAGCTTGCTTGCTGCCAGCCTTCCTCGCCTTCTGCCTTCCTTCTGGTCAGTGATGGACTGTTTTTTGGCTGTTAATGGGTCGGTTTTACGGTGTGCTGGGCCTGGTATAAGATACACTGCCCACGCTATTATAAAATTTATGGATCTTAACATAGGCAAAACACATAACCAGCTTTGAAATGTCAAAGTTTTGTTATGTATGGTCACTAAAGACTTAGGAAATTGTACAAGATTTATTGACTGTCTAATACTGAAATTTAAATATATTTTAGACTAGCTGTATTTTTACCACCCAACAGTCATTGATACCCACAGCGCTGCAACAAGCCTCAAAATATGTGATCCCCTGGATTTACTTTTTGTGCAATATTTATGCCTGGCCATATTGACATATTAGCGACAGTAACACATTCAGCAATACCAAACTGGCACTACATTGCCACAGGAATTTTCACACTGAACTGCAGGGCATACTGCTCAGTTGCCACAATTATTTTTCTTTGTAGCACTCGCTCTGTTTTCTTTTGCCACAAGATGGGATTTCAGGTAGCTGGGAGAGGAGATGACAGGGCAGACCATCTCATACCATTCTCCGCAGTCTAACGTCCAATCCATATTGGTTGCATTCAGGTGCAGAGAATGTCATCTAGGGGAAGTTACATACTGGGACACTGGAAGAATGTGGGGAAATACATACTTCTTCGTGAAGTGTGAAGTTCCCTGAATTCATCTGAATTTGCAGCTGTAATTATAATTTGCAAGCCCCTTCTAACAAGCCTTATCGTACCCTAACTCCTACTCTATCCACTTTCAATTCCCATTTATACCTCTAGCTTTATTAATAATAATAATAATATTAATAATAGCATTTGTAGAGCGCAACAGCTACCTCAAGCAGAGGTGTCCCGGCGCTTCGCGGTCAACAGCAGGTGAGGGAGGCCCAACCGAGGTACTAGCATTGGCTGAAGAGCCAAGTCTTCAAGGTCTTTCTGAGCTCACGTTCGGACTTGATCAGGCGCATATGGGAAGACAGGGAGTTCCACAGTCTGGCCGTCCCCACAGTGAAGGACCTGCCTCCTATACGGGACTTAGCAAAACAAGGTACACAGAGCAGGAGCTGGGACTTAGATCTCAGCGTGCGTTCTTGTTGGTATAGGCAGAGCCTACGCTTAAGATAGCCCGGGCCACCATCTTGCAAAGCCCGAAAGGCCCGAGTCAGGGACTTAAACTATATCCTTTTAGCTAAAGGTAGCCAGTGAAGTTGTCTGATGTGCGGAGAGATGTGGTGACGGAACGGGACTCGACAAATTAATCTTGCTGCCGCATTCTGTACCATCTGTAATCTATTAATCAGGTAGGCAGGCAGCCCAAGGTAAAGACAGTTTGCGTAGTCCAGCCGAGATGTCACAGTAGCGTGGACTATGATCCTGCGACAATCCTCCGGCAATAGATGCAAGAATTTCCTCAAACTTCTCAACTTCCCAAAGCATGAGGCTGATATATGACGGACTTGGGCCGAGAAAGAGAGGTCTGTCTCCCATTTGACGCCCAGGTTTTTCGCCATGTTTGCCAGTAAAGGTGGCGATCCCATTTCTACTGGCCACCAAAGTCCGGCGGGGGGAGGAGATGTCTAGCCGAAGAACAAGACCTCTGTCTTGTCCGCGTTAAGTTTAAACTGTTATTATTCATCCAGTGTGAAATGTCCTTCAAATACCCCCTAAATCTAGTAACCCTGCTCCTTCCCCTAACTCCAACACTTTACCTAACCTTCACAGTAACCCTTAATGTACAGCTAGCTCTTAGAAAAGCCCTAACTATAACCCCCACCCTAATTCTACGCTTACCCCATTCTTAAACCAAACCGCACCTTTTTTAGATTTGTCTCAAAGGCCCCATGTGGTAGTGCCTTAAGGAAAGGCATTATGTTGCCATTTCAAGATGAAACGTCCAATGACGTGTTGCCATGGAAAAAAGTCACAGTTGCTATGCAGGTGTAAGAGGAAAAAAAGCTTACAACTGTGAATCAAAGTTAAAAAATAATTGACCTACTAATGTTCCTAGCACTGAAAGAAAAAAATAGGAATACGTCCACCTGAAGGTAAGCGACTGGCAGATGGGAACTGTGAGAGCCTGCCCATCCCTCTACCTCTCCTGACCCCAAAGATTTCTAATCCAGCAACCCTTTGCTGGCCCCCAGAAGCACTCCTGTCTGTCTCCCCTTCTTCACCATCCTCTCAGCCACTCAAAGTACACTTAGCAGGCCCTGTGCTCCCATATCACAGTTACCCCAAGCACATTCACCGACCATGGTGCAATAAATTATTCTGAATGCATTAAAGTAAGCGCAGAGAAGAGAGGAACCAATGCAAGTGAATACATGCAACATTACGCTACAGTACAGACTCAGCCAACCCTCTTGCCTCCTCCTTGTAGTTACATCTGCTTTTGAAATACAACACTGTCTAGTAATGTTTTGAAAAGGTGGTGATTTTTCTTGACTCTAGTAGCCCCGTCCCACCGACCCCGCCCACACCTGCAGGCTCATAGGTGCGGCCCTCGGCCACAAACCAGACTGTACTTTTGGCCCCCAAGAAAAAGTTTGTGAGTACCCATGAGTTGGAGCAATAGCTAAATTGTCACAATTTACAAACAGCGATTACGCTACATTCTGTTAAAAATGAACATCTTTACTGCTAAGGCTTAGGATATTATAGGTACCTCAGATTTAAACTTTCATAACGTTTTTTTCAACAAAAGGTATCCGCACCAAATTGTCGTCTTTTTTTCCCAACATCCTGCGGATTCTTTCAGTGTCCATGGTTTGTAGATTCCCCTGGAGGGAACCGAGAAAATAGCCATAATATGCAATATGTTGGTTTTTGGGGGAAAAAATGGGGAAAAAAGTGCTGTGTAAGAAAGCATATATATATATATTTTAAATGAGATCAATGAAAGGTTTGCTGTGCTAGGATCACCATCTTTCTAGTGTTCAAGAACAAGTAGAGTTGTATGAAGAAACTATTTTTTTTACAACAGTTTTGCATTTTTCTAAGAGGTAGTCTATTTTTCCTAATTTAAGTTGTTTCAGCCTGCTTGTAGTTTGCGGTGGAAACAGGTGTGAAGCCCATGGGTGATCCCAGAAAACTATACATTTTTTTACAAGTACATAAAAGTCTGAATGTAGCAGGGGGTCAATTGTGTAGACCCCACCACGGTTTTCCAAATAAACTAACTGTTTAAATAAAAAGATGAGTAGGAAAAAGCAAGCATTTGTGACAACATTTTTATCTCTAACTTCTTTCACAATGGCCGGGTTACAAAAGCAATATACCGGTATGTCCAGCCGACCCTTCTGGTCGCGGTGATATATAATGTTTGCAGGTTCTCCAAAACATGCAGTACCCAGAGCCAATAACTGAGATGCACTGTACAATGATTTGTCTTTCTGTACCGACTGCAAAACAATTCATATGGTAAAATATAAAGAATGAAAAATAGGTATGGAGGAAACCTATTTCTGAAATGTACACAAGATACTGAGTTTAAGAATAGTGGTTGCTTGTACACCACGTAATTTCTGGTTATCCACACTATCATGTGATTCAGAGGGCATTTTGCAAAATGTCTTCTTTCTTGACACGGGCTTACATTTGAAGGCCACAGATGCAGAGAAATCTGATTGGTAATAACACATTGATAGACCTGTTAGGGTGGTCTTCCCCCAAATATCTGGCCTACTTACCTCCTCTTTTTGCGGTATCTTTTTGTTGGCCTTAGGACTCTTTAGCACTGGTCAGCTAAAGTGCTCAGTGCATGTGCTTCTCCCCTAAACATGGTAGCATTGGTGTATACATGATTGGCATACTTAGTTTGCTTGTAAGTCCCTTGTACAATGGTATATCATATACCCAGGGCCTCTAAATTAAATGCTACTAGTAGTGGGCCTGCAGCACTTATTGTGACTCCCACACCATAGCCTTTCAAACCTGGCTCAGGCCTGCCATTGCAGTGCCTATGTGTGCAGCTAACTTGCACTTCGACTTGGCATTTAAAACCACTTGCAAAACACACAAGATGATGGACGGAATGCTGCACATTGGCAAACATTCACCCCCAGTCACAGATCTGGGTTTAATCCATCGTTATTTTGCTTCACCACGCCACCCCAGTTCAGACATAGCCATATGCAAATCAGTCTTGACCCTGTGCCTCATGGGAACAGTCCAGACCGAACTGCCAAGCCATGTCTTCCCTGGACCGGAATCAAGCATCCTAGGACCGGTTTCAGGCTATCAGCCTTCATCAGCCAGTATAGCTTGACTCCAGTGGCGTAGTGAGCACGGGACCCACGCCTGGGCATACCCTTCCCACTTAGGGCAAAATGCAAAACACACAAGATGATGGACGGAATGCTGCACATTGGCAAACATTCACCCCCAGTCACAGATCTGGGTTTAATCCATCGTTATTTTGCTTCACCACGCCACCCCAGTTCAGACATAGCCATATGCAAATCAGTCTTGACCCTGTGCCTCATGGGAACAGTCCAGACCGAACTGCCAAGCCATGTCTTCCCTGGACCGGAATCAAGCATCCTAGGACCGGTTTCAGGCTATCAGCCTTCATCAGCCAGGATAGCTTGACTCCAGTGGCGTAGTGAGCACGGGACCCACGTCTGGGCATACCCTTCCCACTTAGGGCAAAATGCAAAACACACAAGATGATGGACGGAATGCTGCACATTGGCAAACATTCACCCCCAGTCACAGATCTGGGTTTAATCCATCGTTATTTTGCTTCACCACGCCACCCCAGTTCAGACATAGCCATATGCAAATCAGTCTTGACCCTGTGCCTCATGGGAACAGTCCAGACCGAACTGCCAAGCCATGTCTTCCCTGGACCGGAATCAAGCATCCTAGGACCGGTTTCAGGCTATCAGCCTTCATCAGCCAGGATAGCTTGACTCCAGTGGCGTAGTGAGCACGGGACCCACGTCTGGGCATACCCTTCCCACTTAGGGCAAAATGCAAAACACACAAGATGATGGACGGAATGCTGCACATTGGCAAACATTCACCCCCAGTCACAGATCTGGGTTTAATCCATCGTTACTTTGCTTCACCACGCCACCCCAGTTCAGACATAGCCATATGCAAATCAGTCTTGACCCTGTGCCTCATGGGAACAGTCCAGACCGAACTGCCAAGCCATGTCTTCCCTGGACCGGAATCAAGCATCCTAGGACCGGTTTCAGGCTATCAGTCTTCATCAGCCAGGATAGCTTGACTCCAGTGGCGTAGTGAGCACGGGACCCACGTCTGGGCATACCCTTCCCACTTAGGGCAAAATGCAAAACACACAAGATGATGGACGGAATGCTGCACATTGGCAAACATTCACCCCCAGTCACAGATCTGGGTTTAATCCATCGTTATTTTGCTTCACCACGCCACCCCAGTTCAGACATAGCCATATGCAAATCAGTCTTGACCCTGTGCCTCATGGGAACAGTCCAGACCGAACTGCCAAGCCATGTCTTCCCTGGACCGGAATCAAGCATCCTAGGACCGGTTTCAGGCTATCAGCCTTCATCAGCCAGGATAGCTTGACTCCAGTGGCGTAGTGAGCACGGGACCCACGTCTGGGCATACCCTTCCCACTTAGGGCAAAATGCAAAACACACAAGATGATGGACGGAATGCTGCACATTGGCAAACATTCACCCCCAGTCACAGATCTGGGTTAAATCCATCGTTATTTTGCTTCACCACGCCACCCCAGTTCAGACATAGCCATATGCAAATCAGTCTTGACCCTGTGCTCATGGGAACAGTCCAGACCGAACTGCCAAGCCATGTCTTCCTGGACCGGAATCAAGCATCCTAGGACCGGTTTCAGGCTATCAGCCTTCATCAGCCAGGATAGCTTGACTCCAGTGGCGTAGTGAGCACGGGACCCACGTCTGGGCATACCCTTCCCACTTAGGGCAAAATGCAAACACACAAGATGATGGACGGAATGCTGCACATTGGCAAACATTCACTCCCAGTCACAGATCTGGGTTTAATCCATCGTTATTTTGCTTCACCACGCCACTCCCAGTTCAGACATAGCCATATGCAAACCAGTCTTGACCCTGTGCCTCATGGGAACAGTCCAGACCGAACTGCCAAGCCATGTCTTCCTGGACCGGAATCAAGCATCCTAGGACCGGTTTCAGGCTATCAGCCTTCATCAGCCAGGATAGCTTGACTCCAGTGGCGTAGTGAGCACGGGACCCACGTCTGGGCATACCCTTCCCACTTAGGGCAAAATGCAAAACACACAAGATGATGGACGGAATGCTGCACATTGGCAAACATTCACCCCAGTCACAGATCTGGGTTTAATCCATCGTTATTTTGCTTCACCACGCCACCCCAGTTCAGACATAGCCATATGCAAATCAGTCTTGACCCTGTGCCTCATGGGAACAGTCCAGACCGAACTGCCAAGCCATGTCTTCCTGGACCGGAATCAAGCATCCTAGGACCGGTTTCAGGCTATCAGCCTTCATCAGCCAGGATAGCTTGACTCCAGTGGCGTAGTGAGCACGGGACCCACGTCTGGGCATACCCTTCCCACTTAGGGCAAAATGCAAAACACACAAGATGATGGACGGAATGCTGCACATTGGCAAACATTCACCCCCAGTCACAGATCTGGGTTTAATCCATCGTTATTTTGCTTCACCACGCCACTCCAGTTCAGACATAGCCATATGCAAATCAGTCTTGACCCTGTGCCTCATGGGAACAGTCCAGACCGAACTGCCAAGCCATGTCTTCCTGGACCGAATCAAGCATCCTAGGACCGGTTTCAGGCTATCAGCCTTCATCAGCCAGGATAGCTTGACTCCAGTGGCGTAGTGAGCACGGGACCCACGTCTGGGCATACCCTTCCCACTTAGGGCAAAATGCAAAACACACAAGATGATGGACGGAATGCTGCACATTGGCAAACATTCACTCCCAGTCACAGATCTGGGTTTAATCCATCGTTATTTTGCTTCACCACGCCACCCCAGTTCAGACATAGCCATATGCAATCAGTCTTGACCCTGTGCCTCATGGGAACAGTCCAGACCGAACTGCCAAGCCATGTCTTCCTGGACCGGAATCAGCCATCCTAGGACAGGTTTCAGGCTATCAGCCTTCATCAGCCAGGATAGCTTGACTCCAGTGGCGTAGTGAGCACGGGACCCACGTCTGGGCATACCCTTCTCACTTAGTGCAAAATGCAAAACACACAAGATGATGGACGGAATGCTGCACATTGGCAAACATTCACCCCAGTCACAGATCTGGGTTTAATCCATCGCTATTTTGCTTCACCATGCCACTCCCAGTTCAGACATAGCCATATGCAAATCAGTCTTGACCCTGTGCCTCATGGGAACAGTCCAGACCGAACTGCCAAGCCATGTCTTCCTGGACCGGAATCAAGCATCCTAGGACCGGTTTCAGGCTATCAGCCTTCATCAGCCAGGATAGCTTGACTCCAGTGGCGTAGTGAGCATCGGGACCCACGTCTGGGCATACCGTCCCACTTAGGGCAAAATGCAAACACACAAGGTGATGGACGGAATGCTGCACATTGGCAAACATTCACCCTCAGTCACAGATCTGGGTTTAATCCATCGCTATTTTGCTTCACCACGCCACCCCAGTTCAGACATAGCCATATGCAAATCAGTCTTGACCCTGTGCCTCATGGGAACAGTCCAGACCGAACTGCCAAGCCATGTCTTCCTGGACCGGAATCAAGCATCCTAGGACCGGTTTCAGGCTATCAGCCTTCATCAGCCAGGATAGCTTGACTCCAGTGGCGTAGTGAGCACGGGACCCACGTCTGAGGGCTGATGTCCTGAGGCCGGTCCTAGGATGCTTGATTCCGGTCCAGGGAAGACATGGCTTGGCAGTTCGGTCTGGACTATTCCCATGGGGCACAGGGTCAAGACTGATTTGCATATGGCTATGTCTGAACTGGGGTGGCGTGGTGAAGCAAAATAACGATGGATTAAACCCAGATCTGTGACTGGGGGTGAATGTTTGCCAATGTGCAGCATTCCGTCCATCATCTTGTGTGTTTTGCATTTCGCCCTAAGTGGGAAGGGTATGCCCAGACGTGGGTCCCGTGCTCACTACGCCACTGGAGTCAGGCTATCCTGGCTGATGAGGGCTGATGTCCTGAGGCCGGTCCTAGGATGCTTGATTCCGGTCCAGGGAAGACATGGCTTGGCAGTTCGGTTCTGGACTGTTCCCATGGGGCACAGGGTCAAGACTGATTTGCATATGGCTATGTCTGAACTGGGGTGGCGTGGTGAAGCAAAATAACGATGGATTAAACCCAGATCTGTGACTGGGGGTGAATGTTTGCCAATGTGCAGCATTCCGTCCATCATCTTGTGTGTTTTGCATTTCGCCCTAAGTGGGAAGGGTATGCCCAGACGTGGGTCCCGTGCTCACTACGCCACTGGAGTCAGGCTATCCTGGCTGATGAGGGCTGATGTCCTGAGGTCGGTCCTAGGATGCTTGATTCCGGTCCAGGGAAGACATGGCTTGGCAGTTCGGTCTGGACTGTTCCCATGGGGCACAGGGTCAAGACTGATTTGCACATGGCTATGTCTGAACTGGGGTGGCGTGGTGAAGCAAAAA
Source organism: Calotriton arnoldi (assembly GCA_963921515.1). Taxonomy (NCBI): domain Eukaryota; kingdom Metazoa; phylum Chordata; class Amphibia; order Caudata; family Salamandridae; genus Calotriton; species Calotriton arnoldi. The sequence continues at coordinate 15,632 of CAWUFW010019302.1, read as the reverse complement.
TAACGATGGATTAAACCCAGATCTGTGACTGGGGGTGAATGTTTGCCAATGTGCAGCATTCCGTCCATCATCTTGTGTGTTTTGCATTTCGCCCCTAAGTGGGAAGGGTATGCCCAGACATGGGTCCCGTGCTCACTACGCCACTGGAGTCAGGCTATCCTGGCTGATGAGGGCTGATGTCCTGAGGCCGGTCCTAGGATGCTTGATTCCGGTCCAGGGAAGACATGGCTTGGCAGTTCGGTCTGGACTGTTCCCATGGGGCACAGGGTCAAGACTGATTTGCATATGGCTATGTCTGAACTGGGGTGGTGTGGTGAAGCAAAATAACGATGGATTAAACCCAGATCTGTGACTGGGGGTGAATGTTTGCCAATGTGCAGCATTCCGTCCATCATCTTGTGTGTTTTGCATTTCGCCCTAAGTGGGAAGGGTATGCCCAGACGTGGGTCCCGTGCTCACTACGCCACTGGAGTCAGGCTATCCTGGCTGATGAGGGCTGATGTCCTGAGGCCGGTCCTAGGATGCTTGATTCCGGTCCAGGGAAGACATGGCTTGGCAGTTCGGTCTGGACTGTTCCCATGGGGCACAGGGTCAAGACTGATTTGCATATGGCTATGTCTGAACTGGGGTGGCGTGGTGAAGCAAAATAACGATGGATTAAACCCAGATCTGTGACTGGGGGTGAATGTTTGCCAATGTGCAGCATTCCGTCCATCATCTTGTGTGTTTTGCATTTCGCCCTAAGTGGGAAGGGTATGCCCAGACGTGGGTCCCGTGCTCACTACGCCTCTGGAGTCAGGCTATCCTGGCTGATGAGGGCTGATGTCCTGAGGTCGGTCCTAGGATGCTTGATTCCGGTCCAGGGAAGACATGGCTTGGCAGTTCGGTCTGGACTGTTCCCATGGGGCACAGGGTCAAGACTGATTTGCACATGGCTATGTCTGAACTGGGGTGGCGTGGTGAAGCAAAATAACGATGGATTAAACCCAGATCTGTGACTGGGGGTGAATGTTTGCCAATGTGCAGCATTCCGTCCATCATCTTGTGTGTTTTGCATTTCGCCCTAAGTGGGAAGGGTATGCCCAGACATGGGTCCCGTGCTCACTACGCCACTGGAGTCAGGCTATCCTGGCTGATGAGGGCTGATGTCCTGAGGCCGGTCCTAGGATGCTTGATTCCGGTCCAGGGAAGACATGGCTTGGCAGTTCGGTCTGGACTGTTCCCATGGGGCACAGGGTCAAGACTGATTTGCATATGGCTATGTCTGAACTGGGGTGGTGTGGTGAAGCAAAATAACGATGGATTAAACCCAGATCTGTGACTGGGGGTGAATGTTTGCCAATGTGCAGCATTCCGTCCATCATCTTGTGTGTTTTGCATTTCGCCCTAAGTGGGAAGGGTATGCCCAGACGTGGGTCCCGTGCTCACTACGCCACTGGAGTCAGGCTATCCTGGCTGATGAGGGCTGATGTCCTGTGGCCGGTCCTAGGATGCTTGATTCCGGTCCAGGGAAGACATGGCTTGGCAGTTCGGTCTGGACTGTTCCCATGGGGCACAGGGTCAAGACTGATTTGCATATGGCTATGTCTGAACTGGGGTGGCGTGGTGAAGCAAAATAACGATGGATTAAACCCAGAACTGTGACTGGGGGTGAATGTTTGCCAATGTGCAGCATTCCGTCCATCATCTTGTGTTTTGCATTTAAAACCGCTTGTCAAAGACTTAAACTCCCCTTTTATTACACATAAGTCACCCCTCAGGTGGGCCCTAGGTAGACCTAAGGGCAGGGAGCTGTGTAACTAAACGGTAGGACATGTACTTTTCAAGTTTTACATGTCCTGGTAGTGACAAACAGCTAAATTAGTTTTTCACTACTGTGAGGCCTACTCCTCTCACAGGCTAGTATTGTTGATTCCTTAGTATACTTTTAAGCTGTAATTCCTGATCAGTAAGGAGTAGCTGCATCATCTTTTATATCTTTGGAATGGTAATAATAAATCCTCTTTAATGGTAAAGATGGATTTACCCTTACTATTTTAGAAATGCCACTTTTAGAAAGTGTGCATTTCTCTGCTCTTACTGCTCTGTGTGCCTTGCAGCCTGTCTCCAATACACATCTGGTGTGGGTAATAGCTACACTTTGTGCATTCCCTCTAGACAGCCACAAACACAGGAACAGTGGGTGTGACAGAGAACTCATCTGCATTCACCTGAATTCTGATAGCTCTTCCTGGGCAGGAAGAGGGGGGAGCTGCCACTTACACCTGAATAGGCAGTGTCCTGTTTCCCACACAAAGGGCTGATACCCCTACTGATAGTCTGGAGCCAGGGCTGGGAAGAAAGGTGAACCTGTGCACTTTAAGGACCTGCTTTGAAGTCACCCCCACTTCAAAGGCACAAGTGTGTGTAAGTACTGGGCCTCTGACCCTACCAAGACAGTGCACTACTGGACCTTTTATGAACTTTGCCGCGAGTTAAGACTGTGGTGCTACAAGGTTTGCCACTCTCCGTTACTGCTGCTCTGGAAGAACTGATTTTCTGCTTTGCTGTGCTGCCCTGCTTGTCTGCGGATCTCTGCCATGCTGAGGACAAGGACTAGACCCATCTCACTTGAAACAGAGTGATTCCAAGGGCTTGCTGGCTTGCCCCCTGTTCTCAAGTCTCAGGGCCATCAAAGTCTTCCTTGAATTAAATGAATGAATGAAATAAAATTTATAAACGCGTGCCACTACCCGAGAGTGTCTAGGCGAAAAACTCAAAATAGGAAGATAGCCGACTGAAGCTACAGAGGTATCTTGGCAGATTTAATGGCTGAGAAGCCAAGTTTTAAGGGCTTTCCTGAAAATAAGTGCATCCGTTTTCTTTTTCAATGAAGTGGCAGGGAGTTGCAGAGTTGAGAGGTCTAGCCTAAAAAACCTTTTCCTCCCCATTGTGCTTTTTTGGATTTAAGGACAATCAGATTGAAGGCTGTTGCTGAACAGAGTAATCTGGGGGTCGGGGGTGTACCAACAGAAGCCTGGCCTAAAATAAGTTGGTCCTTCTCCATGAAGTGCCCTGAAGGCAATGCATGGGGCCTTAAAATTGATACCTTTCTTTATGGCAAGCCAGTGAAGAAGGGAAAGAGTGGCAGAGACAGATTTCCTTTTAGGAATGCCTAAGAGTAGACGGGCTGCAGAGTTTTGCTGAATCTGTAATTTGTTAAGACATTTCTTTCTAATATTGACAAAGAGGACATTGCCATAGTCGATCCTATAAAGCAATAAGGAAGATGCCACAGTTTTCTGCAAGTTCCTAGGTGTAAAGGGAAAACATTTCCTGAGAAGATTCATAGGTAAAAAAGAGGCTGAAGTGATGGAGTTTATGTGATCCTCAAAAGTGAGTTGGTTATCAAAAACTGCTCCAAGATTTTTGACCTTCGATTTTTGACCTTAGTGACTGGGGTAGGGAGCGTACTGAGTTCCATCGGCCACCATTTGGGAGACCAGTAGGAGGTATATTTTCCAAAGAGCAGAACTTCAGTTTTCCCTGAATTTAGCTTCAGACAGTCCTGGGCCCTATCTCCTGCATACAATTATGGAAACACCTAGCTGTATTTACAGGATCGGTTGACACAGAGACCACAATTTGTGTATCCTCTGCATAGGTTACCTCTGTGAACCCGTATGACCTGATCAGCTTGGCCAATGGAGCCACGTACACATTAAAAAGGGTTGGGCTTAATGACTAGCCTTGGAGAACGCCGCAGGGAAGAGTGAAGGAGAAAGAGTTTAAGTTTTGCAAGGCGACAAATTGTTTCCTGTCAGAAAGAAATGATTTAAGGAGTAGATAGGCTTTATCCTTAATGCCAATAGTGGTAAAGCGGTTCAGTAGAATATCATGGTTGACTGTATCGAATGCTGCCCATAAGTCTAAAAGAATCAGAGCAACTTTTCCACCGGAATCCAAGGTCTGTCTAATTTGTTCTGACGCACTTTTAGGAGCCAGCTCCGTACTGTGGTGACTTCTGAAGCCAAACTAGCAGGAGTCTAAGTGGCTCTGCTCCTCAATGAAGGAGGCCAGCTGAGAATTGATGGCCTTCTCGATGATTATTGCAGGAAAAGGGAGATGGGAAATCGGACTGTAGTTATTGGGATCTGAGGGGTCCAGATTGGGCTTTTTGAGGCGGGGAAGGATACATGCTAGCTTCCATTTCCTTGAGAATTGCCCTGAGCCTAGCATCAGATTGAAGATGTTGGCTAGATGTTCAGAGATGATTTCCGGAGCAAGATGTATTGTTTTGGGAGGGCAGGGATCAAGAGTGGAGCCTGATTTCACTTGAGTAAGTAATATCTGGACTTGAGCTGAAGAAAGTTCAGCTAATGTTGATAAAATTGCCTGGTCTTCATCCTCCTTGAATTGAGGATCAGTGTGGTTTATAGGATTAGTTGAAAAGAGATTAAAAACTGCATTTACCTTGTCTTGAAAAAATGTAGCCAGTGAGTCGGGGAAAGTTTGATTAATGTTATTATTTACATTTCCTGGGGGCTTAGTTTCTGGACTGTAGCAGAAAATTATTTTGAAGAGTTTTTAGCGGATTCTATTTTATGAGTATAATATCTGGTTTTCTCCTTAAAGATCATTTCTTTGTAGATGGCTAAGGTGCGCTTGTACATTTCTTTTTCTGTTATAGCATAATGGACCCTCCATTTCCTTTCTTGCCTACAACATGCCTGTTTCTGGAGTCTTACATTTTCTGTGAACCAAGGTTCTGAGGGAGAGGACCTAGAGTTTTTATTGGACTTGACTGGTGCTAGCTTATCCTGGACCAGTGGTGAAAAGATTTAGCTGCTGAGTCCAGGTCTTCAGTGACCGGAGGTGGAGTCGAGGGTAAGGCAGCTTTCAAATCGTCGGACTCGATGGCATTTGCGGGAAAGCCTTGTGGGTAATGGATGCTTGGTGGTTGCTGCATTCAGAACCAGTTTAAAGTTAAACAAGACCGCCCAATGGTCTGACCAGACCAGGTGGAGGGCTGGGATGATTTGGAGATGTGGACAGTCAGAAAAAATACCATCATGTAGATGCCCTGCCGAATGGGTTCGTCCCTTGACCAGTTGCTCTAATCCTAAACTGTTCATCATGTCTGTAAATTGGACCCAATCATCATTAGAGGGATTATCCAGGTAAAGATTAAAATCACCCAAGATGGTGAAATCCAGGTAGTCAACTTTTATGTCCAATAGCTGCGAGATATTGGTTGAGAAGGCTGCACAAGGGCCTGGAGGGCGATATAGGAGTAGACTGTTGAAGGAATAGCACTTAATGAACTGTATTTTAAAGGAAAGTGCTTCAAACTCCTTAGAGCTACTGAGCCCAATGAAAGAGGTTTCAAATGAGCTTCGGATTATGACGGTAATGCCACCACCTCTTTTACCTACCCGATCTAGTCTGAACGCCGAGTAGCCTACTGGTACTGTCGTAGAGAGCTCAGGCCCAGAGGCCACATAGGCCTATGTCTCTGTAACAAATTCTACATCTATTATTTGCGTTTCTAAAAAGTGAGCGAATCCGAGAGCATGTTTTATAAGGGAGCGTGCGTTAATGAGGGAACACTGAAGGGACCCAATAAGCGGAGATGTCTTATGGTCGGAAACCCTCATGCTTTTTATCTTAAGATCGTCGAGCGTGAAATTGCACCTAGGACAGGTCAGATAGACCTTTGCATTTCCTACCTGGGTAATCAATGTTGAGCAGTTGCTCCTTAGTGTAGCGAATGATGGTTGTGGGCTGGGAGGCAAAACCAACAAAGTGGCTGGCACTGGGTGCCTTGCGGCTGCGGACAGGCACAGCCAGACTTGCCTTAGGCGTGCTTTCAGCGCACCAGCTGCGTGCCCGCTGCACGAATCCACGTGAAGGCCGGCTTCAGTGGGGGGCGTGATGACACAGTGCTTACAGCGCAAGCTAAAACCGTGCTCAGGTGGAAATAAAGTCAAAACAAGGGTCCAGCAACCCCTCGTGTTCTGCCGCAAGCTCCCTTGCGGCAGGCACTACTGGTAACCAAAAACAAACTAAAGAACATAGGATAAAATGTAGAGACAGCATAAAATAATCAAACACGCTTCACAATAGTTGAAGGACTAAAAGCCCTTAGCAAAATGGCGCTCCTAATACGCTAGGAGCCAGGCAACTCCAAAACAGCACTACGGTACTTACAAGGAAAGAAAGACAGTAGAGTATCGGCTACCTTCGTTGAGGCAGCGCGGCTTGCTCTGGCGTTCAATTTGAAAGCCGGCATCAGCAGGGGGCGTGTCTTGGGGTGTGACAACACAGCGCAAGCTAAAACCGTCCTCAGGAGGAAATAAAATTAAAACAAGGGTCCAGCACCTCATTGTGTTCTGCCGCAAGCTCTATTGCAGCAGGCACTACTGGTAACCAAAAACAAACTAAAGAACATAGGATAAAATGTAGAGACAGAATAAATTAATCAAACACGCTTCACAATAGTTGAAGGACTAAAAGTCCTTAGCAAGATGGTGCTCCTAATACGCTAGGAGCCAGGCAACTCCTAAACAGCACTAGGGTGCTTACAAGGAAAGAAAGACAGTAGAGTACCGGCTACCTTCGTTGAAGCAGCGCGGACGCGCTCTGGTGTTCAATTTGAAGGCCGGCATCGGCAGAAGGCGTGTCTTGGGGCTTGACGACACATCGCTTACAGCGCAAGCGCAAGCTAAAACCATGCTCAGGTGGAAATAAAATCAAAACAAGGGTCCAGCAACCCCTAGTGTTCTGCCGCAAGCTCCCTTGCGGTAGGCACTACTGGTACCCAAAAACAAACTAAAGAAAATTTGATAAAATCTAGAGAATGCATAAAATAATCAAGCACGCTTCACAATTGTTGAAGGACTAAAGCCCTTAGCAACATGGCGCTCCTAATGCGCTAGGTGCCAGGCAACTCCAAAACAGCACTACGGTGCTTACAAGGAAAGAAAAACAGTGGAGTATCGGCTACCTTCAACCCTGCAACAGCACCTGGACTCTGCCATCTGTCAGTCCTGCCCTGCCAATGCAGTCCAGGGCCTTTGAAAGTTGATTTCTGCTGTGCTGATCCATCAAAACAGATACATTAACAACTTTGCACCCATTGGAACCGATGCATTGCCCTTTGACACCGACGCAGTTACTGCTCAACGAAAACACTTCATCGGACTGCGTGGCTCAGCGACAACAGACTGCTCTGCTCGACGACAACACATCACCTGCATCAAAAAGGGGTTCGCCGCCAGAGACTCACCAACTGTGTGATCGGAACTGATGCATTGCCTACATTCAAGGGATCGATGCCGACGCCTCACCTCCTCCGTTCCTCACCTCGAGTCATCGACGTTCCCTCCATCCAAGGTTCTTTTTCAGCAGACTAAGGCTGGTCCCTGTGTCCGACTTGCGCTCCATCGCGGTCGACCTGAACTTTGGATTTACCCTGGTCTAGTGCGACCAAATTAACCCGGTTGGCGCTTTATGACTCTAAGCACTATATTTCCATTTACTCGTTAACAATTGATAACTCCAGTTCTACTTATTGGATTGTTTTGTTTTGGTCTTGTTTTACTCATAAAAATGTGATCTATTTATTCCAACCCTGTGTAGAGTATTTTTGTGGTGTTTTCATTGTGTTAATGTGTGTGTTGCACAAACACTTTACACATTGCATCTTTAGCTAAACCTGACTGGTCTGTGCCAAGCTACCTGAGGGTGAGTACAGGTTATCTTTTAGTGTATATCTAGCTATCCTGATTAGAGTGGTGGCTCCTGCTTGTACAGGGTGCATACTCTGACAACCAGAAGTCGGTTTAAATACAATTTTAAAACCCCAGTAAAACACATAAGATAGTTAAAATCAGTACGAATCTCAATAAAATGCAGTACCTTATGCACCTCTTATTAGACTGAAACATGTTCAACTAATTCTAAAACGGTAATGGACCTCTCCATTAGTTTGTTTACTGACGGTTTCAGGTTGATTCCCTGGATGATTTGACTATTAGCCACCTTACTGCAGGTGATTTTGATTACTTAGGCTTAACCAGTATGGAATCCAAATGTCAATGCCTTGGCATCTGATTTTGTACTGTTTAGGGCAACCAGCCAGTAACTGTAGTCACTCTGGATCTTAAACAGTGTGTAGTAATGAGGTTCCATGCATAGAGGTGAAGTAGTAGACATAGCCGAGTAGTGTCTTTGTAAGTTATTTATCATGTCCATAACATCAGTGGTAGCAGCCCCACCAGGAGCAGCCTGCCTGCTGCTCAGCCCATCTTCAACTGTCAACACTCACACCAGGCACCCAAGCATTCCACTCATGTCCATCACACCAACGTTTTAAACAGAACACTCACACTGGATGAGCAGCTAGGAACCAGGTAACAGGGAACATTATAACCACAACAGGAAGATATTACATTATCTTCACCCCTTAAAATTGAAAATAAATTAAACCATACTAAAATGAAAACAACTATACACAACAATGTACAAAAGAATTCAATAGTCCATAACCCAGGGATGAATAGTAAAAACCACATCACGAGAGGGAACAAAGACTAAACAAAGGAGGAAAGAAGAATGAAAAGATACACACGAAATATCACAAATCCTCCTCCTTTAATATTAAAACAAAAGGAAAGATTAGAAAACGTTAAGCTCACTGACACAAAGTGAGATAACACCACATGAAAAGACACGTGAAACACTGTGAAGAGAAATACGGGAGAAACACACTCCGAGAACTCTAACACTGCGAAGAGAAACATGGGAGTAACGCACCCCCAGAACTCTAACACTATGGGTGGACTGCACCTATGTATATACTCCTCAAGTAAGGAACAAAACCATGTAAAATGTGGAGAAGGGACTATAACCCAACTTGCCACCCCTCATGTAAGGGACAAAACATGTGAAAATTAAACTGTGACCCATAACGCAAACTGTATAGATGGGACTGACACCCATTAAGTCATCCATCTAGACAGGGTAAAATGACTTATCAAAACCTCCCTAATATAAGGGTAAAACATTTTTTTTTTAACATGACACAACTAACTGCGTTGAATGGGACTAACACCCATTAAGACAACAAGCACATGTGCAGCACAAGGTGACTTACACACACTATATGACCAACGTGAAGCACAGGGTGACTTACACACATTTAAGGACATGACTACATTGCGTTAAATGGGACTACCACCCATTAACTGTGAAAGAGGGAGAGACAACCCTTAAACCACCCCTTGTGTAAGGGAAAATCGGCTTACAGCGTGGAAATGGGACTAAAACCCAAACCTTGCGTAAAAGGGAAGGAGACCCCTTACGCCACCCCTCCTGTAAGTGTACTGTGGCTTACAGTGTGGACATGGGACTAAAACCCATTCCCATCCCTCAATAAAGGGATACAAACTTTAAAAAAAAAGGCAAGAGCACCTTAAACATTACCTCAAAAGATTGTGATATAACGGAACACCCAAATGAGTGACAACAACCCATGAACCAAAAAGAACAACCTCCTGTACGACCCAACAGAACACACAAAAAGAAACACTATAGGCACGGCACGCATGTGGGATAAGTAATGCACAGCAAAATCATATTACAATCTAAAGGCAAGTCATGAATTGAAGCCCTGTAAAAGAAAACAATGCCCACATAACCCAAGTAATGAAGAGGTGATAATACCCTCAGCGTCTTCATCACAACCCACTTTTGTGCTTCCAAATATAGACCTGGTGCGTACAACACATTTCAACACAATGAGAAGTCAAAGTTGTGCACTACTCGCAAGCCTGCATGTCCTCCTTGCGTGTGCTCTTGCATTTCCTCACCAGCATGGACCCGGTGTAGATTTCCAATTGAAACGACACCAATTAACTCAGAGTTCGTCCGCAAAGTTAATTAAATTGTACGCTGGTTCCTCAGACGAAACTTTCCAACAGTTGTATGCAAAGAAGACGTCCCAACAGCAGCACAACTGGAAATCTTTAAAGAAACTCATAGTCCGATTGAGATCTGTGCACTGCCACCAACAAAGATGGAGGCATGCAGTGGATGTGCATGCTTAGTGGCTCTCGGTGCGTCCGTGCACCAAACAGTGCCGCATAGCGTGAAAAGACGAGCTGGAACCTAGGATCGTCATCGTTTAGAGTTCTATGAGCCTCGTGGAGGCATGCACGCAGGGATTCAAAAGGTGAGCCTCGCGCATACCCCACACAAAGAAACGGTCAGTTTTTAGAGGATAGCACAAAGGCAATGAAAATACATTTTAAAAAGTACTCACGCTAGACTAACATCCAAAACGAAACCGTTAGCTGTTCATTTGAAATTTGACTAACTGGGTTACCGCTCCTACGGTACTCAAAAACAATTACTGCATGTGTAAGACTCCACTGACCATTGTATAGACACAGTTTACTTGACGCTGTGTGCTCGCATAGCCTGTTTTTTCTTTGTATTCCGACGTGCAGCCTGTTAGACTGGATTAAACTTTCTTTTCGGTCTGTACCTCCGCCAAAAAAAAAAAAAAAAATTCCACTTCATGAGCGCAATGTAACTTTCTGCCAGACCTTTCATTGAAACACTTCCCACCGTAGATTGACAGTCTTGCTGAGATAAACATCTCCCAGTATGTTGTTGCGAGCGTACACAAGACTGGTGTAGATGTGCACGAAAATCCAATGTCCATGAAAATGTCAATGTGCACAGCATTAAAACAGGAACTTCCAACAGGCAAATTGTGTGGCAATCTGTATTTTGTTGAGCCTGGAGTAGCACACAATTCTTATTTCTTTAAAGTCCAACAGATGTGATGTTTGTGAGCACAGCACTCCTGGGCTAGGGTTGTCTGGTGTGAGGGACACTGGTGGGGCAGCGAGGCGTGCTGCTCCAGTTTCTCTTGTTTCTTGTGGATCTTGATTCTTGTGTTTCAACACTTCCTCCTGGAAGTGTACGAGCGCTATCTGTGTGGTCATTTGAGAACCACTGTCTCTCATAACTGTTCCGTGTGCTGTCTGCGCTTGTAGTTTCTCTTGGTTCCTACCAACATGAAGACTTCCTTGTCATAAACTTCCTTAAGACCACTTTTAGAGCGAGAGTTAGTCACCAGATCGTCGCCAAAATGTAGTAATGAGGTTCCATACAACAGGGAACATTATAACCACAATAGGAAGATACTACACAGTGGTTCGCATAAGCCTTTCCCTTTTGCACCAGATGGCAAATAAATACCTTGAAACAGCAAAAACTATAGGCTGATTAGTGTCATACTTTAAAATTCTAATGGCCATTTGACAGCTAGAGGTCCCTATGTTCTTACAAATCTTCACTATCCATTCAGATTTATATTTTTTGTAGGCTGAGCAGATAAAGAGAGCATGAGCCTCAGTTTCTTCAGATGCACCACATGATGGATACTTCTGAGTTGAATCCTGTCTCCAAGTGTTGGTAAAAGAGCGCAAAGGGAGAAATCCATGTCTGAATTGTATGTACAGTTTTCTGACCAACGCTGGCTGATTCTCATCTAGAAAGGCCTCAGGACTATAGACATCTTTGATCCCGATAAATCTTACTGTCAGGGTGCCCAGAGTAGTATTCGTCAACAAGGAGGAAAGTTTAAACCCTTTATAGCGATTCACAAGATCCTTTCTAGATATTAGTATACAAGCTACTGGGGGATCACACTATAGCTTCACAAGGCCAATCCTAATCAGAGGGTTCTTAATGTAGGAAAGTTATGGCAATCTTTTGGCCCCACATAGTTCGAATATCGATTACAGAACAAGTCTATATCGTGTTCAACTCTAGGGTGACCCAGATTCTCCTCCAAAAGAGGATGGGTCTCTAGCCGATTTCCTCAGAAATGGGCCTAATTCCTACATCAAGGCAAAGTGGGACTAAAGGAGTCGGAGCCGGACTTTGGGGGTCTGCGTCGGACCCCCCTGTACGCGTAGGCGCACGAGTCGCACACAGGGGGGGACCCATGGGTCCCCCCTACCTGTGCATGTACGCCGCGATGCGCATGGACGCGTACCCGCTGTAGGGGGCGCCCTTGTTCGCCTCGCACCCATTGAGTCAATGGGAGCCCGCGTACGCGTTGTACGACCGGCTCCCATTGACTTCAATGGGAGTCCGACCGAATCGAGTCCGATAGCATGCGAATGCATCGTACTCGTCCGGTCGGACTGCTAGGGTCCGATTCGGTTGGAATTCTCTCCGGGTCCGGCTCGGTCGGAGAGATTTCCGGCCGGAATCGGAATCGACCCCTATGTCTTTCATAGGTTTGTGCCCCCATAGCTTCGCCCCATAGGTAATGGCCCCTAAGGCTTGGGTTTTATAGATCTGTACCGAGGGATTTATTGGCTTGAAAAAGGAGCCTCTATGGACTCCAGCAAGTTTACCTGTGATCTGGGCAAGTTTCTGCCTTTGTTTGCCAATATGGAAAGACCAGTCCATATGTTCATTGGGAGTGAGCCCTAAGTAGTCAAAGGTAGAAAACCTCTCAATCCCGATAAATCTTTCTGTCAGGGTGCCCAGAGTAGTATTCGTCAACAAGGAGGAAAGTTTATACCCTTTATAGCGATTCACAAGATCCTTTCTAGATATTAGTATACAAGCTACTACAGGATCACACTATAGCTTCACAAGGCCAATCCTAGTCAGAGGGTTCTTAATGTAGGAAAGTTATGGCAATCTTTTGGCCCCACGTAGTTCTAATATCGATTCCAGAGCAAGGCTATATCGTGTTCAACTCTAGGGTGACCCAGATTCTCCTCCAAAAGAGGATGGGTCTCTAGCCGATTCCCTCAGAAATGGTCCTAATTCCTACATCAAGGCAAAGTGGGACTAAAGGAGTACTAGATGGAAGACTCACTAGCTGCCTAATAAATTTATTTTAAGCCAACACTATGGGGTCGATTCCGATCTCGGCCGGTAGGGCACGTAACAGTATTCGTCCGGAAAAAATACCAGCCGAATGCGTGTTTCCCGACCGATTCGTACACCCGTCCGGACGAACAAGTACGATGCGTATAACAACTCATTCTCCGAGCGAGCCGTACTCACCCAATCCAGCTCCTGTTCCCCGCCCGAGCCGGATCCGTGAACGCCGAACCGAGCCGCACGGAAGCAAATACACAGCACCTTTCGGCCGGACTAGTACGATGCGCAATCCGTACGCGCCGAACCCGTCGCTACGTCCGGCACGTTTGAGCATCCGGGCGAGCCGCACATCAGCTCCGTTTCGCGCCACAAGACGATCCACGGCTACGAGACGAACAAGCCTGCTACGAGTACGACTCGAAGACACGAGAAACACGAACGAGACGATCCAAGCATGAATCCCATTGCGCAGGTCCTACCTATACTCTACATCTATTACCGGGACCGGCACGGACGCGTACGGCGCAGACGGTAAGTCAAACACCAACAATACAAACAAACGACACGTACACGAAAAATGTCACACACACATAGGGATGCACAAATGACGTACACTAGGAACAGCAGAACCATAGGGGTGGGCTGGCCAACACCAATGCCATACACACCCATAGGGGGATGGATGCCTACCACCAACACCACCCTACCACCACCCCTACACAGGGGGGGCCTGGATGCCTGTCACTACTACCATCCCCACTCATAGGGGGATGGATGTAGTGGTGGGCATCCACACTCATGGGGGGATGGATGCCCACCACTACCACCCCCCCTACTCAGGGGGGCCTGGATGCCTGTCACTACTACCATCCCCACCCTTAGGGGTATGGATGCCTACCACTACCACCATCACTACTCAGGGGGGGCTGGATGCCTACCACTACTACCATCCATACTCATGGGGGGATGGATGCCCACCACTACCACCACCCCTACTCAGGGGGGCATGGATGCCTGTCACTACTACCATCCCCACCCTTAGGGGTATGGATGCCTACCACTACCACCATCACTACTCAGGGGGGGCTGGATGCCTACCACTACCACCACCCCTACTCAGGGGGGACTGGATGCCTGTCACTACTACCATCCCCACTCATAGGGGGATGGATGCCTACCACTACTACCATCCCCACTCATGGGGGGATGGATGCCCACCACTACCACCCCCCTACTCAAGGGGCCTGGATGCTTGTCACTACTACCATCCCCACTCATAGGGGGATGGATGCCTACCACTACTACCATCCCCACTCATGGGGGGATGGATGCCCACCACTACCACCCCCCCTACTCATGGGGGCAGGGATGCCTGTCACTACTACCATCCCCACTCATAGGGGGATGGATGCCTACCACTACCACCACCCCTACTCAGGGGGGCCTGGATGCCTGTCACTACTACCATCCCCACTCATAGGGGGATGGATGCCTACCACTACTACCATCCCCACTCATGGGTGGATGGATGCCCACCACTACCACCCCCCCTACTCATGGGGGCAGGGATGCCTGTCACTACTACCCTCCCCACTCATAGGGGGATGGATGCCTACCACTACCACCACCCCTACTCAGGGGGGCCTGGATGCCTGTCACTACTATCATCCCCACTCATAGGGTGCTGGATGCCTACCACTACTACCATCCCCACTCATGGGGGGATGGATGCCCACCAGTACCACCCCCCCTACTCAGGGGGGCCTGGATGCTTGTCACTACTACCATCCCCACTCATAGGGGGCTGGATGCCTACCACTACTACCATCCCCACTCATGGGGGATGGATGCCCACCACTACCACCACCCCTACTCAGGGGGCCTGGATGCCTGTCACTACTACAATCCCCACTCATAGGGGGCTGGATGCCTACCACTACTACCATCCCCACTCATGGGGGGATGGATGCCCACCACTACCACCACCCCTACTCAGGGGGGCCTGGATGCCTGTCACTACTACCATCCCCACTCATAGGGGGCTGGATGCCTACCACTACTACCATCCCCACTCATGGTGGGATGGATGCCCACCACTACCACCACCCCTACTCAGGGGGCCTGGATGCCTGTCACTACTACCATCCCCACTCATAGGGGGCTGGATGCCTACCACTACTACCATCCCCACTCATGGGGGATGGATGCCTACCACTACCACCACCCCTACTCAGGGGGCCTGGATGCCTGTCACTACTACCATCCCCACTCATAGGGGGCTGGATGCCTACCACTACTACCATCCACACTCATGGGGGGATGGATGCCCACCACTACCACCACCCCTACTCAGGGGGGCATGGATGCCTGTCACTACTACCATCCCCACCCTTAGGGGTATGGATGCCTACCACTACCACCATCACTACTCAGGGGGGCTGGATGCCTACCACTACCACCACCCCTACTCAGGGGGCCTGGATGCCTGTCACTACTACCATCCCCACTCATAGGGGCTGGATGCCTACCACTACTACCATCCCCACTCATGGGGGATGGATGCCCACCACTACCACCACCCCTACTTAGGGGGGCCTGGATGCCTGTCACTACTACCATCCCCACTCATAGTGGGATGGATGCCTACCACTACCACTACCCATGTGGGCCTGGATGCCTACCACTACCACCATCACTACTCAGGGGGGGCTGGATGCCTACCACTAACACCA